>JAWWEE010000051.1:4363039-4631016 GCA_035221455.1 Xenops minutus | reverse complement strand
GCCATTCACTTTCCCCCGGGCCATCCGCCTCTCCGTCTGCACACTTTATTTATGCCGGCCTTTTTTTTTTTTTTTTTTTTTTTAAATAAGCATAAGCAATGGGCAGTTTCAAAGACTTTAGATGCGTGAGGAGAAGGGAACATATCTGCCCTCACCACCCCCCAGGCTTTAGCACCTCGCAGCCCCATCACCATCCATCAGCTGTTCTCCTGGCGGAATAACCGCACAGCTCCCTAAATTGAAGCAGGAGGAGGTTAAAAATACCACCCACTCCTTGCCTGGCTGCGGGAAAGGGACTCCCAGAGCCGGGTCCCAGCGTGTCTGAACGCCGCGGCTCTCAAAAGTGGGAAAATGGTGTTGAACTTTCAATCCCTCCTGAAAACAAAACCAAAGATACCACACAACCAGAAAAAATAGCTTTTCTCTGTCCTGCTCCTCTTCCCGGCAGCAGCGAGACCTCTCCTTGCAGGAACAGCATGAGGCGGGTTTGGAGAGCAAATCGGTTAAGGGCAGAGTGTGGAAAAAATAATTTAAAAGCAAATTAGCAAATACAATAACTTAAAACAAAATCCCCTCTTAAATTCTAGTAGCATCTCTGCCTTGTCAAAGCCAGCTGGGCCAGCCACTGGGCTCAGGGAGCTTGGAAGGGGCCAGGGTCCGTCCCAGCCCCCCGGCTACATGAGTCAGGCCCGGAGAACAAGCTCGTACCCTGCTGCCCTGCCAAGGGGGGACAGGAGTCTGCAAAGGAAAAGGCTGGGAGAGCCTGGCTTTCCCTGTATAGCCTCCCCCCTTGCCAGTAAATGCTATGGCTGCAGAAAGCCTGAGAGGAATATTGTTTGTGGGAACTGCCACCGCATATTAATGTCCCTTCATGCATGCATTGAATAAATCACTAGGCCTAATTGAACAACAACAACAACAACAAAAAAAAAGTAGGAAAAACAGGCCTTAGAAAAGCCCTCCAGATTCCCACCGCAGAACGGTGTCAGCGGCGGGGCAGCCCCGCGGCACGGCCCGGGCGGCCGGGGCTCTGCTGGCCCGGCCCCGCTCCTGGGCTTTAATTTATTCCTTCTAAAAGAAAAGAAAAACGCAGCCGAGTGCCACCGGGTCACAGCTAGGGCCGGTGGGACCGGCCGGGATGGGCTCGGTGGGCGCTGAGAGGGGCAGGGTGCGGGTAGCGGGGTCCGTCCCTCCCGGCCGGGGGTCGGGCTGAATGCTGTGCCCCCCCAGGCGGCTCCGGGGGGGCTTCGACAGGACGAGGGGGGCAAAACCCACCGGCACTTGTGCTCGGGCCGGCCTGAGGCTGGGCAGGGCGCTGCCCCGGGGCCAGGCAGCCCCGAGGTACCGGAGAGGGCAGCGCCTGCCTGTACCCCGCTGCCTGTACCCCACTGCCTGTACCCCCCGGGGGAGCCCCATCAGCGAGGGGTGACCCCCTCCCCTTCGCTCGCCTATTGCCATCCACGAGTATCGACTTTGATCTCTCGACGTTCATCACTGGGATGACACTGGGGCAACCACGGAGTGCAGCTACTTGAAGCGAAGGGAAAACTCGTCTTTTCCCTGTTTTTCCTGCCGGGAGCGGCCTGCCCGTGGGGTGCTCCCTCGGCAACTCGGGGCCGCCGGCCCGGGGCTCCCCGCTCCCCCCGGAGAGCGCAGAGAAGCTGCGTGGCAGCTGCGGGAGATAGAGCATCAGTCCTCCCCAGACCCCTCTTCTCCCCCGTCCCCGGACGTGCTGCTTTGACTGCGAGTCCTCTGCCCGTCCTTTACGGGCATTACATCTCCCCACGCACAGCCCGGCCGGGGCCGTGGTCCAGCTCTGCTCCCCGGAGGTGCCGCAGCCCCAGCCGGGTTGGGCTCCCCGGGGCTCGGAGGAGGCTGGGGGCGGCAGCTGCTGCCGCACACCGGGGCTCACGAACACCACGGCTCGGAGGGGCCGGGCGATGACCACCTCCCGCTCAGGAAACAGTCCCGGCGCCCCGGCACTCGCCCTCGGGGCTCTCCGGAGCGAAGATGCTGCAAAGCGCCCCCGAAAAAGGGCGAGTGTAGCGGCCCCCATGGCGAGTCGCTCGTTGCAGCCCCGGGGAGGATGGGTTTGGGGTGCCAGTGAGACAGGACCGGCCCCGGACAGGGCCCGGGACACGACTCGGACCGGCCTGTGCATCCCTGGCCGGAGCAGAGCCCCGGGGGCTCTGGGATGCTCTGGGAACAGAAGTGGCGATGCCTCTGAGGGCGCTGGGAGCCCCCCGAGAGCAGCCCGGAGGGGCAGGAGGCTGCTCCGCACCCCGGGCATGGACGGGGCGTGCGACGGGGAAAGACCCCAGGTTCGCACCGCTAAATTTGTCTGCCCGTACGACGGTTCACTGTGTGATCTCGTGTGGTGCAGGAAGACGATTCCCTTAAGTGAAAATCATGATCTCACAGTTTTGCAAGAGCTACTGCTAACAGCCGGAGCGAGCTCCGCGCCCCCCGCCGGGACAGAGGTGACGACCGGCTACGGCTGCTCCCAAATTGAACGAGACACTCAGACAGGAAACACAGTTGGCAACAGCCCCCCTTCCTTCCCCCCTTTACTGACACAGAGCTTACAGACTATCGCTGCCAGCCCTTTAATAGACTCTTCTCAATATTCCCTTCCCTCCTCCTCTCCAGGAGAGTGTATAAAGCCGACTGTCTTTAATTCCAAAACAGAGACATCTAAGACTAAAAAGACTTTTTGAACTAAAGATAGAAACATCACTCCAAGACTTTCCAGAGATGCTGAGCGCTGTTGCCGGCCGGCCGACGAGTTGCTCCGTGTAGAGGTGGGCAGGCAAGATGTGTTATAAAGATGAGCCAGGGGCTTGCGAGATAACTGTTCCCAGCTGGTTTAGGGTTTAATTTTTTTCTCTTTTCCTTTTTTTTCCCCCCTCCTCCTTTCTCCCTCGGGCTGGCGCAGTGCCCGCCTGGCTCTAGCAGGCTGCTCAGTGCCGGTGATTGACAGACCAAGGTCAGGGAAGCTCTTCGGGGCTGGGGGTTTCGGGTTTCTCGGAGGACAGATAGAACATTTCCAGCGCTCGGCAGAGCCCTCCGCGGCTCCGCGGCCGCGCCGCGCCCTGCGCAGGTTCCGCGGGGTCGGGGAGCCGCAGCCGAGCGCCCGACTCCGCGTCTCCCGCTGCCAGCATCCTCCCCTGCCTCGGCTTCTGCGGGAGATCCCTCTTTTATATTTTAATTTTTTAAAAATCTTTATTTGGACAAGTTTTTAAAGTTTTGGGTTCCCCCCCATCCCAGTTTGAAATCATTGCGTTTCGCTCCATCAGGGTTACGTTAAATCTGAAGTTATGTACACACACACACACACACACACACACACTCTCTAAATAGCTTATTGCATAATCCTCTGTAGCATGTTCAGTAATGTCTCATGCAGCGGTCTGGTAGGATCCCACACTGGACTTTTGTTTAATGCAAGAAGGAGAACAAGAAGCAGGGGGTTATAAAAAGCTTTCAAGCTCTGCCTTTTCTTGATTTTTAAGCGGTACCTTTCACTGGTGAATTCTGAATGCAATGTGAAGTGCTGCAAAATGTTTTCTTGCTGTTGTGTCCAGGACAGGGATAATTTGTATTTGTGAGCTGATCCTGTGCATCATGGTGTGTGGAAGTGTTTGGAAATGGATTGTTGTGGACTCAAGACCCAAGGTACTGCAGGTCCTTTGCCTTAAACAGAATATCTCCAATTGGGGCTTATTGTATTCACAGTTTTGTCACAAAATGGTTAGAATAAACACTGCAGTAAAGAGGGGGGGAAAAAAATCATTCCACATAGAGAAAGCGACATGTTTTCCTGTCCCGTGGAGACTGCTGGTGGGTTTTAGTGATAGTTGTCCTTTGCCATGTTTTATTTCCCCTTTTAAAGTTTCACTGTTTGTCTTAAGGCACAGATTCAAAACACTGCATTTCCACTTTATACATGTGTTCTCTTAAAAGATTTGTTTAGACAAGGAAACCAATGCTAAATGTTCTCACTTGAAAGAAATTAAATATATAGAATGATAAGCTGCTGCTAAAATATATAAAAAACACTTAAATTAATAATAAGAACTTGTTCTGAGGCAAAATTCAATTTTACTTCCTATTATGCAATCTTTGCATGTAAAGTTGCTTTAATGCAAAATAGCAGTTCATCAAAAATTCTGTTTTATTGATATCAAAAATTTATGATATCCTGAGGCATGAGGGGCAGAGAGCAAGGTAGCAAAGCTGTGTCCTTTTACCAAGTTTAGTGCTTTCTTTAAAGAAACATCTCAAACTTATTTCTGCTCCTTTTTCCTCGTTGTTGGAGGCAGTGGGTGAAGGTTTATACAAGAGAGAACTCCTCTGCCAATGTCACTGTGCTGCTCTACTGCACCATTTTAACTGTACCCTCTCTGCAGACTCTTGCTTTTACTGCAATGCTAGTAGAGAGATAGTAGGACATGTCCACACAAATACAGGGCTGGGATTATTTCTAAACTGTGATGTTTTCATGCAATATTGCAATAACACACATGTATTGCAAATATATGGGCATTGCTTGTGCCTGCATTTGATGATCGAAGACTGAAACCTCACTCTGATAGAATGTAAAGATCAAATTCTGCTTTAGCCTCGACTTCCCACTAATGAGACTTCATTTGTTTCCAGAAAAGTGCTCCTGGCTTTATAAAGGATATTAAGCACTCAGTGACAAGGGCATTGTGGTCAGCACGGTTTTTTTTTTTCTGAAATAAGTGTGGCAAGAAATCGGTGCCAAGCACCTGAAACCTGCATTCATAAAAATAAACAGTACCTACTCCTTCTACAGTGGAACTTCAGGTAATTTATTAAAGGAGGCCACTGTCCTTTCACAAAGGTATGGTGACCTGGCCAAGGTGAGCTGCAGGCTGACACGAGGGCTCAGCCTGACAAATTCCTCTGTCCCCCCATCATGCAGCTGGAAGCACAGGGCAGGATCACCAACCACCAGGGAATAGCGAAGGCAGCACAAGCTCCTCTGATCCTGTCGGCCTACGGATCCTGTTTTATTTACTATTGAATGGAGCTGAAACTTTCCTGCTGCTTCAGGGGGCCCATTCACAAAAGAAATTGCAGAGGGCAATAAACCTGCACCTTGGACTCCTGATAGCTGCTTCTTCCTTGCTCTTATACTATGGTGCACTTATTACCCGAAGCTTCTACAAACATGAGAAAAGAAACATATAATTATAAACAGGTCTCTGAGCTAATGCTGGCCCTCACAGCCCTCCAAATCTGCGTTTTCCCCTTATTTAAGGCAGCCAACAATTACAGGAAAAAAGGGTTTTGAGTCTGAAATCTCTGCTCATGTGGTCCTAAAGGAAAGCTTTTACATTTCTCCTCGGTGTGGTTCCCACCTTGTTCATCAATGACATCCAGCTCCACGTGCTTTGTTAGTGCTATTGCAGTGCTACTATCAGCTCTAGCCCTGAACCATCCCATGCAGTTGCTGAGGCTGATAAACAGAGTGCATCCAGGACATCAGAAATACAGGACTGCTAAACTCCTTTTGACACAGGCCATCCTTATTTTTATGTCAGCCTTGACCTGCAGATCAGGCGCTTTATTCTGGGTATTGCTGTGGCAACGCTACACTGGCCTGTGAGAGCACATGTGGATCTCAAGGGCTGAAAAGAACAGATTTGTTAGGGCCAGCACTGCTTTTGTGGAGCGACAAGTTAACCCACTCCACAGATGGATGAAAGGGGCACCAAGGATGTTTGTTAGCAGAAAATGGTTTTGAAAGGCTATTTCCAGGTCCTCACTTATCTCAAGTCAGACCCAACAGAACAGAGTATTAAGTAAACACCTATGAGCCTCTGGGGCTGCGTAATAAGTGACTCATGCATAAGTCAGACAGGCAGACAGGAATCATGATAATAACATTAATAATAAAGAAAAGTCTATGACTTTCTGATTTGCAGTATTACTTGAACTGTCTCTTGCAGTGATTTCTGTCCTGCTGTATGGAGACTAAAACAATGAGGTGACAAAAAAGAACAGGATCCTTTAACAGCAGGTAAGTTTAAATTTGAAATAAACAGATCTTATAGTCATGTTACTCAGCTCAATAATTAATGAAATGGCTTGGATAAAATTTAAAATAGAACAGAGGTTTCAGCTGATGTCTGCCCCAGAATCTAAACTCAATGTTCCTACTAAAAAATCATGTATCTTTTAAAAGAAACCCTTCTCCATAATCTGTGTTCAATTGAAGTCTACAGTAAATATATCAAGATTACTGAATCACTTTGTTTACAGATGAAACAGTTTAAAGGTGAAGTTATTTTTGGTTTAAATCTTCTGTGTTTTAAAATGAAAGGCATTTTTGGAGTAGCTGCTGAAAAACAAAAATACCAGAAAAAAAAAAAGAAAAAAGGGAGAAGATGAAACGTGGCACTGTGAGGGTTAAGCAAGGTCCTAGGATCCAAGTAAATATTTATATGAGTGCTCAAAGAGGGGGGAAAAATCTCAATATAACCAAAATATAAATCATGGTGCTTTATGTTAGCTGTCAAATTATTCTAGCCCCTGCATTCCAGTACTTGCTCTACTGGTAATGTCACATACACTATGTGGGCTTATGCCCTGGTGCAGGTTTGGCAGGTAATTAAAGTCAGTTGCATGGAGGTTTACACAGGCTCCCTCCGATCCACTGAAAGACAAACAACCTGTTAACTATGAGAGCTGCAAGTGTGCAGAACTGTATGGGAACAGCGATTCTCACAAGCAGGGGGGAAAAGCCTGACTCCAGGGTGGTGCTCTGCTGCTCATCTCCAGTCTGAATTAACTCTTTGGGGCCTCTGCAGATGTTGCTCTTTGCAGAGGCAATGAAAACTGGGTAGCAGCGGAAGCAGCAGCCAGGCATTTGTCAGAGGGAAAAAAAAATAATAATAAAAGCAAACCCTGAGGGCAGCAAGCCCTCGGGTCAGGTTTGCCTGCATTCTTGGCCTGGGGGAGTCTATTCTTGCTAGAAGTCATCTGGGTGATTTAGTCTTTCTGCTTTGTCCAGGCTCTGTAAATTGGAGACTCCAGTCACAACAGAGTGAATTATTCCCAACAGCTTCATGGTGCAGCCTGTTCTCCAACCTGAGATGGTCCTGGAAGACAGACTACAAATGATGCCTGGAGTGCATCTCATGGCCTTTGATGAAACTCTTTCTCGAAAGAGAACCAGAATCAAACTCAGGGGCTCAGGCTCCTGTTCCACTTTCATTTTCTCATTTGACTCCCTTGTGTGAATAGGAGGGGAAAGAGGGTTTCAGATACACCTTTTGTTCTGCTCTTCCTGCCTTAGGTGTCCCCGTCTTGGTGGGGTGGATCTTTGCACTGGGAGGTACCTGCGTGTCTCCTGCTCCTTGTAGGAACTGGGCACGGGGCTGCAGGTTCTGCTCTGGGAACTGGAGAGCCGTGAAGCCACACCTGTGAGGATGCAACCTCGGTGGCAGGGAGCTGTGCCAGCACCGGCCCCGCTGCCGTGCGACACCCTCTCATTGAGCCACGGGATTAGCATGGCACCAGCATGACGGGTTATTGCCCTCTGGCTCCCTCCCCACGCCATGTGTCATCTCCACCTCCAGCCTGCAAAGACAGAGGCTGGGGGCAAAGAGTAAATCCTTCCCCATACGGGTTGTTTCCCTGCCTTTCCGTGGAGGCTTGCAGAAGAGAAGTCAAGCTGTAACAGGGACATCCCCCACTTCAGGACACCCCCATTACAAGGATAACCCCACTGCCAGCAGCATTTCACAGGGGCTGGTGAACAATCTGTTTCGCTGCCAGAGGACCTATTCATATTTATTTAACCAGTCTCTAATGCTAATTTCTATCTGCATCTTTTCTTGTCTTCTAGTCATATACAAAATCAGAGAGCAAGGCCTTTCTTGAATTAGCCCAGATTCCTGTTACTCAGCTTGGGAAATGCTGGATGAATCCTGGCAGTGAGGGAAAAAAACCCTCCAAAACACCAAAGCAAGTAGAGATCAACTTTTGGAATTGCATAGGACCATTTATCTGCCCTAATCAAATGGTGATTTGTCTGCCTGATAGGAGTTTAGATAAAGTTTTCAGCAATTTGCAGTAATTAAATGTGAAAGGGGAAGAAGCAGAGGGTTTCCAGGCAACATGCTGCAGAAGGGGAGTTTTGGAGGAAGGCAGGGAACCCCTTGTTAAACATCTGCCTGCCTGCATAGTAGGTAGAAGTGATTTCCCTGCTTTTATGGGGTTCCTCCTCTACTCTTCACTCCCTGCAAAAATGTTCTCCTCCTTCTGTTAAAATCAACCAGAGGAGAGAGAAAATCTCTGGAGAGCAGGAAAATATTCTCCAAAACAAGTTATTGCCTTTGATTACAACAAATGACAAGATATTAAAAAAAAATAGTCCCAAGTAAAGATACCTTCTCCATAAGGATTTTGCTCCCATGTCAGAATTATGCAAGCTAGAGCACAGTGCAATGCTCATTATATTCATGATAGTAGTTGTCAAGAGCAAAGTATAAACATTTCCAGCCAATGCACTTAGTAGAAGTTTGTTTGCCAAGTGCTGCAGCCTCTTTTCTTGGTTATGGCAAGGAAAAGACCTTTTATTAAGTGGAAGTAAAAATCCTTTTCCAATTAAAAAAAACCCAACCAAACATTTGAATGTTAAGCTTTTTCTAGTGCTTTGCTTTGTTACCCAGCAAGTCAAGCATCAGTGTATCAAAAGTCTACTGAAGTCCTCCCACCATCTATTCCTTTTCACAAACGTTATCCATGAGAGAACAGCCCCACTCACAGATGGGCCTGAGCAAATGGACGTGGTGAGTAAACCCACCACTGTGATCCAAAGGGGATGGAGAAGAAATGGAGGGGAGCCCCTATTGTGCATAAAACACAGTGGCACTCCTGGGAGAACAGAGTCTGTGGGAATTTGGACATTGGACTTTACTGGGACTAAAGGTTCACCCCAGGCTCCAAGAGGGGTTAGGTAGCTCTGGCACGAGATAGAGGAACTCAGGAAAGAGATATGCTGCAGTGGCAATTAAGCTGTAACCAGTATCTGCCTTTGCTTGAATCACTTTGCTCCACCCTGAACATGCAGTACAGCAGGGCTGGAAGCTCCTTCAGCCAAGAACTTGGGACTCCAGGGAAGGGGTGTGTTTGTTCCTCTTCTGAACTAACAACTTGATTCCAAAAGCACCCGCAGTTGTCTTGAGCTACTGTTGCCAGTTCAGTATGCCTTTAGCAAGAAACAGAAGCTTTCTGTGAATGAAAAAGGCCTGAAGATGATGTTTCTGTTTTAATTAACTGATATACCCTATAGATTCCTGTTTTTTCCTTGAAATCTCAATTGGTTCTTTAATTGCTGCTCTCAGTGACACAGTGTAATTCCCCCTCCCTGGCCTGCACTTGCCTTTTCCCAGGGCACTCTCACTGAGAACGCCCACGAGAGCCCTCTCTCATAGTTGGAGTGCAGGAGGAGCTGTTTTCCATTAGGGAACCTGCTGATGACTCCAGGCTGACTATGGGAAACCCTCCCTGACTAAATCCCTCCATGCCACATGATAGAACTGTTGACAGGAGGTCTCTCATCCAAACTCCCACTCAAAGCAGGACTGTTGCCAACACTAGATCAGGTCAGCCTTGGCTTTGCCTCAGTAAGTCTTGAAAACCTCCAGAGATGGAGATCCCACCACCTTTCTGGGTGTCTGTTCCACCCACATTATGCTTATTCTATGTCTAGGAACTTACCCATCTCCAAAGTAACTCTATTCTACCAGCAGGACAATAACTTTGACACAGTTTGCAATATACCCCATCCCCTGTCTTTCAAGGATCTGATGACCCAGAAACACACAAGAAGTTGAACACCTATTATGGAAACTAGGAAAATTAACTCTTCTGCTTAGATATATAAAACCCCCAGCAGGCTGTCCCTCAAGCTTACAGGCTGGAGCCATCATCAGCATTAGCAGTGAAGATCTCCAGACCCCTGGAGTTGTGCTCCTGGGATAGCCAGGAGCAGCTTGATGCCTCTCTCAAACTATGCCTAATTCACATATATGTAAATCAGATATTATTCTTCCTCTCCTGGCTTAAGGCTCAATTTGCTAAGCTGTTCTCAGAGCATTCCCATCAGATCTACCAGACGTGGCAGCAGGAGTTATGTTCTGAGTGCATATGTAATGTCCTACACAGTCACCTATACAAGCATGTTTGCAACCTCTTTCCTTCCCTCTGGCTCAAGTTATTCTGTACACAGCAGAACAGTTTCAATAGAGCAAAGCAGGGAAGTAACGGTGCCAGGCACCTCTGGGAGTGGGTGTTTGCACCTCTGGGTGCTGCAGCAAACCCAGTCCCTGCCTTCTGCCCCCCAGGCAGCCAGACCTGGGGCCTCTGATTGAAAGGAGAGCTTTGGATGCCCAGCTCTGGAAGAAAATTCTGTATGTGACAGGGTGACAGATGCCAGTACAGGACTGAAGGGGGTGGATAATCCCCATGAGAGCACGATTTAAATTATTGCTTTACCTCTCCCCAGCCAGTATAGGTGGCATGGTGGTTTAGCTGGTGATAGGGCTCAGAGAAAGGTCATGAGGATTACAGGGAAAATGTCAGTGCCGTGGTGTTTTCACCACCAGTCTGAAACTTCAGTGGTGATTTGGTTGTTCATCAAGTCTACATACACAAAATATTACCTCACAGAGGAAGGATCCAATAGCTACAAATTAGAGGAAAATGAAATTCCAGCCTCAAAACAGGCTGAACTTTTTTGTAATGATAAAGCTAAAATAATGGGTAATTTGAACAGCTCATGAGGGGTTGCAAAGGTCTAATCCAAGGCTTGGAAATTGTAGGGAGAAGATCAGATATTTTTCCAAGAGTTGTTTTAATCAAATTAGGAATTAATCCAGACATGTCCTATGGTCTATTATACATGTGAAATCAGATTAAATGGTAGCAGTGGTTTCTTACGCTCTTACAATCAATGAAAAAAATGTAATTGTGGTGCTAGTGATTCAGTGAAGAAATATACTGCTGAACTAGTGGGGAGGCTAAAGGACAGATGAAAATATTATGAATTCTAGAACTTATATAATAGATTGCCTTCACTTCAGCAAGAATTCCACCATTGTTATTTTTTTCCACATTTAATTTAAAGAGGCAATATCCTTTTAAGCTTTCATTCTGCAGCAGGGTAGATTAAATTTAAAATAGAAAAGTGCTGCAGAATAGATCTAGGATGTTCAAGGCTAGAGGACAACTTAATGAAGCAGAAACTGAAATACCATACGTCTCCAATAGCTTTAATTTATACAAATATTATCTTTGTGTCTTTCATAACATAATGCAGAGGAGCTCAGAGTACAGTGTAATTCCTTTGCTTTTGAAGACAATTTTATCCATTTTAGTATCTGGGTTTGAAACTGGCCCAATTCAAACCAAAAGAGCTATAAAGGACTTTTGCTTTAATTGCTGAAACAGGCTTGCACGTATAAAATCAGCTTAATGGCTGGAAAAGGCTGCGTGGTGGATAAATAGGGAGAAGTGCCAGACCACCTAGAGTCCAGTCCTGCCACAGGTATTCAGGCTGGTCAGTGCTGCTGGACACAAAGTGCTCAAGGTCAGGGGCAGAGATGGCCCCTGGGGTCACCCTGTCATGGAAACTGGGCACCCTCCTAACACAGGTACGCTGCAGATCCAGCACATCCTGCTTTAAACAGCTTGGCTTTGTAGGACTGGGCTGCACCTTTACAATTTTTTGACCCTTTTCCACCCCAAGCTCACAAGCAGGTAAATAGGGCTGTGGTCCCAAACTGCTGGATGCAATAAAGCCAGGTGCAGATGGAGCAGCAAGGGAGAGTTTGGGGTTGCCCATGCACTTGAGGCAGGATTTATTCCCTGCTGGTGAAGGATTTCAAGCTGGCATAGGCTCAGAGGAAGATCCAGGTGCAGTGTTCTTAATAATCCCAGCATGGGGACAGTCACAGGCAGTCCCTCTGGGGTGGCTCTTGGCCAGGGATGAAGGAGAGTGTCACCAAAGTGATTGACTTACTCTCTGCTGTGGTCCCTGGAGCTCTTCCTTTCCCACAGAGCCCTTTTGACTGAATACAAAAGTGCTCAACACTTTTAGGTTAGAAGTGGGAACTTTTGGTGTACTTGAATTCCCAGATATTTTGGGACATCACTGTACCACTTTAGATACTCTGTAGGATACCAGACCCATCTCTGCTTCTAACTCACTGTGTGATCTTGGTTGAAGCAGCCTCATATGACTTAATTTTAATTTCTGTGGGGTGAAATAATCTCTTTTACTGATTTCTGAAAAGAACTTTGAAACTTAAAGAGCAGATATCTAACGTCTAGCACCTTATTTACTCACAGATGTTTGAATCTGCTTAAGACATGTAAAACTGGGCTTTTTTCTTTCCACTCAATGTGTTAGAAGTGGGGAGAAAGAGAGAGAAAGAAAAAACATGTTGCTGGAAGACATCTTCATTCTGAATAAAAGTAGAGTTCATTAGTGAAGAAGGTTCATCTTTTCTTTATTCTTCATAACATGCATTTTCATGGTTGGTTACAAGTCTGGCATTGCTTCTTCCTTCATATGCTGCCAACAGTTTTCTATGATCTTAATTTCCCCCCTCTATGGAAACCTCAGTAAAAAAATTCCATATATTAGCCTGCAAGCATTTGATTGACACACAGATTAATGTTACACAATTAAGGAGTGTTATCAGGTGAGTGCTTCAAAAATCACAATATTTCACAGCCAGGCAGGCTTCCTGACACCATGGTAAGTAGAAATACTTTGTAAAAATTATTTAGAATCACCATCTATCATCACGAGAAACCTTGTGTTGTGCTAAAATAATTGACAGGTTGATAGCTGTGAAATGTTCCCAATCCAATAAAATACATAGTATTTCCAATAACAACACTGATACGCAAGGATTTACAGTTGTTGCCAATTTATTATGAAAAATGATGGAGTTCTAATTTGTGAGCAACTTGAGTGTATTTCAGCTCCATGGTCAGTGTCCTTCAAACCATCTCTAATCCAGTCATTTTTTTCAGGAATAAACGAGCCATGAATATGCATATTAGATGTAGCACAGCGTGGGCTGCTCAGCCACCTTACATCCAGAAGGTCATGGGCATAAATCTTCTTAGATGCTAAATATTCTCTCTAACTCAGGTGGGTATTGAGCAGCTCCCCAGATTCCCACACCATTAAAGGAGGTGTAATTGGGTAGAAACCCTCACATATTCACTCCCCCATGTCTCACAGGGACTAAAGAGAAGCTGGAACTAAAAGGATGGAGCTCGAAATGAGCTCTCCAGGTGCTGGCAGGCAGTTCATCAGTCACTTGATGTGACCCTGATGGCTCTGACCCTTCCAGGAATGCTGTGTGGTCCCATGGCTGGCACTGGCACTTCAGCTACACTTACCTCCCTGATCCATTCAAGCTGGGCTGGAAACGGATCTTCTCCTCCACAGCCCATGCAGGAAGCACTTTAGGGGATCATCAAATAAAAACCCAAATTGCTGCATCATTCAGGTCCATTGGTGGTGGTGGACAAGGCAACCAAGCAGTGGCTGGAGCTCACAGGCCAGCCCAGAACTCCAGCCAGCTCCTCTCTCCTGCCCTCTCCTCTTCCCACTCCCACTTTCCTCCCATCCTGTGAAGTTTGTATTTAGAATGAGCAGCATGGGCTTCTCCTCTACTCAGGAGAATCAAAAGAATTGGAAGGTACAACACCTCTTTCTTGTTCATCCATTTCCCTGGCATCCTTGGAGTCACCTGGCCTAATTCTGACCTTGTTTAGAAGGGGTTTAAGCCACAGAGAATGTCTGACCTTGATGGGGTAAAGGAATAAAATTCTGCCAACAATGTTAGAAAAAAAATCCCAACAAACAAAAAGTATTATGTGTTCCTGTCTCAGATACAAAAAAGGCTAAAAGCACCAGATAAATTTTTGTCTTTTTTATGCAAATTTTGTTTAAAGGAGAAATACCTTTGGACTTTTTTTTTTTTCTTTTAAGACAAACATTTGTATTAAGCAACTATTAAGACATTTCCAACAAGGTTCAAGTATGAGGGATTTCCTTTCCCCACCCTGTCCCCAGAATGAACAAGAGAGAGAAGGAACATGATATCCCAGAGTAACAATTAACCTTCAGCTGCTTGCCTGTCTCACGGCATATGCAGATGCAGGAGGAGGAAAAGCTCAATTGAATGCACACTGAAGCACCGTCCTTTCAAACTCTTACTAGAGGACACAGGTTTATAAAAGAGCCCATTGGAAAACTGGGCCCAATTCTGCAATGGGCGCCTGAGGCACCGAGGTAAATGTGGTCCTCCTTCTCCATGGTCTCACTGCCAGAAGAGAACTTTCAACAATTTTCCTAACACCTGGGTTATTGAAAAAATAGATGTAATTATATATGTAACTCACTATGCAATTATATAGTTGTACATATAATAGTAGTGAACATCATGGCCACTGCCTTTGCAGCTATTGGGCTTTTTTCTCTAGATAAGCTCAACAAATGTCAAGAATTTCCACTTGAACACAGAAAACATCATCCATTTTTTTCAGCAGTAACCTAGGAAGGGTTCTGGATAACTGTTTGTCATTCAGTTTCTGCACAGTTCAAGCGAGAGAGCTGAGTCTGAAATTTAGAGACCAGTGTGGATTCCCTGTCTCCTGCTCCAAGCAGTATTGCTCTGTTCTCCAGTGGTGAAAAAAACTCCCACTCTCCAAACTGTAGCCATTCTTGTCATAGGGATGTTTTTGTTTTCAGACACATGCTTTATTTTTCCCAGTGTTACACATAATCGTTCCAGAAAAAGAGATATTATAGTAGGTTATTGCATTATTTAGATGGTATGCAGGATTGTATTATAATTTCCAGGGGAAAGTAGTCCAACACCCATCAGGAGTTATTCAAGCAGATTAAGTATATCAACTAGTCTTAAATCCAGGCAGTGGGCTGGTTTCACCACTGCATGAAATGAATTTGGACAGGTCATGTTGGCTTTTTAAACCCCCTTTCCTTTACCAAACCTGGTTTAGACAACTCCACTCAAATATTTTCTTTCACACGTTGCTGGCAAAAGCATCAAAACCCTCACTGGGTTTATATTACAGCTGACAAATCACAGTAATTCATGATCAGAGCTACTGTAGTTATTCAGAGCAACTAGTGCAGCCACGGGGGCTGAGAGTGACTGACAGCACTGCAAAAATTACCTGCTGGAATTTCTTAGAGCTGCCAAGTAATTTGGGTTAACAGCTCTTTTCCTTGAAGAAGAACCTTGTGAAGAGGTTTGGCCCCGTGGTACCTCGTCTCTAGATCAGCTCCAGCAATCAGAGGAGCAGGATGGCCAGGACTGAATTGGCCACAGAGGCGTGTTGTGTTGACAAAGTTGTTCTTGTCAATTACAAAACCCCCAAATCTCAAGACAATTTAACAGGTCTCCCAGCATCCCTGGTTAATGGAGGAGTTTATTCCTGGGCTTTAGGAGAATATCTCCACTTTTTTCCATGCAGCCAAGTCCAATGTTCCACCAATAGGGATGAATGGTAAGAGGTCCCTGTGTGAGGAGAGTCCTCGCTACTCCCCAGCACTTGCAGACTTTGCTGCCACAGTCATTTCACAGCTTCCAAAATTACACCTTTTTTTAATTGTGGTTTAAATTCCATGACACATCAGTGCTGAAGGAACATGAATAATCTGCCTGTAATGAAAAGTGAAACTCTCATCATCATTTCAAGCTATAAACACCAGTTCTATCCAGGAGCAGTTTCAGGGCCTCTCTTTCTAAGTTTAACCGGGTTTCAAAATGACCAGAGGACAACCAGTCACAGCCTGGATTCCTTGTTTGATTTTACTCCCCTTTATTAAGGGTTCTTTTATTTGTCTGGAATGGCATAGAAAATAGTTTAATGTTGCTGCATTTTGATCCTTCATATTTTAAACCCTCAGTTTTCAGCTGGCAGCTTTTGACTTCTCCAACAAGTGTTTCCAATACCTTTACAAACTGGTGTATTGTCTGGCAGACTGCATCTTCAGAGCCTACCCCTTTACAAGGGAACAGAGCTGAGACTTTTATTCCAGGAAGTTTGCTGCATGACACAAGGATCTTTTGTGGGCACTTTGCTCTTTTTCTTTCTAGGATTCCTTACTCTAAAATAGAAGTAACTTTGGAGAAAAAAAAAAAGGTACAAAACTGTTCTTTGTGTATTCAGCTTGCTAACTGTTGTGATTTTATGAGGAGTCTCATGATACTTGGTATTTTTCTTAAAACCCTAGACCTTCTCATATGTATATACCAGAGTTCCAGCATTAATGAAGAAAAGGTTTCCAGCCTGCATGGATGTGGCAAAACCCTGAAAATAGTGAATGCTGAGAGCAGAAGAGCCCTTAAGCTGCTTGTCACAAAGCTCATGTTTTAGGAGGTAAAATTCTAATTTCTGGAGGGACAGGGAGATGTGTAGGCAGGAAAAATAAGAATCCTTTGGCCAACATTGAGCTGTGATACCTCTGCCACTGCAACACATCCTGTGAAACTCAGCCCTCTGTTTATACTGTCTTGGGCTAATTGGAGTCAGAGGCCATCCAAACCTACAACAGGAAATGAGATTTGGGGAAAACCCACACCCAGAAGACAGGATTAAAAGCAGCTTCATTGAATCCCAGCCCATCTCTTGCAGACAGATTTTCAAAGTTTCAGGTGTGCCAATCCTATTGTAAAATTTCAAATTATGGGGTGAAAACAAGCAGAAACAAAATACTGTCCCTTAGTCAGCCAACAGGTTAAGAAAGGAGTCGGAGAGATGCTAACAGCCTGCAGGTCTGCATGCAGGTTTATCTTACCTGAGACTGGAGGACTAAAAGCATCTGTCACTCTCTTTAAACACAGTTGCTGCCAACCTCTTCTCCCAGAGTTAGGCTTTTCAGGACAAGGATTTTTTTGATTAATAGAGAAGACTCCATAAATCTCCCATGGGAAGCAGAGAGCGGGTAATCCAGATCGCAGAACAGGCCTTGCTCAGCTCAGTATATTCTCCTGTGTCATAACAAACATTTGATAACAGTGCAAACCTGCATAAGCAAGTCAGCCCGTGGCAAAAAGAGCAATGCACTGCAGTTGGGTGGTTTCTGTGGTGCAATCCCGTGTAACTCTGCCTCCCCTCTGGCAGTCCTTGCTCGAATCTAAGACACGTTATAAGTAAAACAAGTTTGTGAGGCTCAGACAAGAGACCACTTTGTAAAGTAACTTGTGTGTGCATGACTTGAAAGAGCAAGAAAGCACTCTTAGGACACGTTATTACAGGAGCTGGCAGCAGGTAAAGGCTCCTTTCCCGTTTTAGCTGGTCTATTAGTAATATGATTGCAGCACCTTAGATGTCAGCTGTGAATTAGGACTCCACTAGACCAAGAGGTGTTCTTGGTTCTAAAAAGCCCACGTGTGGAGGGGCTTTTCTGAGCTGTGCATATAAAGCAGCTTTGCTGTCTAAATGCCTGGCAGCTGGTCAGAGCTCCGTGGAGAGCCCAATGTCTGCTCCTTTAGAGGTACATGTGTGAACAGGGCTGGAAGGCACCTGACTGCAGTTGCAGCTGAATACAGCTAGAGCACAGCTTTCAAAACCATACAAGGTCCAAGTCTGTTCTCTACAAGCTTCTCTGTTATGCACTGGTTCTAGAGGAAAAAACCTTCATTTATTTTTCCCGCAGGCAGTTTAGGATTTTGCAAGTGAGTCCAGGATAGGTTTGTACCAGACATAAGGCATCTGCTGTAGAAACTTCTCAGTCCTTTGCAGCTCTCAGTGTGGTCTGCCAGAGCTCTCACTCCCGAGCTGTGACCATCGGTTCAGCCATATGGAGCTGCTCTGCTGTACAAACAGAGCCACTGAGCTGCCTCACACCTCACCTGTCCTCAGCAGCTCAGGCAGCTCCTCATCCTGCACAGTGTCTGCCACCACACGAGGAGTGACGTGCAGCCCTTGCCTTTGGAGGAGCCTGACCTACTTTGGAACAGGGATGCCAGAGTTTGCATTCTTCCTCCCCACTTTTACTAGCCACAGTTTATGTAGGGCCTCCAACACCGCTCATTAGAGGGGTGGCAGCAACTCAGCTAGAATATGCTTCACTAAGATCAAAGCATCATGCAAAAATCCCATATTCGGTGTATTTATTAGAGATCAAATAACAGCTATAAAGCATATGCTTTTTTAAAACTCTACTGCTCCTCCATTGAGCAGCTACTTATCTCTTATATTACAGAGACCTGCCTTGCAACTATAGGGAGCTGAGGAAGAAAGAAAAGGCATATTTCACAGTTCTTCATTTTCCTGACTTTCTTTCCCACCCTTCTCTCAGCCCCAGCAAGAAGGAAACAAAAGGAGCCTAAAGACTCCTTTACCTGTTACTACTTCTATCACCTCACAGCAACCAGCCAGCTTGTGCTTTTGAAAGCCCCTCACACGAAATACAGCAATCACCTGCTCTGAAAATAAACTTCAGCACTATCTTTGCAAAATAAAAGTTTGCTGACAAGAAGATCTGTGCTCAAGAAACCCACTCAGATTTCCCACACATCCCACTGTGAGAGGACACTCCTGGGCTGTGTATAACTTTACAGATGCCATAACTGCATGCCCTTTACTTCAGCCTTACTCCGTGAACATCAGCTGATTTCCCTCACCAGCTCATCAGACTGATTAAGATAGACTTTATTTCCTTCCACTTTCCTGGAATGTTTGCTGTAGTATCTGCAGTCAGTAATTTGGGGTCCAGACAGGCTGGGAGGGCTCTCTGAAGGGCTTTGCTCCCTGCAAGGCTGTGCTCAGCTTATTAAGCAGTCACTGGTGGAGGTTTATGGCAGGATTTTCCAGGTAGGAAAGGATAATATAATATGATATGCTATGGGAAATTTAAAACGGGAAAGGATAATTTGGTAAATATTTTATACAGGCACCCACTGGGAAGAAAGAATAGTTATAGAGTTAAAATACTGGCTTTGTACACAGCACTTGGCCTTTGGCTTTTCCAGAGGCTTCCTGTATAACCACTGACAAATTCACTTGAAGAAAATTGTTTTTGAAGCTCTTTAGGCAAGAAAAAATAATGAAGAAATTGCTTTGGAGCTCTGTCTTGCATTTGTACCTCTGTTTCCCACATGTAAAAATGAAAGTAATAATAATACAGTTTCTCCTCCATCCTGGTTGGTGTCTCCCAGATAAAAGGTGCAGGGTGGGAAGTGCTACTGAGGACTGGCTGCTCTGTGCAGTCAGGGCTGAGCTTCAGTTCAGGTCTGCCTACTCTGCTGGCTTTTGTTCTTCTTTAGAGGAGCCATGACAGCCTAGGAAAGCACCAACCAAAGGATGTTTGGGGAAGCACCAGCCTGGTGGCATTTGACCAGGGAAGGCATCACTGCACCAAGCCTGCCAGAGTTCAAGAAGAGTTTGGATGATACTCTCAGGCACATGGTGTGACTCTTGGGGCCATCCTGTACATGATTAAGAGCTGTACTCAGTGATCCTTGTGGGTCCCTTCCAACTCAGCATATTCTGTGATTCTGTGACCTCTGCCAGGCTCAGGTCTGAGGTGGGGAGAGCAAAACCAGCAGCGCTGGCTGGTGTTATGTGATGCCTCACACCATCAGGGCTCCACAATTCCCAGGGACCTGCGGGTTCTTACACAGAGAAAGGAGCAACTCAACAGGTTCGGGAGGAGTTTGTGCCTTTGTTTTTCTTGATTCCACTTGGGCTGAAATCACTCGACAGTATTCTTTGGTGGGTGGGAGGGTGTAGATGAAGCCTTGTGAAAAATCTTTACTATAATACTTCAGGTTGCTCATTTTAGCATATCAATTAATTGAGGCATTTGGTATAAATTCTGCTGCAATTCTCCCCAAAGACTACAGCAATTTGATTTTTTTTTTTTCTAAAGCACTGTGTGCTTTAATTAATAGTTTTTATATTTTAGAATAGCCAAAGGCAAGCTTCTTTAAGCAGAAAAATGTATATATTGACACACCTTTAAGGCAGTAAACTTTTCTGCATATTAATATTGAAAAGAAGGTCATTAATTAGGCAGTGTCTCTCTCTCTCTCACACACACACAAATCCTCTGATAGAATAAGTGCATTGAAAGTTTCAGATCACTTGGGACAAGTTCTGCCTGGAGCAAAGCTGCAAAGTTAATGCTCTGTATTAACTCCAGCAATCAACCCCCAAAATGGCTGCATCCCTCAAGGCCAGTCATTCCATTTGATCAGGTTGCAAAGCAAATTAGCATTCTCTTTGCCCTGGCTATGATGTTTCCTCTCCTTTTCATGAATGATTTATTGGTACCCTCTGTCCAGGATATGCTTGTTTTACCATCTACCTTTTCAGGGATGTTTGCCCCAGCAAAAGGTATTCCCTGAGGTTTGGGTGCTAACTGGAACCTGCACTAGATGCTGCTCTCTGTCTGAAAAGCAGCATTTGCTGTGTGGTGGCAGGAGTTCACCTGGTGACTTCTTTTTCATTCATCTTCCTTCAAATTCTGGCTTTTTTATTTGGATAAAATTCCCTTTTACAGAAACACTCACAGAGTTCAGGGAAAGCTGTGTTTTTGCAAGCACACGATAGCCATATGTTGCAGAGGTGACTGGCAGTAGCTGGTCATCCTGGATGGTATCTTGCAAAAAAACTTGGGAATGAAGGAAGAAATCCCACCTGGGGTGTTATCACGTCCTCTGAGCTGTCTCATGGGTACTGCAGGGCAGAGGTGTTCCCAAGCATGCCCTGAGGGACTGGACCCCATCCTCCCCTGCTGGCAGAGCCAGTTGGGGTGCAGCAGAGCTCCCTCACATCCCTCTGTGCTGTGCAAATAGGGCCAGGGGTGTTTGTGCTGGAAAGTGCCTCGTCCAGTCCTGGAGTGGCTGGAAATTCCCCTTCATTCTGCGCTTTAGGTAGAGCCAAAGAGCATCAGCTGGAACAATCTTTGTCTTGGAGGTTCTTCAGCAACTTTTTTTTTTAAATCAGTTTTGAAGATAGGTGTAAAAAAATAATATGCAAAAACAAGGTTAGGATGCTGCTTTCATCCTCTTCCTCTCCCATACCTCAGCACTGGCTTCAAAAGGTTCTTGAAAGATCATGTTCTCTCCACTTCTCTTTTCTCACTCCACAAAACGTTGTTATCAGTAAAACCCTTCCTGATTTCCAGGAAAACTCTCCTACAAGGTATGGAGAAGTCAGTCACTTTGGCTAAAATCTGAGTCACCTTTCCTGAACAGAATCACTCTGTCAGTCTCAGCATAGTCTTTCTTAATTATTTTTAAATTTTTCTCCTGGAATTATTGACAAATACATGGAGAATCAATTCTAATGAGCTCTACTACTGTACAGACCTGCTGCATCATGTATATTAAGCAGAGAACTGAACTTCAGACAGGTATCCAAAATGAACATGAACTTCATCAGCTGTATTTTGACTACCATGTATACTTACACTGATTTTCATGAGTTATTGCTTATTTTCATCTCTGCAATCAAGACTAAAATCAAATATGTGTCTTCTGATGTCCAGAGAACAGTGACATGAGAACTGGTCTCATTAGCACTCATGGGAGATGCTGGTACAGCCTGGGAAGAGAATGTGCAGCTTCTGACTTCTTAAAATTTAATGACACAGTTTATAGGGCTTTGATCCTCTAAGTTATCTTTACTTACAAGCAGGCTCATGAAAGTCAATGGGACCTATTTAGAATATAGAAAGTTAAACAGAGGAGTCAGTCTGTGCAAGATCTATAGCAGCAAAACCAATATTGCTGTGTACAAATGTCATAACATTTTCTAAAAATTAACAAATGAACAGATTCTTTCCTTCTCACCAAATATTGAAGGCAATTGGATTCTCCCTGGCTGTTACAAGTGTCCCTCATGGCTGGGGGGAGCTTTCAGCAGTGGAGTTGAATACATATTATTTTGTACATTGAGCTGCTTTATTCATCCCTCCTGGTGACTACATTTCTCTTTAAAATTCTTGAAGATGGTTCAATAATCCTATAGAATTACTATACCTGTCGATGAAGTGCCTCTGGCCATTTTCATAGGTTTTAGGCATAGCTTAACAGCAATTTATTTGAGTGAAAACGATGCAGGAAAGGGAATGGAAGAAATACTCCTTGCCAGCAGGAGTTACATTGTGGACAGCTCTGTTGTGTGTGAAGGCCACTACCTGATGTAGAAGAGAAGCCACTTGGTCCCAAAGCAGCTAACAAGTTCCTCAGTCCTGCAAACCTTTGTGGATGAAGGACTGGCTTTCCATAGCTTCTGTTCTATTCCTATGCTCATCAGGAAAGTACAGGGAAGTCTTTGCTCAGGCAAAGAGCTAATTCATCAAATTTTCTGTACTGGAAGATGTCTTGTATGAAAAAAGTTCAGCCTGAATATTCCAGGTTTGGTAAAGTTGTGAGTTACTGCAGACAGGGCCTTAATAAACATTTGGTTAGCTTAACAAAGGGCAGCATTGCCTATAAATATGGGCTATTGTTCTGGAAGGTATCATAAAGGAGATGTTGAGACAGCCTAGGCTTTCCTGGGGCTAAGCCCTGGAACCACATCTTCTGAAACCGAGGGGCTGCTCCTGTATCCTGAAGCCCAGTGATCTCACTCCTTCAGTTTTCTGAAAAGCAAGTACTGACTTGTTCCTCAAATATCACACCAAATACACCATGTAAAAGTTGATGCTCAGAAAGGCAAGACCGTGGTGGTTCTCAAGGCAGTTTTATTTTCTTCATTGCTGAAGAGGAATATTTTCCTGGTGTCTGACAAGATAAAAAAAAAAAATAATAATTTTCTGGCACCTGGGTGGTTCTTCAGATTTTGTGTTCAGTTACCAATCCCAAGTTAATGATAAATACATCAGCTCTGCTTTTTTGGGTGTCTTCTTTTCTGTGCCCCTGCTTGTTATATACCTGCCCTTGCTTGCCCTCATGGCTGCTGAAAAGACAGCACTCAGCTCTTCCACACATGTGAGTGTGAAAAGGCACATGGCCTTTCCTTAGTGCACCTGCAGAAAAAATCAAAAAGAGACTTTTCTTGATCCAGGCAAGGCAGGTGGCTGACCATACTGAGATAAAAAAAAGTAAAAATGAAAATTATTCTCCTCCTTTGTTAGAAACTTGGTGTGGAGCTACAACGTTAGTTTTAAGTACAGGACATTGCACTGAGTTGGTCTGGAATTTCCAGAGCTGCTAATGAACATGGAGACCTGGATAGAGCTGGGAAAGGGCTGCCCAGGCAAGAGAAAGCTGAAAATGATTTTTGGGAGCAGGTATCATCATCAGCACCCACAAACTGCTCCCAGGAGCATTTTGAGTTTTTTCCTTCTGCTGAAAGGTTTCTTTGCAGCCTTCCTCCAGAGGATGGGCCCCCCTGAGTCCAGAACAGCTGCTGCATCCCGTGTGGATGAACAGAGGATTTGAAATCGTGTCCTGAAGCCCTGCAGGGAAGTGTTGAGCTTTCCTCTGGGCTGTGTTAGCAACTGCTGAGGTCACTGCACAGGCATCTCTCCATGGGAAAGTGGGAGTGCTGTGAAGAACCCACCTTTCCCTCTCCACATGAGTCAAGAGGAGTTCTTTTTCCCCAGTCCAAAACATCACATCTCACTACTCCTGCAAAATGATGGAGAACTGTGACATCTGAGTCATGGCCCTCATGCAGCTCGGAGCTCTAGGCCACTGCTCTGACAATTGGATTCCAAAGTATGGTGAGCAGTAAATCACAATTATTTCCCCACAAAATATTTTGCAAAGTAAAAAAAAATTAAAAAAAAATAGTAATTTTTGCTTTTTCCATTCTTTTGGAAAAAGCTTTCCAGTTATTTAAAAACAAACAAACCCCAAAGCAGAAAACATTCAGCTTCTGGCTATTTCCAGTGTTTTCAAATTATTCTTTCAGTTTGGGGATTAATTTTTGATGTTGCTGAAAACCAAACTGTTTAGTTATTTTTTTTTTTTAAATAGTTTCAGCAAAACACATTGAAAAGATTTGGCTTCATCTGAGTGTGGGCTGGGAACATTTTAAAATTCTCAAATATTTTGCAGGAAGAGAAATCCCTTTCTACCCAGCTCGGCCATCTGTCTGCTATAGTAATGCTCATTTCTTTGCTTATTTTACCCCTTCTTCCCTCTGATATTTGCACTGATTACAAGTATCTCTGGACATGGACTTTACTGTCCTTTGAAATTGTTCAGCACTCTCTATTTAGGGTATTACTTTCATGTAGATGAGAAGTAATTATAATGGATCTGAAAATGTATATTTAAGTCTAAAGGCTATTTAAGATTCCCTATTCAATTTCATAGAATAATTAGCAGGCAAATCTATAGAGAGCTCTAATTTTCAGTCTTTTCTGAGGTTAATTTCTTCAGGGTTCAGTCACAGTGCTAAGTGTATTTTCTAGAAGCTTCTAGAAACATTTTTCTTGGTCATCCCTCAGGACATGAAATTGCATTGGCCTTAATTCTTTGGCTTGTTGAAGGTGAATGTAAAAACCCTTGGAAAAACTTGGCTTAAAATGTTCAGCAATTCCATTTAGACATCCAGATTTTACTCCAAGTACTCAAGCCTAGAATTACAAGTTTTTCTCTCCCAAAGGAAAATGGAGTTTTTAGCAGGACTTCCTGACTGCTGCTGGTGGGGATGTTACACCATTGTTGGACAATCACCACTGTTCCTTGATGCTTCTCTTGGCCCTTGCTGAAAAGTAGGAAGTAGTGAAGTGCTTGAAAACATAATTAACATTAGTAAAATTATATTAGTACTTTCACACATCTGCAATGTTTCAACTGTACCAAGTCATCAAATCTTCCAGAGTCTTTTAATTGCCTTTGTGTTACAGATGGAGGTGGTTGTGGCACCACCAGGCACAGCAGGGTGAAGCTTCACGTGGCACACAAACATGGTGAGGATAGCCCAGCTCTCCAAGACCACGAGGCGCTGAGCTGTCAAACTGGGAGCAAGCTCCATCAGCTTCAACTTGCTCATAATAATTCACTAGATAAATGCAATGTAAAAAATCGAGAGTGTAAAAAAATAATAGAATTATATCTACTTCTCCCTAGTAGCTCTTGGACCTGTTACCAAATTCCAACCCACTTGTCAGAGCATTCAAAGATATCAAGTGCTTGTAAGTAGCAGGAAAATAGGTGCCTGGGTTCAGGAAAATGATTAAGGAAAATGATTTTGCCAGTGCTCCCACTAAACCTGCTGTATGAGCTCATCCCCTGTGAGACATCAATAAATCAAGTCAGTCAGTCCCGAGCTTTATGTCCAAGGGCTACGTTGGTTCTGCTGCTCACGGGACTCCACTGCTGAAAATGGTTCATGTCATTCATGCACTCCTACACACACAGACACTTTCCCTGCTCCTACCACAAACACAGCTCTGCAGGATGATTTTCTGCAGCTGCCTAGATACCCTCATGATCTCTTCTTTTTTGGTGTCCTCTTTATCTCTGGGTAACAGGCATCACCTCATCATTCCATCCTCCCATGCTCTGATTTTATGCCATCTGGCTATTCCTAATTCCCAATCCCCCTCATTAAATAGTGCTACTAAAGTGACTGACTGTGCATATACTTCCTTTTTTGTGGTCACGTGTTTTGCCAACAAATGTCCCTAAAATACTGTCACTGTTGTTTAAATGCTCTCTCAACATTATATACTCTTGTTTGATCCATTTTTAATTCCACTTATAGCCCAGTTCTGCAACTTTGCTGCTGTGCATGTAATTTTTTTTAGAAGGCCTTTGGAATATCCTTCTTTGGAGTCTGTTGATTTGGAAATCACTTTCTTATCAACAGTAAGATACAAGGGAAAAATTATGTCAGACCTCTACTTCAGCTTGGATGATTTATAGAACAGTCCTCCTACCAGTTCATTCTTTTTCCACACTTTTTATCCTCCAGAAGAAGTGGGGCAGAGAGCAAAGGTGCAAGCTGGTTCATGGTTGAACCTCCCCAAAATGCAGAGGTGTGGGTAAATCTGTTAGAGAAACAAGGGTGAAATATGTTATAGGGATCTCTGGTTTATTTTTGCCTGTAGTTTGGGCAATGTTTCCTTTTATTTTGTTTTCTCTCATGTTTTCATCCTGTAGTTTAAGGTAAAATCATCCTGAAGTCTCTCACACCCTCCTAGTAATTTTGCTCAGTGTCATCTCAACTCTTCTGAACCTTTCATTACTCAGAAACCCACTTCCACTTCCCTAGAGTCTCTTACCTCTTTTGCACAAGTCTGTGACCTTCTGCCCCCCTGGCTTTCATTCCTCACCAGTCTTTGGCTACATCTGATGTTGAAATCTCCTCTGTGTGCAGATGCTGTGTGTTCCCCTTTCCAGGTTGTCATGGTTCTTGTGCTGTTGTAAGAAAACAACCAATCCTGTTCTTACCACAAATCACTGTTGGACAATCTAGGGCAACTCAGCCTCCTTATCTGAGATCAGATCAAGCCTAGACCTAAAAAACTTGGGCCACAAACTCTGGAGACCCTGGATCCAAATTTGTGTTATGTGGCCTACTTCGAAGCATCAGACAGAGGCACATTTTTATTCCACCACTGTTGTCTCCAGTGCACACAGTCTTAGTCATACTCAACATGATTTTCAGTAAGATTAATTAATTAATTAATTATGCCACAGGAAGGAAACAGGAAAAAATGAGAGCTCTCACTGATATCTCCTGAATAGACATCAATTTTTAAATTAAATGTCCACAGCAGGCTTTCCTAAGAAGGTGACAGCTGCTCATGCTGCAGGAGAAAGCAAAGGACTACATATGGTACCTTCTTGGACCTCAAAGGAAATCTCATCTCGACTCTAAAGAAAGGGGAGAGATTAACCTTAGATATAGAAAAGTTTGTGTGTGTGAAGTGAGATATGCATTTAGAGGGAAACTGGGAATTTTTTACTAATATTCTTTATTGGATAGGAAGTGTTCTCTAGAATTTTCAGAAAGGGACTCTCAAGAGAACCTGGGGTTGTAACATCCTGAGCAACTGAGTGCAAATACATGTTTCTCCTTGCAGCCTTTCCCCGAGGACACCTGGTTTGCTTTTCCATGAAGCTGACTTGTTTTCTGCTCCCTCTGCTTTGAGATCTTCAGGGCTGCTCTTCTTCCCATGCAGCTGGTTCTTCTGTCCACATTCTCAGGAGCTCCTGGCACATGGCTGCTCATTATCTCCTGCCAAACTAGTGAGTCACTTGCAGTGGTGTTCCCTTTGCAACATCACATTCAGTCCTCTGTAGTAGTGTAAGAGACATACAATTATAATACAGCTGTTTAAAGGGTGGCTGTGCATCCGAAGGCGCAGTGCTGGGCTGGGTTTGGCAGACTTGCAGGTTGCAAGCTTGGGTGGGTGCAGATTTCTGCCTGAATAATTAGCCCATCCCTAGAAGCGTTATTTGAGGCTTGGGTGTCAGAGCAGATTTTGTTGAATTTTAATATTTCCTGTAACTTACACATCTCATCCTTGCCCAGTTATGGTTTTCCTCTGTTCTCTGGAACGATACCACCTTCCACTCGCTGGCAAGTTGTGGCTCTGTGAACATGTTAAATCTCTCATCCCATTCCAGAGTATTTTCAGCCCTCCAGCAAAGTGTTTGTAATCTTGTCACCCCATGTGGTTTGATCTTCCAACACCCAGCAAGGGTGAATAAACTCGCCTAGTAACAGCTCCTCATTAAGGGAAAATGGCACATGACACACCCACTGGAACAAAGCAATGAGTAACAGACACATTAGAGGCACAATTAAAGTGGTCTCTGACTCCAGTGGTCGTGGGTCCTGCTAAACCATTTCCACCCCAACAACCCATCCTGTATCTACAAGTCAATGGAGTCAAGGTGGGAATGGTGAGGGAGGGGAAGACGCCACTGCAAACGAGGCAGCTCCAGGGGCTGCCCTACAGCTGCAACACTGTGGGATGAGTTAAGAAAGAAAGAAAATAAAGTGAAGTGCGTAGGAAGCACACTTCTTGTGGTCTTCAAGTGACACCGTGGTGTTCGGAGAAGTGCGTGCAGGCTTCGTGTAACTTCGTGTGCAGTTCTGAGGCACTTGGCCATTTTACCGCAACTGTAAAAGCAGCTGCAATTAGCAGGGTGAAAGTACAGGCCTGAAGTTTCCAAGTACAAAAACACCATTTGTACTGCTGTTTAGGAAAAGAAAAAAAGGACATTAAGCTGCAGTGGTTCCCGTTTCTTGGCAGGAATGGTAGAACTTTGTCACAGCCCAAATCTGTGAATCCCCTTACGGCGTTATTGCTCGTGCACAAACAGCTGTGAGGTGATCCCGTCTTCTTTGGCAAAGTGACCACTTTCTGTAGACTCTGCTCTGTGAAAATAAACTGAATGGAGTAGTTCTTTCCCTTTGGATTTTCCTCACTCAGGAAACACCTATGCCCAAATCCTCAGCTGGTGTAAATCTGCAAAGCTCCTATGGCTTCAGTAACGCAATGCCAAGTTCCTCCATCAGAGAATGCGACCTGCTATTTTGCCTCAGCCTGTAAATCACCATTTCTGTGTTTTTGGACCAATTGTTAGGTAGCTAATCCTGCAATTTGCACATGTGGACGGTCTGAGAGCTCCCATGTGAGTTTTTGCCTGAGCAAAACTGTAGCCAACACAAAGTGAGTGGGCAAGCATCTAGGTGTGTAATCCAAAGCATGCAAACGTGGAGGCTGAATTTAGCTTTTCCCCAA
The DNA here is from genome assembly GCA_035221455.1 of Xenops minutus. Classification (NCBI taxonomy): domain Eukaryota; kingdom Metazoa; phylum Chordata; class Aves; order Passeriformes; family Furnariidae; genus Xenops; species Xenops minutus. Next base: position 4,602,254 of record JAWWEE010000051.1, on the reverse strand, counting down.
ACACAGCCCTTTAAATCCTTGCAATCTCCTCACACACAAAACCCACACACAGAGTCCCTCAAAACCCACACTCACAAAAACAGCTGTAAGGGAAGAAAAGACAATGAGGCACATTGTGGAGGCACAGTCAGTCACATCCCCCCCTCTGCTCCCCACCCCGAGCCAGCACATGCTGGGAGTCAGTCAGTCAGTCTTAGGGGAGCACAGGGAAAACATACACCCACAGGAACAACTCAGATAATCCCACTCCCTTAAATCCTATAGGATTCTGGTTCTTTCACTGTGGGACTTCCTTTCCACTGGCTTCTCCACTCCAAAGCAATATTTCAGACTGAAGTTTTAAGGGAAAAAGGAGACTTGTTTTTATTGGTAATTTTTTCAACCTCATTGCATTCTCTCAGGGAGAGAAAAGTAATTTTTACAGACAGAGACTGAGATTAAGCCTAAGAACTGTCAAAGGTAGAGCCTAAATAGAAGATGATGTGCAGACACCTGCCAGTGAGGTCAGTGGGGGTTCTGCTGTACCCAGCCCTGAAGAGGAAAAAAGAAGGTTCCTAGCCAGTGGCTTAAAAACCTAAAACCAGTAAGTTCTTCATTAAGAAAAAATAGTGCAGGGTTTTTACTTGAATTGTTTGACTCATTCCTGAGAATAACTGTCCAAACTACGCAGAATAATCAGAATTCTCAGAGCCCAGTGTGTCCAGCAATCCATCCCTGGCTGGTTCCATACACAAGCACTTCCCCTGACCTCAGTGAGCTGACCCGTGTGGAGGGGCTCCCCTGCCTCAGCTCCTGTGCAGTTAGTCACAGTATTTTATTTAATGATTCAATGACACAGAGAATCAGGAGCCACGAAACAAATACCTGTGAGATCAGGTGTGCCCACTGAGCAGGGCTGAATTGCTCATGGAATCAGGAATCCTTGCTGATTGGTACCACTCACCACGTGATGAGTCAAGAGAAACTTTTCTTCTGTTATTTCCATTTTTCTTCTTCCAAGCAGCCCGGGGTCAAGACACGTCCAGGACCTAGAGCCTGTTTATAAACATAGTGTTGGGACTGCAAGGTCTTTGTCTTTTGTGAGTGGAAGAGCTAAAGGAGAAAAAAAGTGCAGCTTTCCCTCCATATCCAGCATCAAGGGACATCCTTCATGGTGCCATTCCTTCCACCAGGAAGGGCACAGGAGCAGTGAGGGAGCTCTGAGCCGTATGTAGTCCATCAGCTCATGGGCAGGCAGAGGATTTGCTGAGTCCAACAAGGAAGGTGAGGTGTGACAGGGTTCTGGCACACTAGTGATCCCAGCAAACACAGCTACATTGAGAAGGAAACAAGGCAATGGCACCATGGCATGATGTGTCCTACAGCTGCCTGTGCCATGGGTTCTTCAGTGCCCTACTCTTCCTGGGACCTGGGGAAGCAAAAACCATTCCTTGTTCACTGCAGCAAAAACAGCTCAGCTGGGGTATCTGGAAAACATAGACCTGCACACCAGTGCTCTGCACACCAGTGCTCTGCACCCAAGTACATCGCACAGGCATTTAATTAGTTTTGTAATTCCTGAGGATTTATGAGCCTCCATCTTCACTAATTTGCCTCCATACAACATCAGACGGTGTTTGAGCACGTCCAGGAAGTATTAACATGGGGCTAAGTGCTTCTAAAAATACGATCCCTGTCAGAGAGGGTTAAATTTAAAGTAAATTTGGGTTTGGCTATTTTTTTTTGTTGCTTTACTTTTTGCCAGAAGCAGTACCCTTCAAGAGTCCAGTAACCTGTCTGTGTCTTCAGAAAATTACAGGTGTTTAAGGGGGCTGTGCTAAAGGCAGACTGTGAGATAATAGGTGTTTTCTAACCCTCCAGGTTCTTCTGCTGCTGCTGTGACTCCTCCTTACCTCATCCATGGGGTCTCCTTTGCAGTGGGTCCCCCCCAGCCTGTCAGGCAGGTTCAGATGCAGAGCCTGAGCTGGTGATTATGTGCTGAGATGATTTGCTGGGGCTGATTGTGCAGCTGCAGATCAGGACCATCCTTCCCATGCACTCACCGCCACCACAAACCCCATTCTGACCTGTCCTGAAGTGCAGTGGGTTATCTCTCCTGCCTTTGTGGCTTCTGATTTACTATGATTAACTCCCAGCTAGTCTGCTATTTCTGGGCAAACCCACTGTAAATGAAACAGAAACACTCCTTGCAATTTGTAGTCTAGTCCGACAAAATAAAAAGGGTGGAAAGATCATGCCTTCCTTCTTAGACAGGTTACTCTCAATTCTTCTCTCCTTTCTGCCTGCCAGACAGAAAACATCTTTTGCCAATGTTCTCCCTCCCTTTTAAAAGATCTGGAGATTTGTTAGGAGAAACTTTATCTGTTTTACTCTTCCTCCCCATTTTCTCCTCTTCTACATTATTTAATGTATTCTTAGACATTGAATTTCATTTTTAAAAGTGTGTCCTAATGTCAGTCTAAAGCAAGGCTGTCAATCAGAGTCTGTCAGGCTGGTAAAGGCTCTAAATGACCTCAGCAAGCCCTGCTCAGCCATAACACCTCCTTGTCCTGCACTGCCATGGCAAAAAGAGGATTCAGTGGAGGGAAGGCTGGGGAAGGTTACAGGGAAACAAAAAATGGCTGTAGGTAATCCTGAGGGAAGGGAAGCTCCCTTCTGGGACACCTCAAACTGCTGCTTCACAAAAGTATTAATAACCTGCAAAAAGAATAAAAGGGATGGGCAAAGCAAAACAAGAGGACCTGCCTGAATTCCCAGTCGGGTTTTGCACACACCAGTGACGATGATTCACTGTCTGGTTTTCACTTTGTTCTCTTCCTTCAGCACTCGGCAGTTTCCTAATTCTGGTAAAGCTCTGCCTGTCCTTTCACTTTACCTGATCTTTTTGCTTTTTTTCTCTGGTTTACTGTATTAGCAGTGACCCAAACTCCAGAGAATTTGACCCACACTTTCTCCCTCTCTATTTAATTTAATTTCATTGACTTATGATAGAAATTATTTGAGTGCTTTAAGATCATAATTGAGAAAAGTATTATTACAATTTTGTCATATCTTGCCTCACCATTAATAGGGCATTAACAATGGAAAATCAATAAAAAAAAATCCTATTGGAAAGAGATATGTAGCAAAATGAAACCAACTTCCTTTATTCCTTTCCTGTTTTTGCAGACATCTTCCCAAATGAAGGCTGCCACCAAATATGTCTATTAAGCTACAGTGGGTTTCCCAGGGGTGCTGCTTTCTGAGCAAACCATTCCCACTGAAACCCTGTTGTTCCTCCTGTTTCTGCAGGAGTGTGGCACCAGTGTGACTCAGGGCTCCCCACAGCTGCCCTGGCACTGGCACCAGGGCTTTGATGGGGTCAGGATCTGGTCCTTTCAACTGGTGATGACAGAAGTGTGGCTCTGATAACCCTGACAGGGAAAAGAAGAGGCAGGATAGGACCTGCACACATTTCTTAGGCTATTTTTTACCCTCTATGACTCCAAACTGAGCCGTAAGGCAGACAGGGGAGAGGGCAGGGCGGCTGCTACATCTGCTGCTGCCGCCAGCAAAGAACTATGGAGCAGATTGTCCCTGGAGAAATCACTTCTGGGCTGTCAAAGACCTGCAGCAAACTTCCTGATAAGCAACATTTTTCCTGTAATGATTTAGTTTTAGACAGAAACAAAATATTGCCTGGTGTTCTGCTACAAAGCAGGAGGGGAGTTGCTTCTCTTGTCTCACTCGCTGGGAATTTGTATTATTTTTAAATTTAGAACAGCAGCACCTTCTTTAAGAAAGTGTACATACTTTTCACTGAACTTCACCAGTTCAATCCCCAAACTTTCAAGCTGAATATTTTAACCCTCTCTTTACAAATGCAGTGCTGGATGTTTTGACCTGCAGCAGGAGGGTTCTCCTGCACATCTGAACAGTTCCACAGCTTCCACCACGAAGGAACTGCCTGCAGCAGCTCCCATGAGCCCCTTTTGCTCTGCTCAGGTCCAGGTAATCTCTTTGGACTTTTTCTCCTGCACAGTTCAGAGGTGATGCCTCAGGAAGGCACCCACTGTGAGGTGTTTGCTGTTGTTGCCCCTCAACTCTCAGTAACCTGCCCTGACTCACAGAGAGCAATGCTCAGCCTCAAAGGGATGGTTTCAATAAGACTTTCTGTTTAGCTAGGGAATAAAACAGCATTTTCTTCTCTTCTTAGCCTGTCTTTCCTTCAGCTCTCAGCAGGCAATGGCTTGGGATACTTATTGCTCTCAGTAATTTATTACAGGATCCCCTTATTTTTATTTTATTTATGGCCTAATGCAAGGGTCTCCCAGTTTCAAAGGAGGAAAATTAATTTGTTTCCCTCTCCATAGCAAAATACCATCAAGTTGAGCTCTAGATGGTATTCACCTGGGCAGTGGCCTGGGCCTGCAGTCCTGTAGGGCTTCTTCAGGAATAAGCCTTGGTGAATAATTTATTTTTCAGTTTGGCTGCTGGGAGTCAGGGGGAAATTCAGTTTAATTCAAACTCGGTCTCCCTCCTTCCCTGCACACATGTATGTGTTCCTGCTGTGCTTAGCCAGGCTGCACATGGGATAGTTTTGCTACCATAAGCCCCATTGCATGTTGTTTTTCTTGTAGGTTTTTATACTTCTGTCCTCAGTGCTGAGCTTGAAGACATCAGCTACTCAGAGCCAGCGCAGGGGATGCAACAGAGGAAAACTGCTCTCTGCATCCTGCTGAGATGGGACATAAATTGAAAAACCTGGGGACAAAAAGGTTGCTTGGTCTGCTATTCCTTCCCTGTTTGTTGCTGCAGCCAGACCCAAGACCATGCTGGCTGGTCGAGGCAGGTGCTGGGAGGTAGGTGATCTCTTCAGGGCAGAGGGAAGTGCCCACATGAAGGGGACAGAAAAGTTCTTCGAGGTCCATGCAAACAGGAATCAGGAGCCTCAGAGCCCCCCATGCCCTGTGCAATGGCATTTATCCTTCCCCAGCAGGCAGTGGCTCAGGACTGATCTTTTGGAAGGATAGTGACTATTTGCTGGAGATGAACTCCTGACAGAGGAAGTGCCTCTTGCATCCGAGTTTCTTTTACTCTTAATTGAGTCACATCTCAGAGTAGTCCAAGGTAAGAGGATGGAAAATCACGTGTATCTTGCTTCATGGTGCTCATCTGCTTCCACAAGGTGCCCCATGTACCAGCAGTGCCTGTGAAAGCTCAGCACTGGTAAACCCTCCTGTCCTACAGTACCACAGAAACTTTCCAGGGGTCTGCCCAGTTCAACCTCTCCAGAAGCCAATAGGATTTTACCAGGGGAAAAAAATGCGAGTTTAGTCATGTACTTTGGGGGTAGAAGATACCCAAAATGAGGTATTCAGTTTCCCCTTCATGGCAAATTTTCGTTCAAAGGTACTTTCAGTCTAAACTCTTCTGTCTCAGGCACTGGACTGGAAAACAAAGTTAAACTGAACTAAAGCTTCCCCAGCTGGGTTAGCCAAGCACTGAACTTCTCTCTGGTGAAATAGGGCTACACGTGTCATTAAACCAGTAGGACACTGTTTTGAAATGCAATCTACCAAGGCAGGCTTGCTAAGGAATAGTTTTCAAAAAACAGAGGGACTGATTTCTCGTTACTTTGTGAAGTTATTTACAGCTAAAGTGCCTTGTCTGGGTTACCCAGGGTCAGAGAGTGTCTGAATACCAGACAGGTGAGATACACACACATTATCTCCCAATTTTTTTCACAATGCCTTCCGTATAAGGTATATTTTCATTACAGATCTTAACCTCTCCTTGCATCAAGTTGGGGGAATTCACCGTTCTGTGAGTCAAAGCCCAGGTGAGCACCAGAAGAGATCACCCAGGGAGGGTGTGGTTTTGCACCCCCAGATACAAAATTTGCTTTTGAGAACAAGTCAGACAAACAAGGAGCGCTGTAAGTAGACCTGATCCTGCCTTTCAGAACTAAGATGAACTACATGATTTCTTCAGGTCCTTTCCAGACCATTTTCCACAGCTCCAAGCCTGGAACTACAGCAGGAAGGGGAATTTGGCTCTTTGAATGTTTAGTTACTCCATGAGTTCTGAATTTAATGCATGCCATCATGTATTCAGCAAAGCACTTGAGCACTGAGCGTGGTGCCATGTAGTAGGCTTTTCTCTGGAATACAGAAAATGCCAGTTTGCAGCTCCAGTGAAGTTCTGCTGAGGACACAGCAACATCACCAAAGCTCAGAAGCAAAGTGGTTTGGCAATACCCACTCCTGCTAACAACAGCCCGAAGGGGACCTGCTGTGACTGTGGGGTTACAGTCCCCACAAAGAAGTTTTTTTTTTCCTTTTTCCCAAACACAGTAATATTTGTTCCCCTCCTGTTAGCAACTGAAACATGTACATCAGCCCTCACCCTGGGGCTAACATTAAGCTCATTGACTCATCAGGAGTGATCAGGAGGGACTCACCTTGCCTGCCCCCTTGCTGAGCCTTGGGAACCTCACCCAGGTATGTCTACATTAAGTCATTAACTCCTGTTTGATCAAGAGCAAAGCCCTCGCTTGACCTGGAGAGAGGAAAGGTAAGAGAGCAGGACCAACTGCATGGCTGGTCCCATACTGAATGGCCAGGGGTATTCAGGCTGCACAAGGTGTTTCAGGGGCACTCATACACCATTGCTTCTCCCAGGGAGTTGGAACTGGCTGCCCCATAACTTCTAGAGGGTGACAAAGTGACTAAGACACCACCTGCCCCAGTTCCAGTGGCCAAAGACATTTTTTGTACAATCACATCTGATTTGTAGTTTGTCTTTTCCCAGTTTTAGCAAAAAAACCCCACCTATTTGAGTAGAAAGCTGCCTTCATTTTTATCCTTGATAGTACTGCTTAGCTTTTATCCAACAGTTTTTATTGGCAGAGCTGAAAGTGATTTACCAGGAGGGTCAGTATCTCCCCCCCCATGCCCCTGGGAAAACTGGGACACAAAATAATTTAACATAAGTTGTATTATTATGGGTTCACATTTCTAAAAAATAAAGGACTGCAAATAGTGCTTTTGTCTTGATTGCACACACACTGGCAATAATGGCACATGCAAAGTCATCTTCCTAAAAATATGATTTCTTGTCAACAATAACACCATAAAAGTGGCTCCTTGGAAGATAATGCTCCATAAATCTGAACCATTCACTCCTGCATCTGCATTTTCTTTTGCTTTGAAAAAACTTTTGTGGTAGTGGAGAAATAAAGCCTTATAAAGTCAAATTTAACCTCAATAAATGTGGTTCAATCAATAGGAAGTTACAATCAAAAAGTAGCCCACACCAAAGGCATGAGAGAGGCAACTGGAGCACTAGTACAGGGTGGTGGATTAGTCAGGAGGCGGCACAAGCTACTAAACAGAGCAGCCCCCACTTCCCTTCAGTGTAATTAATCAGGCATAAAAAGCTCATCAAGGAACAGTCCAGCAATGCGAACCAGAGTGAAACAAGGTTATCTTGAAGGTTAAACACATGGGATCTTCTTTTATTACTTAAAATCCCAAAAGAAAATCCCTCTTACCATCCTCCCCACCACTCATGGGCTGACTTAAGCCAACTCCCTCTTGCAGGGAAGATGGGATTGACAGCTGTCATTGAGGCCTTAAATCTTCTGGGGAGGGGAAAGTGAACGACAGGAGCTAATACTGGGGATGGTTCTTCAACTTTGCCTTTCATTTCCCTGTCTTTTGTTTTTCAGCCTGGAGCTGTCATTGCATTTACATCAGTGGCCCTTGGTAATTTCCCGGGTGTTGCCTTTCCATTTGTGTCACAAAAGCTCAGCTCTCCAGGCAGAGACCAAAATGAGTCCCTGCATCCAGCAGTGCTCAGCATCATGAGGGCATGGTGAGAATAGCCAGCTGCAGAGGTTTTATCCACTCCTGTCACTGCTGACACACTCAACACCTCAGTCATCACCAGAGCTGCTAAACACAGGAGAGCAGGCTCTTTCTAGTGCTGGGAAATATTGATGAATGCATGGAAAGAAAATTATGTCAAATGGGGAAGGGTTTTCTGGGCCTCTGGAGGATGAACATACTGCTCTTGATCTTGTTCCTTAGGAAATGGCCAGTGTCAAGCAGGACCACCTTGGTTCTGTAAGCATTAGGGGTAATGTGCACTGCTGCCATCTACTGCTGTGATCCCCAGGATGAACTGGGGTCACACCTTGAGTCAAGCCTGAGTCTTCTCCAGCTCAGATGGGACATCTGTTCTTCAAACAGAACTTTTGATGTCAGGCTCTTGCAACCTGCGTGAAACTTGCAGTGCCATAGTCCACAGCAGCCATGAAATGTTAGTTAACAAGGTACAGTAGCTTCTGATAAACAACCTTAATGTATCCCAAACCAGTCATACAAATCTAATTTTTTTCTGCATAACAGTCATCAGCCTTCTACAATTCTATTAAAATGTATTATACCGAGTCTTTGGAACTTCATCTTGAGAAGCTGCAGTAAGGTCTCTCTGGGACTGTGTTACCTGGATTCTCTAAGTTATGGCTTTCCTTAGTCACATTGTAGATGACTCTATCAATTAAAGAGAGCTATGTCCTTTAATTAGTTAGTTAGTTACTTACTTAGAATAATGATGACTGTTAGTTAGAAAATTATTCAATCAGTATTGTCACCTAAATGCTCTGTGGAAGAACTGCTGGTTCCCATTTTTTCATATTACCCCAGCTCATTGTAACTGCTCTTAAAGAGGGCAGGCCCAGAAGTGCAGCTGTGAGCTGGATTAGACAGGGTAGTCCCCTCCCTGCCCAGGGTTATTCAGAAACCCAGATGCCATGCTGGGCTTTGCTAGGCAGACTGGAGTTAGGCACCTGCAGCTGGAACTGCAAAGGATCAGTGGGATTGGATAACAAGTCTTTCAGAATCTGGGCCTCTTCACCTGTCTGTTACTCAAAAGTAGGAACAATATGATTTATTTTGCTCTTGGTTTTACCACAAATTTCCAGGTCTGGGATAATGACTTTTTAAACCTGAGAGTGCCCCTAGCTGGAGGGGGTGTTGGCATCAGGTAGGAACAGCAGGAACAGTGGCCTTAATGGAAGCAGTGCTGGAGAAATGCCACTTCTTGCAGCCCTGAGTTGTTGAAATGCTGACCAGTTTGCAAAGCTGTGCTCTGATACTTCTGCTGCTGACTGTGTTTGCCCAAACCCAAGTATCATTTCTTGGGAAAAGGGAAGAGGACTCTGAGCACCCAGTAGGTCTGGTGGCCGCTGGCATCCATCAGGGGATGAAGTGGCTGGAAAGACAAAACCAGAATATAAACAGGCAGAAGGGAAAGGGGAGACAAAGAATAGAGATGAGGGAGGAAGTGCTAACCAAAGGAAATACAAAGTATATTGGGAGTATAAGGTGACAGCTCTTACTGAGACATTGGAATGGGGAATGACATAGACATGAAGAGCTCAAAAGGGTTTTCAGAGGGTTGAAGCACCAAGACTTTCACACTCTGTGCAATCTTTGTGTGAAATAAAATACTGGAACAGCACTGAGCTTTTCTATTGACTACAATCTGCTTTTGAAAAAGTGTCCTTCCATCTCGTTCTTCCACTCCTTACTGGACTTCTCATAATCAGGAATGAAAACCCAGGTTAAACCAGCTAGGAGCTTTGCAATGAAGATGAGATTATTTGCCATAAAGGTTCTTATATTTTGACTACTGGAAAAACGAAGCTAAACTGAAACATGCTGGAATTATTGGAGAAGCATGGTGGTTTTTTCAAGCTTCATGTTCTTGAAGAAGGCTTTTTTTTAATGCCAGTATATCAGAGGTGCTTCACCTTTAGGTGACGAGAAGCCGTGTTCTCTGGCATGTTCCTCTCTGTCTCCTGTGAATCTTTTCAGAGTATCCAAGTGAACCAAATGCTGCTCCACCTCAGGCCAAAGGCTATGTCTACACTGAGCTAAGACAGGCTATCCCAAGGACAGCCTGAAGCCAAGCACCTCATGTTGGTGTTTTCTTTAAAGGCATCCAGAACTCAGCTCAGGCTGGGTGAGCTGGCAAATCCCATGCAGTCCCTTGCAGGAGGGGCCCAAGGATGCTTCCACAGGTAAGGGAAGTGAACATTTCCCCAGGTGCCATGCTGAGTTTGCATTCACAGAGCAAAGTAGCAGCAGTCAGTGGAACCTTACAGGAATAGTTGGAAAGTCTTGAGCAGCGCATTGAAATCTACTTCTAAATTAGGTGCAAGAATGTGTCAACAAGCGCATTTGGGAAAGGGCATCATCTCCAAAGCCCATCAACGTGTTAGACAGAAATCCCCTGCAATGAGATAAAAGATTTTGTACATTGAGCAGAAAGATTCCATCACCAAAAACTGGTTGTACAAACAATATTCAAAAAGATGATGATGTACTCAGGATGTGCCCCTTAGGTACCAAACAGGCATCCACATACTCAGGTGTCACTGGCAGGAGGAAGAAGACTCTTTGAGAAAAAAAAAACACCTTGAAGGCACAAAAACTGTTCCAGCTTCAAAGCTGCAACAAAGAAAGAAGTGTCAAGATACAGTTTTTGGTCTGTGCTCTTGTCTTGATCTTTAAATGATGGTGACTGAAGGCAGTGAAGGTGTGGATGCAGACCTGATAAGCAGCTTCATGCTAACTAACCTGTATGCTCAGCCCAGAGGTTGTAAGACCCACTCAGCAAAAAAGTGATCAGCTGTGCACAGAATTTGTCAGGGTGTTAACTGTTATTTTTTTGCTATTAATAATAGAACTGACAGATTATTATTTTGCTATCATAATCTTTGATCTTGAAAGATTAAAGTTTCTTTCCTTTTAAAGCTGTTAAAAATTATCTTCCTTTAAAGACATCACAGGTCACTGGCTTTTCTGGCTCTTTTGATACTCAATATAAGCAGTTTTATTTTCTCTGAACACAGCAGACCTTTCCCTCTGGACCCAGAGCAAAACCTTGGAAAGAAGGAAAATGTGTATTTTTTTTCTTGCCAAATGACCGAGTGAGCTGATTTTTGTGTGTGTGTGTTTTTTATTTTTTCTTTTTTTTTTCTCAGTTATCATTGTTTCTCTGTCATTACTCTCTGTAAATAAGCTTGGCAACATCTTGCTTTGAAGCTGCCTTTGTGTATTGGACTTCAGACCTCATGGAAAAGAGGGTGAACTAAAGGTGGACTATCCTGATGGAGACACTGAGGATGGTGGGTGGTCTTTCAGGACACAGTCTGCCAAAATACATGCTGTGCTCTAGGAGTGACTGGCAGTGTGAGTGGCATGAGGAGAGGGAGGAAGAACAGAACCAGGAAAGTCACAGTCTTACAAAATGGCAAAGTATCACAAATTGCTACTTTTGTAAAACATCCTGCACCAAAGCATTTCCAAGGAGAAAAAGGCACGTAAATTCAGATTCTGCAAGCCAAATAAATTTCTTTCAAGGAATGGAATCAGTGAACATGGAAGAAAATTCCTGTTTCAAGCACATTTCCAATGCCACAGGTACAAACTGCAGTTTGGTTGACTTAGATCCATATCACTACATGGTATTTAAGTGGGGTATAGTATTGTGATCCAGATGTCTTCTGGTGTCATGTTCATTTGGGTGCAGAAGAAGCCTTGAGAAAGTGAGGTTTTATTTTAGACACATAAAGTAAAGTAGGGGGAATGTACACCAGAGGGGCTGTTCTCTTCACTTGAGGCAAATCCTTTCAGAGCTTTGATTCTTAGTTTAATCCTGGAGGTGAAAAGACAGCTTTTATGCCTGGTTGAAATTACACTGCTTGGTATGAATTTGTGCACTTCTGAACGAGTTCATTAAAGGATTGCAAGAGGTGCAAACATCAGCTTCTTGATGATTATCAGAGGGACGACGGATGCACTAGTTCATATCTAGAAAGAAGTATGGGAGCAAAGAAGGCCATTTACTCTGTTCCACTCTGCTGAAACCTAATGGAACTTACTGGAAAGGCTGGATTTGAGAGCAGTTTATGCCTAAGAGTAGGAAAGCTGTTGTTCATAAAGTCACCCAGCAGACAAAGTCCTGAACTGCCCTTTCATATAGCTCTAATGTGATCTGTCAACAGCACAGAGCACTCCTACCAAGTACCCACATGAAGTGTACAGCAGACGTAGGTGTTGCCATGTGCATGGAGCCCTGATTAGAAATTTGGGTGTCATTAAGGCTGTTCTCTCGTAATGAGGCACACTGACCTGGAATGAGCCATGGCAATATTATTAAGCTCCTCCAGTCACCACACAGGACAACCGAATTCACGGCATCTCTTGGGAATGGTCCCTGGCTGTGTTAACTCCTAAATTCCTGGGACATGTGTGGGAGAATGCTAATTGATTCAGGTCAAAAATGTGCCAGGGCAGGTTCGAGGAATTTAACAATGTAGACTATCAAATTCCAATGCCTGGGAATATTACCTGCCACTGTTTAATTTACTGGCAGCATAGGTGTAGCCCTAAGGGCTTGTGCACACACACAGACACCTATGGTGCATTTCAGATGCATTTCGAAAGGTGCCTGGCAGATAATGTAATGATCAAGAGAGTGACTTAAGAACAACAATGTCACTGCTGCCTTTCTGAGTCCACATTAGAGCTTTTTTTCATTGTGCTAGAGATCACACTATGGCTAGAGGTCATTATTTTGCTTATGGACAGCACCTACTGCTGAGAACACTGGAAATAAGTAAATAAATAAATAAATAAAATATATCTCTTCTGCCCCATCCTGTATTCAAGTTCAGAAGACAGACTTTAGAGGTGCATTTCATGCCATCTATGTTGAAAGTTAAAATCCAATAACTGCATTTTCCTTCTGACTGTGTGTACCAGAGACAGTGTGAGCCAGTGGGGAAAGGAGAACACAGAAGGTTTATTTGCCCAGATTTCAAGGAAATTCACTTCTCCCTGTGGATTAATTCCGATTGTACAGCAGCAGGTTTTAAATGTTTGATTCTTGTTTGTGTCTGTTTTTTAACCCATATCTCAAGAGGATTTAATTAGATTTGATGTTCATGATATGCTATTTACCGGATTATGATGAGACCAGCTGATAAAGCTTGACATAAACTTGGCAACTCGTTTGGTGCTTTCTCAGTCCTTAGAATTTAATTATGGCAATTTCAAAACAGGAAGCTTGGAAACAACATGGGGATTAAGGCCTTGTTGTTGCCCCACTGGGATCAGCAAGAGTTATGGCACTGGTTGTCACTGTTGTCACTGGCTCTCAGCAGGCACAGCCGTCTGGGACGTGAGCGCACATGTTCCCCTTCTGCCTAAAATGGACCAAATGCCAATGCCATTTCTCCTTGGAAATGATTCTCCTGAGGAATCCCACCAACTGCAGTGGTGTTTCATGGCTGAGGTGAGAATGGAGTTAAGTGACATGCCAAGAATTTGTATAGAATAACAAAAGCCTGGGACTTATGCTTTTAACCAGTTTCCCAGGGAATCTGCTTGCCCCAGTACAGCATAAAGTAAGTTCAAATGCACAGGGCTAGAGCAGATGGAGTTTTTCACTGTAAAGATTATTTGCATGAAAGTGCTATTTTCCCACACTTCCACTAATTTTAAGCTTTCTTTCCTTTTTACCATGTGCAGCTACTTTTGCTCTGCTCCTTCTGTAAGCCATCCTGATGCCAAGAGCTAACACGCTGCAGTGCACACAAGCAAGCTCCTTCCTAAACCTACCTCTGGTTAAGGATCAAAAGATAGTGGTTGAAATGCAAAATTGTTTCTTTTTATAGATTTCCACAAGCAGAGAGATCACATCTCTCTCTGTTTTATCTGTGTTTTCAGCACCTCCTAAACAGCCTTGCAGTCAAACTTCTGAGCACCCACAGCTCTTATTGAAACCAAGGGGCTGTAAGTTACTCTCAGAACCAAGTCACAGCTCTTGTTTGTGAGCACTTTGTTACTGATCTGTGGTGCCAGGTGAGTGAAGAGCCTTTTCCCTATTTTCCAGTGTAAGGATATGAAGGAGGCATTTTAACAATGGCAAAAAAAAAAAAGTAGATGTTTATGTGGGGATAACCCAGGGGATTCGGGAGAGAAAAAGTGTTCAAAACACCTATGTGACACTTGGGGACATGGTTTAGTGGTTGGCCTGGCAGCGCTGGGTTAACAATTGGACTTGATAGTCTTAGAGGTGTTTTCCAACCTAAATGATTCTACAATTCTATAATTACATTGGGAACTTAGGGCTTCAGGCACTTAAATCTTTTTGACAATCTTGTTTCTCATCTTTTGAGGAGGCATCTGCTACAGATGCTGAATTCATTGCTGCAGAGAAACACCCCAAACCCAAGTATTAATCCAGTCTGCCTGAGTTCTAACAAAAAATATTTCTGAGATACCTTTTTGAATTAATTTGCCTTTCATAAAGCTCTGTGCTGTCCTTCATTCTTTAGGAGTGGTGGGCAACAAGAAAAATATCCTCTGCAAATTTATCAATAGATGATTAGGAAATATTATGAGCTTTCATTCTGTTTCTACAGGTTTGCAGATAAATTGCAGATACATTCTTCTGGTCAAGTCCAACTGTGTCCACCATTACAGGGCACAGTAACTGAGGTACTCTGCTCTGAGGAGCTCTACCCACAGTCTATGTCCTTATCTTAAAGCTGATAATTGCCTGTCAAACTGATTGACATTTGTAGATCTGTCTTTTCCATTAGACATTACTCCCTCCACACACACCCACCAAAAAAAGAATAGACAATTTGATTTCGCACTGTTTTTCCCCTCTTTTAAGCACAGTAACTTTTTCTGCCTAAGAGTAGTAATTACTTAATGAATAGTCCTCCATGTTTCCCTGTCAGTCACTCGCTGTAATGAACAACTCGTTTTGTCTGCTTTGTTAACAATAAAAAAAGTATTAAACTAATAATAATAAAGATTTTCTAGGACTTTGCTGTTAACACACAGGGTGCCCCACAGAATGTAGGATTGGGATGAAAAGAGGGGGAGGGTGAATTTTCTCTCTAGACATCAAGCAGTACTTTGTACTTTTTTTTGAGCTATGGGACTCTTTCCCCCCTGGTACTTCTCCTGTATCTTCTTATCTTCAACCATCCTGAATAATTGGAGCATATTTAGGGGACTAAGTCCAGCTATTATTTGTTCCCCCTCTGTGAAAGTTTTTTTAAAGCCAGATCTGTGAACCTCTGTTGAGCTCTTGGTATTGAGGTCAAGGCTTTTTACAGGCTAGAATTTTTATCATGAACTGGAGCCCAGAGTTAATTGTACACAAAGACACATTGTTGTTTCCATTAGGATTTACAGTACCACTGAATTTTAATTATTGGGTAACATTTCTTCCATTATAGTGCTTACTCCTCCTCCCATTTTCCTGCCAACCCATGTTTCTTTCAGTTGCAGCAGCTTGCAATGCAAAGTGCAAAATACCCCCAATAAATAAACAAATTTTGACCTCAACTTTGATGGAACATTATATTTGTCCCTGTCTAAAACATAAAAACAACAACAAAAAAAGCCAAGAGGACAATTTAATGCGAGCTAAACTGTAATCTAGTGTTTCCTGTTTACAGGCACCAGTTAATTTTAAAGTTCAAAGCACAGTCCTAGACAAGAGCTATACAGGAGGTCTTTATCATTGCTGGGACAAAACACTCACTTCTTATGGACAAAGGCTCTAGTGGGCAGTAAAATGTTCTCAGATTCTTTCTATGTGATGATAAAATAGACATGCTGAAATGCTTCATCAATTGCCATGAAGCAAATGTTTTACAGAGTTTTCATGCAAGTAAAACTAATAATTCACTCCTAGACTGTGAGGGTTTCACAGACTTTCAATGGCTGAGCCTCAAGTCTTTTTTTAAAAGCAACAAGCAGTCATTTCAAAGGGCATCTAATAAAGACAAGACTGTATGTATTAATTGGCTTGGCCCTTAATTTTCCTCCTGGTCTTTATGCTTGAGTTGTGTGCAATATGTGAAGTCTCAGCAGGGTTGATATAAGTAGCCCCAAAAGTAATATGGGAAAAAATGATGCATTCAATCAATAAAAATCCTTTTTCTGAACCAATTGTATAAATAGTTGGCCTCAGTTTATCTCTCAGTCTCCATCCACTTCAGTCCTGTGTGTTGTTTTATGAACCATAGATATACTTCATACATACAAAAGAAAATGTTTCTTGGGCTGGACCAGTCAACTTGAAATGAATTCAAGCCCCAGTGGGGGATGACATCAGAGGTGTGGAGGGTTTCTAATCTGAAATAAACCCAGAGAGGACCCTGGAGAGGTTTTGTGGGTGGGAGGACTGCAGTGTGTGCAATGCATGGGGTAGGTCCCTGTTGTGTGTGTGTCCCAGAGCCTGAACCTTGCCAAGTGCCTGTGTCCAGTCTGCAATGCCAATAGTCAGCCAGAAGGGAATAAGGAGGCTCCTTTTCAGTGATTTTATGAACCTTTCACCCTCTCTTATTCTCCCTGCTGTGTTCTTCTCCCACTCTCCTCTGATTTTTCTTCCAGCTCCCACCCACGGCATGGCTCTGATTCTGCCTCTGGATAAGGTGGTCTCCATGCAGTTCTCCCAAGGGTCCATAATTGTCTTTAACTCACCAGGTCAGAGTGTGGTCTCTGAGCATGTAGGAGGAATTATTCCCTTTCTTCTATCCAGCTGACCATGGCTGTTGCCTCCATCACAAGCCAAGCCTTGGTCAGCCACAGGGGTGGACAAATACTTGTTTCCCTTCAAAATCTCTTGAAAATGAGAAGAACCTACGAACTGGCCCCTGGGGAGACCCAAGCAGATCCTGTAGAGTCACAGAGAGGCTGGGTTACCTCCTTCTCTCCCCTATCTCTGGACTGGGGGAAAATCTCAAAGTCAAGGGGAAGTGTAAAGGGCTCTGTATGTCTGTGAAGGCATGGATTGCTCAGTGAAAAGACATCCACCCACAGCATCACTGCAGGGATGGAAACCAGTCTCCTGGGCTGTCCTCTTTGACGGTCTTGGTAAAAGCTTAGAGACTGAATTCCAGCCCTTTTCTGTGGATGCTGTTTCTTGTGCATGTTTAGGGTAAAACACATAGAAATCACACATCTTTAATGACCTAATTTAGTTACATGGTTATTGATTTGGAGGAAGTAGCACAGGCAATATGGGGACCTTTTTCTTCCTCTTGGCTTACTGACAACAGTGTGGGTGTGCTGAGGAGAAGCAGCACCATAATCATTACAGGCAATATTGTCCTGTCTCTCAGCCTCTGCAAGATCTGGATCCTCATTCCTGCAGGATGCAGGACCAGTTTTGGGTTCCCCATTGCTTTAACTCTTCTACTATGGGAACAAACAAGTTCTAGGGGGCAAAATTTTAGAGCGGAATATAGAATAAATACCATGTCCCAAAAGGAGAATCTTCAGTGAGGTACCAGAAGTTCCCTGTTCTCCAGGAATCGTGCAGTAGAACATTAGGTCTTCTCAGTCGAATCCCTGTTGCTTTCACCTCAGATATAAACACCAAACTTTCACCAGCCAGTGCCTTAATAACCACTAGTGACCATCCTTGGAGGACACAGATTGACTCTTGAGACGAATTAATGCCTGTCAATGTCTCTGGGTATGTAACACTAGTTCCTCTGAAAATCACCAGGGAAAAGTCATGCAGCTGCTTGAGGTTTCTGAAACTCATCTGGAAGGGGAGAAGCCACCACACAGCGTAGGTGCTGTGCTGAAGCTGCTTGTCCTTGCTCTTACAGACAAAGTATGAAGCAATTCTGTGTCAAGGAGGCAATGGGACTTGCCAGAGACCCAAGGGGGGCTTAGCTCCTGTAACCACAGAAACCATTAAAAAAAAATAAATTAGGGAAGAGGTAGTTACTGGTCACTGTGTACCAATGGCTGGGAGAAATGAGATTTCCTGTGCCCTACTGTGGGTCAACAAAGAAGGCACAACAGATGGTTGTTGGACTGAGTCTTAGGAAAGAAATCCCAAATGGGACCATGCCTCTGAAAGAGCCTTCTGTGCCCAAGAAGAGCAAATATGAGAGGATGGGTCATAGCTCTGTTCTGCTGTGGCGTGTTGGGAAGTGGTGAGAGAAGGGTTCCTGTTGTAAAAATGGCAAAAGATCAAATCTTTCATCGGTGACTCGAGGGCAGGACTTTGACGGAGAGGTGACTAAGGTTTCCAGCTACTCTCCTGCGTGTAAAAGCCCAAGAAGGGATTTGGTTCTCTGAGGGGCAGAGCACACAGCAGCACCCTCTGGTTGCTGCTGAGCAGGGGGTGACTCAGATATTTGGAGAATGACTTTCCTCAGCTACTGCCTTTGGAGCCTTACGTTGAAACTCCAAGTTTGGTAAATATCTGTTGTGTGTGACTTGCTGTGCTTGGACAGAGAGGAAACAGAAACATAGTAAGGGCTGTTCCAGCATCAGAGGGCAAAGCATGGTCTTTGCCACAGAGAGGTCTTTTATATCTGCTTGGCAGAATTGTGCATTTTGTCATGTAGTGAGACCACTGTGTCTGTCTCTGGAAAGCCTCATGGCCAGGCAGCACTCATATATCCAAAGAGAACCTGTTTTAGCTCTCCCAGAAGAAACTTGGCCGAAATGTTAGTTCCCAACACTGTTTTGGGAGTTGCTGTTAACACAACTGATAGTGACAAAGCAAACCATTCCCTGTGTAATGAAGATATTTCCCCCCTGTCAGTGAACTTCTTGCCAGAGCTCCATGAAACGTTGAATTGATAGAAATTCCCAAATTTACAGAGTGTAACTGAGGTATAGTTTTCAACACTAATTTTTTCCATCAGAATCTGAAATTTTTTTGATAAAAAAGGAAAGAAGAAAGAGGGAATTTACTCTTTCCTCTCTCTCCCTCTAATTTTAACTAGTTTTCCTGGAATCTTTGTAACTTTGGGGATTAAACTGAGCTCTGCATGTGCATTTTCTGTACATACAATTAACAAATGCTTGTCTTTCAGCTCTTTTAGTAAGCAAAAGAAAACAGAACAGGATTAACTTTGCTGTCCTCCATTGAAAATGAGTTCCCCTACTGAGCAGTAAGCACAACCATGGAATACATGGTACTTACTTAATACACTGGAAAAATATTCTTTGTTGGACTTACGGTCTCTTAAATTATTTTGCTTGTTGCCTTAAGGGTTTGGGTTTGGTTGGGCATTTTTTTTTTGCTTTGCTACAGCCAGAAGGGACAATCAGCATAATTTCCGTGTTCAAGCTGGACACATATATTTTTTTCCAGTAACTTTAATGAGAGTCAGATTTATGTAAGGCATTTAAGCGTGAGTTTTATCCTGCTCCCTCTCACATCAAAAGAAAAGTTTTCATTGACTTCATTACTGCTAGATCAGGATGGAGTAAGATATTGGGAAATAAGACTCTGAGAAGAAAAGTGGCATCAACAAGATGCTGCAGTGTCATTCTCTTATCGCAGATCACTATCAAATTTATATAAATGTAGATCACTAATTGCACTAATATTTTGCAGAGTACCTATTGCAGCAGCTGTTTAATAAAGCAGAGGAGTAGTAGCAATGCAGCAGAGGAATCCTCCCAGTGCTTTTATGCAAGTTTTATCAAGTCTAGAGAAGCCACTGAGTTGGAAAGACTACTGCCCTTCATTAACGCAGTAATGAACAATGAATAAATCAGCGTGTCCTTCAAACTCCCGGGAGTCCTCCAGGCCTATGCACGGCGTGATTGTAAGACGAGGGGAAGGAAGGCAGGGAAGTCCTAAAGATTAATCTGATAATAAGGGAAATTCCTTAGTCCTGAGCACAAGGTCTTTTCCCTCCCCAGCCTCTCTGAGAACCCACAGAAGCCGTGTTGCCCCTGATTTGCTGCAGAGATAAGGATGCCCTGGCCACCCTGAGACGTGCAACAAACACAACTTTATCTCCCCCACCACACGCCGGCTCAGGATCAATGAGCAGCCACCACTTGCACATCTTGCAGGAAGGATCTGCAAGATGAGACACCCCCTCGTGCCCCCCTTCCCAGCCTTAGAAGTTCCCAGGTCACACAAATGTGGCCTCGGAAGAAACAGGAAAAACTCTTACCCCAGGTACGAGCTGGATCTCAGCAGCAACCGAACAAACAACAAAGGAGGAAAACGCTTGATTTTGACTGTGTTTGTTTTTTCTTGTTTGTAGACTTTGCACCTCAAAGCTGCCATTGGAGAACGGCTTCATTCTGTGTGTGCTTTCCTGTAGGCCTGGCAGGAAAACAGAGACCAAAAGAAAGGGGAAAAAGAAAACAAAACCAAAACCCAAACCCAAACCCTAATGCTGGAAACATCTGGATTTTTATATGTACTTTGCATCTCAGGAGAGTCTATTTTTGTTTGTCCTTCTTGCCAATAAATTCAATGCTTTTCCCTGAAATATATGGGAGCCAGAAACATATATTAAAGAGAAGTATTCCTGGTTAAACTCAAGCTTGGGTAATTAATGAGTATGTGGCCATGATGAGAAGCAGCGAGATGATAACCTCCATGAGCAATATTATGCTATCTCTCAGCCTCTGAAGAGTTAGCTGTAATCATTGCACAACCCAGACCATCAAAGGAAAGATAAGATCAGACAAGCAAAACACTGCTGGGATTTTGTATCAATACTATTAAAGTCATAATTGTTACTTTTCCTATCTTTGGTTAAAATGAGAGTGAAACCCAATTTTTTATTTACACACACTGACAGATATATGTGTATGTCTTTGATGTGTCAGACCCCTAAAAAGATGCACCTCCCTGTGTTATACTGTCTCAGGGAAACCGTGGTTAAATTTCTGGTGGCTCAGTCAGATGGTTCAGCACACAAGCAGGCAAGATGCAGCCTTCACTGTACAGGGGAAGCCACCTGCAGACAAAAATGCAGAGAAGCTTTAGAAAGGCAAAGTCTCCTTCAGGAAATAACCAAGAGAGACCAACTTGAGCAAACATGATCAACTGTCTTCAGTAGGTGAGCACTAATCTGGAGCCTAGGGTTATATTGACTGTGCTCTCCCCTTTTTTCAAGGGAATTATGATTTCTGAGACCCGGAATAATCATAACTTGAAAAAGTGAATGGGACAGAGGATGAGGAATACCTCCTCTGCTGCATCTTGAATGCCCATCCCAACCTCCACCTCCGAATAGGCAGATGGGGTCCCAAAGAATACTCACTGTAATGTGCACTTCTGCAGGTTTCATGTATTTTTAAGATCCCTAAAAACAGCAACATTTTGGGTGCTTAGCTGATCTTTTCTGAGCTAGATAGAAACCCTTCATTTGCCAAACCAGGGGTTGATCCCATGCCCAGTGAGATAACTCAGTGCTTTATCACCAATTCTGGTAGAAAGGCTCTCACCCTCATCCTGTAACTTCCTTGAGGTCAAGTTTGCTTCCCATATTTCCAACACTTCTGCTTCTGGTCCTGAGTGGAAGAGACTTTCTTGTGGGTATGTTTGTACTTCCCAGTCATTTGCATGTAATTTTATGCAAACATTTTTATCACAGATCAGTTCACACAACCACAAGCTGTGTTTTTGTTTTCCCTGTCAGCTGAAAGCTTCGTCTACATTGGGTTTTTTCTCTCCTTGTTCCAGCATAATTACATCAAAGCAATTGCACAGGTGCAAACCCTGTAATGCTCTAGATGCTCTAGATGCATTTGTACAGCAAAATGTTCTGTTTTCCATGGATCTTATGTTGGTCTAAGCTCAGGTATCTCATATTTTGCCAGCCAGCACTTTTGGATCTTCGGTGAAATATATGCATTAAGGTCATTGCAGCAAAGCAAAACTTGTGTACTCAAACAGATCTTGTAGACATTTCTTGCCACAAGGGACAAGTAAATTTTTTACAAAACAGGCAATATTTGTGTCGGTGGATCATTTTTTTTCAGAAGGCTCAGATTGAAAGATTAAATAATTCTAGAAAGTCTTCCATTTGTCAGTCAATGCTACACATTCACTTAAAATGCCTCTGTAAGGCCTGTCTTACAGGATGAGAGGTAGCATTGATGGGAGCAGAGGCTCAAGAAGCAGGAGCAGACCACAGAGAGACCCACTGTGGGGAGGGAGATGACAGGCTTTGTGCAGAGTGTGACTGAAACCCTCCAGAGAGCAGAAACCCCATGATTACGCAGGTAAAAGGCAATAGAGATCCAGAGTGCAGAGCTCAGACCAGGTCAGTGTGATGAAAACCACAGCCAGCTCCAATTTAAAATTGCTGGGTTGGAGCTGGCAACTCCAAAAGAATAATGCTTATTATGGGGTATCCACTTCATCTGATTCTCCTGCCTGATTAAATGCTAACTCTTATCTTACGGAACACTGGAAGTTGTTGCTACATCACATCATGGATTTATCAATAACTAATTCCCTGTTGGGGAAATAAGTGTTTCATGACTGTATACGCAAGGTGCTCATTGCTCAATTTAAAGCATGCCTGATCTGAAGTTAATACTCAGATTTTTTCACTCTTTCTTTTGGCGACTCTTACCAGTTTCAGTTGTAAGGAAATAGAAATTCACCCTTTGAAGATGACAGAATCTGGAGCAAGATGAGAAAATGAGTCCTCAGATGAGCCTTGAAATGTTAAGTGTAAGCCCATTGAACATTATTTTTTATTTTCCTTAGCCCATTTTTAAATCCTAGAAAACAGGCTTTTATGGTGGATCTGCTGAGGCAGCTCTCAGTGTACTGTAAAAGCACAGACTGAGCCACGATGCCATGAGGGGCCTGGAACTGCTCATGGAAAAGCTCCATGTTTTCACACGCAAAACGAAGTGTAAGGTCTTTGTTAGTACAGCCCTGGGTATTTCACATTATGGCTCCAGGAAGAGCAGCACATTTAACACAGTGCTGTGATCATGGACAATGCAGCTACACTCACCCGGTGGTGGATGGCCATAGGAAAAGGGATCACAATTAACTCCATCAGTGCTGAATGATACACCTACCCTGTGCTCCAGCTAATGCCTCTTTCTTCATAGGAATGAAAAAAAAGAAAATCAAATCGAAGCCTCATGGTGTGTCAGGAGCTTGGTTTTTTATAGTTATTAATGTAATTTTTGTTTTGCTGAAAAACGATCAGAGCCAAGACATGAGCAGGTGCTGCAGAATCTGAGCTGCACTGTCAGCCTCTTTAAGGTGACCTTGAACTACCAACAACCACAAGTACAGACCAGAATACACTGGAGTGTGCTCCACAAAGGAATATTCATAGAAGACTCAGATCAGTCCTAAGATTGTATTCACCATCATTCCTTTAACTCACATCTCTGCAGGTAAAACCACACCAGAGACAGAAACTGCTTCACCTTAGTAAAACTAAGTCCTTTTTAGTATTCCTTTTTTTTTTTGGTGGTTTTTTTTTTTCCCCTTTAGGATTTCAGTAGGGGAAAGTTTCCTGAGTTGGAAAAAAACTGGAAAGCTCTTTGATCCAGGAGCAAAGGGGTTAAAACAGCTTCAGAGTTTAAAGCTCTGTTTTGCTCATCCTTAATGGAAACTCGGGGACTGAATTTAGAATTGTGTTTGTTGAGAACAAGGAAAAAAGCATCGGAGAGGAGGCTGGCAAAGAGAGATGGTATGCACGGGAATTAAATGCGGTTGGTGTCACTGCACAGGGCGAGTCTGAACTATGTATGTGCGTGTAAGAATTTGTAGTAGTCTGTGTGCTGGCAAAAGAACTGGCAACCTGCCCTAAAACATCTAATAGGCTCCTCCTGAGTTTTTGAATCCCTCCTCAGTGGTCTGTGACAGAGGAGAACTTGATCCCCATTTTAAAGCATCCCTAAGTGAGGGATGTGTGGGCTATATATAAGGTGGTATTCAGACAAAAAAAAGAAGTACAAAAATCAGTTAGGACCTCAGTAGAACTGGGGACTGTGTGCAGCATTCGGAACCAGCTCTTCCCACATCAGAATCTGGGGATGCCTGGACATTGATCATGTGCCATCTCGAGAGCCAGGATCCAGTCTCACATTCCTTCTCAGTCCTCAGAACTCATCACTGTTTGCAGCCTGCATGTCATGATTTGAACTTACAATGATTTTGCTGCCTAGAGAAATCAAATGAGCTGCACAAGTTCCTCTGAAATCTGCTCCCTCAATCTCTAAATATGTAAGAGAGCTTGAAGTCCCCTCCTAAGAAATAAGTGAGCTTGGCTGGTGTCACTCAGTGCCTTTTTACAGTAAATGGCTGACTAGTCTAGCTCTGGCCATTGTTTTTGCCAGTTTAGTTACTAATTTCAGGGATTAAAGATTCAACTGCAAAAAGAGCAACTACTTTTGTTCTCTGTCTTGACCTTGGCCCTGCTGTGCTGCTGACTGATGTGAGGGGAACGCAGGGTGAGAGCTGAGGAAGACTTGAGGACACCTGTGGATAGACCAACCTACCCACTCTGGTCCTGAGGTTGTCCAAAGGTCTCCTTCGTGCCACAAGATCCCTGAGCAGTCTTCATCTGCTGGGTTTGCATGAATGGCTGGTGTGCTTGGCTGGGAGAAAGGGCTCTGACCTGCTGGGAACGGAGAACATTCAAAACCTAAAGACACTGAAGTAAGAGGAAGAGGGGACATCTCAAAATAGCATTTCTCCTGTCATATGGACTGCTGGAAAGTCCCTGATTGCCTGACACCAAGGGTTCATGTTACTAGATCAGTTTTGTACAAGTCTCTAGTGGCAGCCATTGGACTTCTGCAGAATCTCTGTAAGGGGAACCAACCCAGTCACCAAACACAAAAACAGCTGTGCTGAGAACTCTCCATCTGCCTCTGATGGCCTCACATGGCACTCACAGAAAAGCATTCATACTCCTATTTATTGCTACTGTCTAAATGCATCTTTATGAAAGCCTGGAATAGCTTCAAAAGCCTCTATCTTAGGAAAACAGCATGCACTTAATAGCCTTGCAGGAAAGTATCCCATATAAACTGAAGAAAATCATTTAGCCAAGTAGCACTTAATTACAGTGAGCAGAGCAGCACCCAAACTCTGTGCAGCTCCTTCATGGAGGAGATCTTCCTTGGACAGAGACTGTAAGAACCAAAGGCACCCTGTCAATTCATCAGGCTCCCTGTTAAGTGGAGATGCAGTTGAAGGCTGCTGTATTTTCCAGCTCTTCATCACTTCTGCTCAGTTTTTTCTGTACTGGAATCTGCAGCATGGAAAGCTGCTCTGGTGACTGTGCAGGAGCAGTGTGGCACCCAGAGGTAGTGTTAACTGGCTAAGACAGCCACAGAACACAGCAATCGAGGTGTTTCTCTCTAGTAATTAAGGTCCCAAGAGGTGTCACTTATGCTTTAATCCTTCCCTTACCCACAAGATCTTCCCAGAAGGCCACAGTGGAAAAACAGTTGCCTTCCAGCAAGCTTCAAACTTTCTGTCCACCTTCACTGGAGCAGATCAAAGCAGCTGTCACCTTAAGATGAAACATTTGAATGGTTAAATTGAAGGCCAAAGAGGGTAAATTAATGTTATTTTTTAGACAAAATTTGCTACCACTTAGCAGAAAACTGCCAGTCCAGCCAACATACTGCTTCATATGTAAATATTGGTGCTTGATGAGGGAGGCTGCCTGTGGGGCATAGGAGACCAGGAGAACAGTGGGAAGTATTGTGCCTCCATCACATGTCCAGGAGGCAATGCATGGATAGGAAAGGTCTGGAAGAAACTGCCCTCCCAGACAAATGGCAGAGATTGTCCTCAGAAGCCTCTGCACTGAAGAGGCAGAGCAATCCCTCCCAGGGCTTGGAGACAAACGTGCCCCTCTTGCACCAGCCCCTTGGTAAAGAAACTGGGACAGCTCAGCTGCTTGAGGGACTGACCCAGCCCAGCATTCCAGGAAAGGGCTCTGGGATGGGAGCAAAGGGTCTGTCACAGCCACCTGCCTTAGTGGCTGAGTCACCTGGGATGGCACCAACTCTCACTTCTCAAAAATGGGAGGACTCCAGGCTCCTGAGTCATGTGCCTCCCTCCTCTCCCTGCTCCAGCTCTGGGGCTGGCACCAGCCAAACTCTCCTGCTGATGATTCCCATGAACATCCCCCTGGGCTGGGCTGTCGGTGTGCACAGAGGGACTGGGTACCCCAGGGAAGGAACTGAGAGCTCTCTGGCTGCTTGCAGCTCTGGTTCGTGTGAGCTGAGGATGAGGAATGCCAGATTTAGATTTTCCTAGACATTTCTAGTGTTGATTAGTTTCAGTGGTACTAAATATTAACATTTGTGTCCCCTGAGTTCATTGCCTTTCAGAACAGGATGCCTACTCGTTAATTACTCGAGGCTTTTACCCAAAGGGTTATTTTGGGGATAGGCAATGTTACAAAGTTCTCAGTCTGTGCTCTGACCAAGTACTTTGCTGTGAGTCTGGAGTTGACATCACGTCATTTAGTTCATTTATTTAAGTGTTGATTTGTGGCTGATGCACCCACGGGTAATACTGACAGCAGCTCCAGTTTCTTCATTAAAATACAGTGAAATAAACACAGCCCTCACACCTCGTCTTTCTTAGCTGTAACCTGCTCACACAAGGCACAGTCACAGCATTGCTGATGACAGCAGCGGCATCACTCTTATCCCTAATGTTTCTGGATGGCATCTGAGACAAGAGAATACCTGGGGCCCCACCCAGCCGAAAGATGCTGTCAGTATCTCTGCAGACACAGGAAATCTCCTGCTTAATTTAAGGCATGAATGAGATCATTGGTATGAACACAGAACTTCCTGTCAGAGATCCACACTGGAAGCATGGCTTGGCCCTGGGAAGGCTGAGGTTCTGGTTGCTGGCCCTGCTGTTGTCCACTGTTGAGGCTCCAGCAAGCTGAACCACCATGCCATGGTCTCAGTTTTGCCTCCACTCCTTTGCCCAACCTTTTTCTTTCTTTCAGATACCATTTTGCTCTGGGTAAGCACCTCCCTTTATAACACCCCTGACCATGGTAAATAAAAGCTCTCATGAAATCACCAGTATGTGTTCCAGTAAGAAACACAGAAACCATATCCTTACCAAGGGCGGTGAGAAAATTGTTTACTCCTGAAAATTTCAGAGATGTCATTTTAGAGATCAGAAACTGAGGAAAGGACAAGTTTTTGAAGAACATCTGTGATATGATAGAGAATTAGATCCAGCTCCCCAAAGACTCTAATACCCAATTAACTAGACTACTCTTCTTCTCTTGCCATATGAAACAGTGAGTTTGTCCTGTCCAGGGCCTGGACAGCTTACACAGCTCCTGGCATCTCTCAAGCCCATTGTGGTGGCTCCCCTGGAAAGTACTGCTGGAACCTCTAAACTCTGGATTCTATTCCAGCAGGTTACAAGGCTCGTGTTTGATATGAGCACGGAAAATGTTGGGTTCCCCATGCTCAACATGGTTTGGAGCACATCACTCCTTCCAGCCGTGGCCATGCTGTGGCTGCAGGGATGGTCTCATGGCTCTGCTCCAGGACCCTGTGCTGTGGCTGTGGCCAGGTTTGGAGAAGGAGAAATGTGGAAGAGGGACTGGGGGACGTGGAAGTGCTGTGGCAGGAGGGTGTAAGCCAAAAATCAGACAAGTGAGTTTCATTTGTAGATCACATGAGGTTCAGTGGCTTGTTGTCACTGCTAGGAACCATTCAGAGTATCATTTTGGGTCAAACACAGACACAGGGAAAGCTAAAAGCTGCTAAAAGCATCTTGCTTCTACCAAATTCTGGGACAGTGGAGTGGTGGATAAAGGTTTTGGTGAGAGATTTGCTATCTTACTTGACCACAGCATCTCCTCTAACCTATGCAGAAGGATAACACAGTTATAGATGCATATGCATGACCATCAGATAGGGAATTTGGAGGGCACAGATTTGTGAGATGCCAGCAGGGGCCTGGACCAGCTCACTGCAGGAGTGAGAGGTGCAGTTTTTTCTGCACAAAGAGAGAATTGTAACTTGTCCTGCTGCCAGATCAACATTATTTTCCCCCTTTCTACTTACGGGCACTGTGCTGCCACATTTCTGGTTTTGGTTTATGAGAGAATTGACTCCCAGTAGCACCAGTGGAGTATACTATAATTTGTGGTGTGTACTGGGCTCCTATGGGAAGCAACATAGCACAGAGCAAATTGTCATTCTGGTAACAGCAGTAGCTGTGTCTAACACTATGGCTTTGTGAACAACACCTTGATTAAAGTTGTTTCCTCTCACTGATTGTTACTACAATTCAGACTAGAACCTTGAATCAAGGAATTGTCCCTAAATGCTTGTGGAGTGACTTTTTCTGTCTACATCAGTGTTACCTGGTTTGCGTTGCTGTAACTATCAAGACTACAGATAAAATGCATGAGAAGTCTAATCATAACTACCAGTGCCTATCCTCTCTTGCAATATGACTTTGTATCTGTTCACAGATCCTAAGCTGGCCCATCTCCAGCTGGAACTGATTCCTCAGTCAGAAGGAACATTGGGTCCCCTTAGACCCCAAGCAATTTAAAAGTTCCTTTTCATCACAACTGCTTTGACCTGGACAGATTTCCTTAAACTGCCTCCAGAGTGTTCTGTTTCACAACCAAATTGTTCATTATTGTTGCTCTTTCCAAACTACCTTTGATGGGACTTCTCTTCGAGACGTGCCTTGTGCAGAAGCAGTCTTGACATCTTATTTTGCCTTTCTGTGCCTGAATGAACTCTGTATGGGAAAGTTGGTGGCAACAGAACTGCATCTCTCATGATAAAAGCTCCCATATTCATTCTGGGTTTATAAGTGCGCAGTAACATCACGCTACTTTAATTATATGTTTTCCTTTCCCTTCTCTTTCATCTTTCTGTAACTTTGTCAACGTTGTAAACACACCTAGGCCTTAAGGCTCCTCCAGCAAGAATTGCTTTCAAATCCATCTACGCATTTTACTTCTCTGGAGCTCAGTGTTCTGTGCTTCCCCAAATTGCAGGGCTGCAGCAAATGCCTGGGAATCATGCATGTGTATAAAGCATATACTATAAAAGCAGAATGGTGTGACAGTGTTAGCAAGCATTTCTGATGAAAGATGAACACAGAGGCTGCAAGAGGCTTTCTCACATGTAGTTCTTGAGTGCTGGCAGACTTTCCACTGTTGTGATGCTCTGGCTTATTAAAACCTCACTGAAATATCAGCTAGTTTCACAATGGGTTCCCATTATTCACAGACCCATTCTTTGTGTATTAGGCTGACAACTCCTATGAAAGTTTCCTGTCCCATGCTGGATTGCATTTGGAATTGTTTGTTTTAAATTGCCTTGTGGGTTTTTTGGGTTAAATGAATGTAGAATTGATTCACTGGGAAGACATGGGATTTTTCTGAAATATAACTATTATCCTTCAAGAAATCTAGGCTTCTCAAAGATGCTGGCCCTTTAAACAAGACAAAAAGAAATCAGCCATCGCCTGGATAATGCTGTTCTCATCAACATGCAAGGAGCTTGCTTGTCTGTCACGTCGCCCACATCTTCTCAATCACTCCCTTTCATTTATCCTATTATGCCCCTCTTTTAACTCATGCTGTGGCTGATACTCAATGACAGACAGAAGAAATCCAGCTGAGCATCATCTCCCCTTTGCTTCCCTACAGGAGATGGTAAGGTAGAACCTTACCTGACAGAGATCAGCACCCACACTCCTGATGGAGCCAGAACGGGGAGAGACTTTTTACAGCTAGAGGTAAACACTGCCAACCCAGAGGAATCTTGGTGATGAGATTTGTTGTAGGCAACTGTTTTTCTGACTTTTCCCCTCTTCTCCATGTGTGAAGAGACAGTAGGTGTTTTGCAAGCATTTGCAGTTTGGAAGACATGATCACAAACCCTGACTAATGTTTGTGGCTGGTGGGTCCATGGCAACAAGTCAAAGCAAGTGCTAATTACTATGGCTATTGCTGCTAATTTATTATTTAATTTCACTGTATTAGTGTGGCATTGCAGGGCCCTAACCTGGAGCCATGGCCCCACAGGCAGGACACTACCCAAGCACAGAACAAAGCAACGGTCCCTGCTTCCAAGAACTTGCAACCTAAATACACTGCTGCGTTGACTCCTGACCTGTAACCCAGAGGTGTTCGAGCCTCCAGACTCCAGGGATCCCAGAATTCATACTAGTCTATATCAGAGTGCAGTGGGGCTCTGTGGTTGAGAAATGGTCTTACTGACCCAAGTTGCCCAACCAGGAGGAGGTGCCAACCCAGGTACTTGCACATGCAGGTGGGGAGATCTGTGGGAAAACAGTGAGAAAACCCCCATATTTCTGGTGTTTGGAACCCCAATCTTAAATCAGAGCCTGGAGTGGTTTAGAAAGCACAACCCCTTTCCTACAGCTGAATCATGGCAGTCTCTTCCTCAAGCTGTCTAGCACATGTCTACAAGTCAATGCATGGATACACAGCAGCTCAGGACAGAGTTATTTCTCCCTGGCATGTGTGTATCTGAATGGCAGTCAAATGAAGCAGCCAATTCTGGTGCTGCTCTCTGATTGATCCAGTTCATGCAGACCTACCCAGTGCATACTGTGTGAGGATTGACACCCTGTGCTGCCAGGCAGTGCCCCACAGCACTGCAGCAGGAGCCTTGGTTAACCCTGTGTGCTGTGAACAGCTGGAACCGTCTGTTTTAACAAATCTGGTGGGTTTTCTGGTATAAATGATCTAACAGCATTCTGTTAATTGTGTTGCTTAGTTTCCTGGTTATTTCTTCAAGACATAAAATAATGCTGAGAGCCCATAGGTATTTCTTTCATTTATGTCATGTTAAGACACTCTGAACTTCCCATTCTAGTGAGAACGCTGCAACTGTCAGCAATAGTAATAATAAAAATATCATTTCTGTATCTCCCCTAATTCAACAGCAATATAATTACCTAGAATAATTTCTAATATATGAAATAATATAGGCCAAGATTCTGGAGGCCCTGGATGGGAACTTGGCTGTTGGTTTCCAAAGGTAAAGAAAGATTCCACTCCTTCTGTACAAGAAGACTCATGCCTATTACCAACAGTTTAGAGTTTGCTGTTGAAACAAACTTAATCTCTCTTTAATTCTGTGTTTTATCCTGGATTAGGCTGCCCTTGCTGGGAATTCAGATTCTCAGGGTGGGAGGAGGCAGTGACCGATAGGATGCACAGACCAGGTTCTGCTCAGACTTGCAGGCGCTGGGGTAAGTCCAGCCTCTCAGCTGGCTTGGGACTCCATCCACAGTATTTACT
Organism: Xenops minutus; assembly: GCA_035221455.1. Lineage (NCBI taxonomy): Eukaryota > Metazoa > Chordata > Aves > Passeriformes > Furnariidae > Xenops > Xenops minutus. The sequence continues at coordinate 4,571,110 of JAWWEE010000051.1, read as the reverse complement.
TCCCTGCTTTGGCCATTGTTGTGTCAAAGTCAGAAGGAACTGAGTCCATGGGAATGACAAGGAGAGAGAGTGAGAGGGCAGGGGAAATCCATGTGCTCCAAACCAGCCCCTGCCCTCTGAACAGCTTCACAGCTGGAAAAAACAACTCCTGCTTGGCATCTTCTACAATTAGTGTAGATAATGTGGCACAGGGCACTTTGCTGGGTTATCTGAGGTCACCAGTGTCCGACCTCTGGAAGGGAGGAAGAGGGAAAGCAAGAACAAGATCGTGCCAGGCAATGCACTGTCATGGCTTGTTCCTCAAGCCCCAGAAACCTCCACACCCATTTTATTCTTCACTGTTTCCTCATCAGCCTTGCGTGAGATGCTCCTGGGCAATGGATTTAGGAAAACCCTGTCATTTTCACCTTAATGTCATACAGGGAAGCAGCAGCAATCTCCACGGGAACGGGCTATCCCAGCCCAGCTCCACCCAGCTGGTGAGTATGGATGACCTGCCAGCTCCTGGCACAGAATCACCCTGGATCCAGAGGTGGACGGATAGACGGGCGCAGGGCACCCCTGTGGGAAGCTCCCTGCTGCTGGCGATCCTGCCTGTTTGCTCACTGTAGACAAGACTTCTCTCTGGCTGCCTTACAAGACAACCACCTGGCACATGCATGAGGAGTACATGGTGGCTGATCACTCCGAGGGCATTTATCTTCATGAATGAGAAGGGGAGGGTTATGGTGGCGGAGCCCCAAGGAGTTGGTCTGTCTCTCCTCGTGAGTGAAGATTAATGTGTTGTGAGATGTTGGCTAACGTGTGTCATGCACACACTGTGTACCTTTCCCTCTGTTCCCTTTCTCCTTCCCCCAGCTCTGCTCTCGTGGACTAACACAGCTTTGAATGATGACAGGTCACATGGAATACGCTCCCTCTCACCACAAAATCTGTAGCAAACAAAGTGCTTAAAATGGCTAAGGGAACTTTGTTATCCTACCTTATTAACTTCTAACTGCAGAGAAGTGCAGCCTATGGAAAGAATTTCATATCTCTGTCTCTCTAGTATAAACTGGACTTAGAATATATTCTCTTTTCAAATATATGGCCCATAAGTGAAACTCTTACATTTTTGTATGTCACCCAGTTAAAAGGCAAATTGAGGTACCATGGCTCACCTTTGTACCTGAAAGAGCAGGCTGCCTTCTTTTCATAGTTCAGTTAGAGAGGAGACTTTTCAAGTGAAAACAGAAACTTTTGGAGCTGAGAGGGTACATCAAGGCCAATAGGAAACTGCATTAGATGTTGGTCTTGCACATCTCTTTTCATTGTTTACTTCAATAACCATTCACATGCAGGTTACCTGCAAAAATGCTGTATATAAAGGACAGAAATGAATAAGGGGAAAAATTTATAAGAAAAGACAAAGAAATGAAACGGCAAATCAAAACAGAATGCTGCCTAATTTGTACCTGGTATATATTTTTCCTCAAAACCACAGGTTCAAACTCTGTGGAGGCTGACCTGTGCAAAGCAGGTCCATTTGGAAGCATTTATTTTACAGGTGAATGCTCTTTGTAGTCAGTGCAGCTCCAAGCTTATGGAGAGCTGTGGTTTTTTTGGGTATGGAAAAAGCCAGGCAGCGCGTCTATCTCCAGGCCCTGATCTGAACCACTGTGGGAAATGACAAAACTCCTTTTTGCACTGGTGGTGAAACATCTGGCTGGTCCACACAGGTCCAGAAAGGAGAAACTAGAGTAGGTATGGGCAGATGGGAAAAAGGGAATATGCAGAGCCTTTACTGGAGATGAATACAATAAATGTGATAGCAGGCACATGGTGGAAAATTATAAAGGGACTGGAATGATGCGATTTTGTGGCTGAACTGGGAGATAAGTACTTGCATTTTAAAGTGTCTTGAGGCAGAGGGAACTGACAAGGCCAGGCAGAAGTATTTGTAAGCATTAGGTGAAAGATGACCAGACTTTTTCCAGAGGAAGACATCCTCACAGGAGCACACTCTATCCACCTGCCCTGCTGCAATCTACTGCCACAAAGGTACCAGGTTTCCAAACCCTCCTGAGCACACACAGGAGGCAATTATTCTGGAAAAGGGCTACTTCTCATCAAATCCCTTTTCTCAGCTAGTCTATCACTTACAAAGTCTCATGTAGGAAACTGGTAATCTACATAAAAGTGAAAGGAATGTCATGCAGAATAGCTTAAAATATGGATCCCCCATCACAGAGCCTGTCATGTCTTCCTACTGTATTTCCATCACTGCAGACAACATAATGCCACTGCACCAGTCATGTTTCAACTAACACCTCAAGTCAGGTAGACACATAACAGGTTAATTAGGGGCTTTGGCAAATTGAGTCCACGGGCTGTAATTACCAGCACTCAAGACCTACAATTTCTGTTTTAATTAAAATAAACAGTGTGGAGAAGCTGACATCACACCAGAGTAACCAGCATGTAAGTCACAGTTAATTATATTAAGCTGTGGCCTCCGTCATAAAAAATACTCAGTTTGGATCTGGATTTACAGAGACTGGCTTTACTATTCCAGCAAAGTTTAATTGCTGTACAGAGGCCACCGACTGGTCTGGACAAGTCAGTGTTGGGGTGATGGGACGCACAATGTGTGGAAGAGCTCCTTCTCCTCTTGGGGTGGAAGCGGTGCCAGCCCTTGAATCTTCCCTTCATTGCCTCCTGCCAGCCTCTCACACCCTGACAGGTCCCAGTTGTGCCCCATCCAAGCTCAGGCTGCCACTGTCACATCGCACAGAAGTGAGAGCTGCTGCCTTTCCCAAAGAGCATGGCCAGGGAAGATGAGCCTGGGGAGGAAAGCTGGAAAATGAGCTTTTGGGGAGGGTGTGGGTGGTGGGATGTGCAGGGCTTTGAGGTGCCTTGGGCACCCCTAGATGTAGGGAAGCCCCCAGTGATAGACAGCCAAGCTCTTGATGCCTGAGCACACCCAGGGCATGGATGGCACATTCACCCTCTACATTTAATAAATGCTCCCATTCTGGCACAACTCTTGCCTTTCTCTCCACACTCACTCCCCAGCTAATTCCTTCCGTGGTGTTGCAGAGTACAGCATAACCATGACCCACACTCCAGCCTCTCCTCCGCCACCTCTCCCGCTTCTCATCCTCCACCCAAGCTTCGCTCCCAACCCTGCCTTTTGTCTCCTTCACCCACTTTCAACCCTGTGCCTCCTTTGATGCCACCCGACGTGCGAGGTGCAGCCAGACCCACCCTGCCCAGCCAAAAACACACCTGTTTTGCAAAGCAATCCAGGTGTATCGGACACGCGCTGTTCTAGGATCGCTTTTATGGCGTTACACAATCCCGCTCCCTGTGAGTCTGCAGCCCGAGCAGTCCTCAGGGAGCAGATGTCTCACAGGCTCGCCATGACTCCCAGCAGGGCCATGCAATACGTGGGCAAATAGACTTGCAGGAGGGTAGAGGTGACAAATCTCAGGCTTGTACTTTTCCAGTCTGGTTATGAGAAGCTGCCAGGTGTCCCCACAAGCTTTCAGGTAACCCACAGAATGATGAAGCCCCATGATGAAGCCCTCGACAGTATCCTGTCCTTGAAGGTCCTGGGGGGTCTCTCCTGAGTCCCTTGTTGCTACCTGGAACTGCTAAGGATCAGCAACAACACACTGAAACAATTGTCTGAGCATTTCCTGGGGGATGTGGCAGTAACTCCAGCCAAACTGCAGAACAACGCCATGTCTCCCAGCACTGCCATTGGGGTTACAAGGCCCCCTGGAAGTGACATATTCAGCTTCTTCAGTGGAGCTTGGGAAGTGAAACACTGAATTTCTGTATGTCCCTTTATCTTGAAATCAATGCACTTTACCTTAAGGACAAACCTGCCTTCAGAATCCCTGGAAAACAACATTTCAGTTGAGTTCTGATGACCTAATCTCCGTGGGGAAGGAGAGAGGAGGGAGAGTAGGGCCAGGCATGCTGCTGTTTTCTGTTGTGAAAGATGTGGACCTGGTTAATTAGCCAAGGCTGTTGGATGGACAGCTTGGGTGCAGGACAGACAGCATTTTTCCTTTGCTTTTCCTGAAGAAGAAAACAATTTTTAAATCATTCTTTGTTTCTTATTTTCAAGCATGAAAAAGCTACATAAATTGCTATTCTTTAATTTTTGCACAAAACTAACCCTTTCATTTCATGGCAAAGAAACAGCATGTTCAGGCAGTACAAGTGGAAACACTTGGTCTTTACTCATTCAGTCACTTCAGGATTTGTCTCTGACTTCCACTAGCACTGGTTGATCCTTATGTAGTGAAGTTTGGTTTCCCTGCCACCTCTCCATAGGAAATTACAACTTTCTATGATTTTTTGATCAGCATATTGTTAGCCAATAATTTTTACGATGCCATAGGCCTCATACTGAAATTCCTCTGCTTAAATTTTCGTTCGTTGTCCTGCCACTATTTCTTAACAGTTGTTGCAACCTACAGCCTAATTATTTTCATTTCCACGATATTTTGAGTCCAACCGAATAGCAGCAGCGTGGTGAGCTTTAAATTCAGTACCTAATGCTTAAAATAAATGTCATTAAACACAACTGTCTAACTGGCCATGGGTATTGCTGTTTCCTCATAGCTCACCTAAAAAGCCTCACAGAAAGATGGTGTTTATTTGTTTGGGTTGTTTTGATGCAGAGTTGTTCGCTGCCTTTGCTAACCAAGTGAGACACCCCATACAAGCTCAGACACTGGTGTTTGGTGTAGACCTGTATGTTGCCCAAGAACGAAGATTGCTCTGTGCTCCCTGCCATGAGTTACTAATGGTTTTGGCTTCTGCAGGTGAAAGCAGAGCAACAAAGCAAAGTCACTGGTGCCCAGCCCTGAAAAGAGTGAGCGGTGGCACTGCCACAGCAGGGACTGGCAGAGCTGGCCTGATGTGGGCATTGCCTGATCAGGGTGACCTGGAAAGCCATGGGTGCTCCTTCACCCTCAAGCGAGGAGGAGGAGGAGGCGGAGTGGTGACTCAGAGGAGCATCAGAGCCTTTGGGGATCTCCCACACACCAATCCCATGGCACCAGTCATCCCCTTGCTGCCTTCAAAGCACCCAGCTGCACAAGGAGTGACCTTTCCACAGACATGGGATACTTCCCCAGCCCCATGTCCCTCTGGAGCTGCCCACACTAATTTTGGGACATGCCTGAGCCCTTCTGCTGCCACCCCATGGCTTCTTCACCATCAGCTCTAAAGAGTGGCAGTGAGGGGGGCACAGGGTGGCTGCCCCAGGCAGTGGCAATGCATTGGTCCCAGACAGGGCCACCTTCTCTCCTGGAAACCAGAAGTCAGGACAGTGATTTCTAACAGCCAGGACACCCAAATTACTATTGTTCGTGCTGCCAGGATACCACAGTGTTATTCAGGGTTTTGTCCCTCTGGAGGTATGGGCCATTCCACAGCCATGTCCTGCCCAGCATTCAGGCTTTCACTGGCTCTGAGCATATGTGGGTTTAAATTCTTCTACCTAATTGTAATGAGCCATTTGGGTTTTCCCCTCCTCTTTTTAGAACTGTTGCCAGGCAGTTTGTCCTAAAAATGCCAGTTATGGTGTTGTGGTTTAATTTTTTTTTTTCTTTCTCTCCCCTTATCAAAGCAGGATGCCAAGAGACAAATTTACCACCCTGACTGTGTAACATCCTCTTTCATATCCTCCCTTCCACACTCTGGGAAGAGAAAAACGCCTGAACACCAGGCTCTGGACAGGGCGAGTCCGAGCAGCCAGGGATCAGGCAGGAGCATGCCCCAGCCTGTGCTCCTCAGAGGCTGCTACAAACCCCATTGGAGGCACGGGATGAGTTTTCCCTGACTTCATCCACCTTGGGAAAGGGCCAACATCCTCCTTGAACCCTCTGTCACTACATAAACCACACACCTTTCATTTGGTGTCCGAGGCTGGGCCACAGCATGGGCAGTGATGTGAGGAATTTGGGGGTCTCTGAGCAGCATGTCTGAGATTTTAGTAGGGAGTCCCATTGCTGGGAGGGAGATTGCAGAGGCTGGAGGGGAGAGGAGAAGGGGAGAGAAGCAGTGAAGCAGCACAGTCTGACCATACAGGGTCCTGCTGCTGGGACAGGAGCATAAAGTCCTTTGCATGCTACTGGAGTTTTGGTGTTCCTGAATCATAATTCATTTTAATTCAGGTCATAATAAAAAATACCACTTATATACTCATCAATGTGTCTATGTGATGGGACCATGGGTATTTGGTGCTCACCAGGAACTACAGAGTCCATTGCTCTTCACGGTTTGTATTTACCACAACCTTAGTTTCATGGGGTTTTATTATACCTGATCGGAACTGTACACTTTTGGGGAAAGATGAAATACATTTACATGTACTGAAACTTATTTAAAAGCTCCCACTTCTGCTTTTTTTATCCTCTGATGATCCTCTGATGATCCTCTGATCATTTTGCTTTGGATGCACCCTCAGACCTGGGGCTTGTAGGACAGAAAGCAGCTCCCAGTAATTGGAGGGCTGGAGCCATCCTTCCCTCAAAAGTTGCCACAAACATTTCCAACAAAGTAATAGAAGAAGGAGGCACCTTTGTTTCTAGTGCTTCGTGTTGCAGAGAAATATCAGCCCTGCAATCTTGCTTTTGAAGAGACCTGGCTGTGGGTATGATAATGGGTGAGCTGCTCCAACCTTATTAAAGCCAGTGGAGAACCTCCCATGGATTTTGAGGGCATAGGCTTTGGGCTGCCTGTCTGCTGCCACTGGAGCAGACCACTTGGAAATATCTAAACAAAGGGAAAAAAAAATGTAAAAACCCCACACTTGCTGAAACAAGGGGGTGGCATCTCCATGAGCAGAGCAGGGTGCAGATCATGGGTGCTTGTACACAGCTGGGATGTGCCTCTGCAGCTACCCCAGAGTGTTCCCAGTGCTGGCTGTGACTTTTCCTCAGCTGACCAGGTGCCCTGCGTGGCTTTGCTTCCACAATCATTATGTCATCAGCTGCATTGCTTTGGATTTAAAAATAGTTTCAAACTGGAGTGGTTTGGCCATGATGGGTCAGCTGGTGGGAAAGGAAAAGCCCCTGTTTTCCACCCAGTGGATATTTTGGTGACCTGGTGCAGGCAAAAAGCCAAGGTGTGTGAGTACAGAGCTTTATCTTGGCTGCACTCGGGTGAAGTCAGCTGGGAAAAACAATTGCTTTTTCATAAAACTTTCTTCCATCCCAGCACCAACATGTTTCAGCGTACTCTGGGGAACTTGCTGCAATGAGTGACGTAAATGCTGTCAAGAGACCTCCTAATAAAACCATATTTTCCACAGTTACCCCAGTTAAGAGAACAGTAGTCAAAGTGGGTTGAAGGTTTTAGTTCAATTAGATGTTCGGGGGGAGGCAAGGAGGGTTTGAGAAAAAATTTGACTTTACTGTGAAATGAAGTAGATTTGGAATGAATGATATCAGTATCCACACTTTTTTTTTGATGCTGTTAAGAATCCTTGATTTCTGTGAATACTGAGAGTTTTGGTTTTAAGTGAAACTTTTCTTTTTAGCACTTTTGTCCTTCTAGTGCTGCTCAGCCACACTTCCAGCCCATGCCAGCAGTGGTGCTGTGGGTGACAGCTCAGGTATCACATCATGCTGGAGATTTTATCATATTTTTTAATAAATCACTTCACTTTTCCTCTCTGACAGAGGGACAGTACATGACATGGTAAAGCCACCCTGAAGTGACCAATGGCTCTAATTCCTAAAAGAACAAAATACTGGAAATTCACACAGTTACATCATCAGGAGCCCTGCAGACCCTCAGGGTAATGGGATGGGAAGATGCCAGAGCTGTATGTGCCCCCAGGCTGGGTCCTGCTCCTTGCAGAGGTGCTGCTTCCCTCTCCAGACCCTCTGGGGTGTCAGTGTCCACCCCTTGAGCCAAAAGGTGAATAATGCTCCTTTTTTCCCTGTGCTTCTCCTAAAATGAGCATCGTGCTGCCAGCGCAGGTTTTAGGGCTGCTCCTTCCATCTCTTCCCCCCCCCCATTCAGAAAAGAGGAGCTAAAGGAAACACCTTTGGCTGCAGTGAATGGGTAGCAGCTTTTGGACTTCCCTCTGCGGCCCTTCCCAGCCCAGTGACGTGGGGATTTCTGATATTTCCTGAGCAGCTGCTGGATGCTGCACCTTTAGGAGCTCCAGCGCTGACTCCTCCACACCCTTTCCCCTTCAGCAGAATTCACACAAAACCAGGGGATTAAAAAAAACCCAGCTATAAAACCCAGCCTGGTTCTCACTTGGATGGAGTGACTCTGCTCTCAGTTGTCTGTGTAAAGCTGGGGCAACCTGTGTCTTGGAGGCACTTTTGGGGTGAGATGGGCTATTGGGGAGTTCAGACAATATATCCCAGTCCCTCCTGAGTTTACTGGAATGGCTTTTTAAATGCAATGTGTATGATTTTTACTAAATTGGGGCCTCTGCTAGTGATGTCTCTTTTTTTTTTTTTTTTTTTTTTTTTTCCAATATGCTTTTCTTCTAATCTAATGTTAGGATCCAGGTGCTTTCTGCCATCTGCATATGGAGCCAGGTCGAATCAGTCCTGGCTTGTTCTGTTCTTGGTAGCTGCTGCTCCTCTGACACCTCTCAGATCACACTGACAAGAAAAACTTTTATTCCTCAGCCTGTAATTCCTGCCTCTGTGTGTGGGACAAGCTCACACACCTTGTAACTATTTCACTTCAGCTCAGAACTCATCTCCTCATTACCCAGATATAATTACATCTGACAAAGGTATTGAATGCACCAAAGCACAAAGGAAAAAGGCAGAGGGATTAAACTGATACAGGTCTCTCACCCCTGTGAACATTTGTGCCCCTGTAAGGAGCTCGAGGAGGAAGAGGATGAATAACTGTTTAAGGATCATAGCCATGATTATAGGGTGTGATTTCTCATATGGCACTTAAAGAAAATAATGGAAATTGTAGAGGAAAAAGCTATTTCAGTGCTAAGATGGCAGCACAGAGATTTGGTTGGTTGTGTTTTTGTTTTTTGTTTTTTTTTTTTTTCTTTTCCTGACAGGAAACCAGAGAGCCTGATATGTGACTTAACACAACAATTAACTTTGCATTACAAGTGGACTTCCAAAGGCACTTAGGGACAGCCTGACAGCTGCCATGGAGCCTATGGACTAGAAAAAACTAAAATAAAAAAATGAGAAGCATTAACAGCAATAACATCAGCCCAGATTTAGGGGAGGGGGTGCATGGTTGATGCCTTTGCTGGGGACTGATGAGCTGCCATGGTCAGAGGTGTAGGTGGGGTTGGTGATGCCACAGGGGGTGTTGGGTCACCCAGGTGTTGCTGGTGGCTGGGGGACACTGCTTGTCCCCACAAGAACACCTGCCTGCCCTGCCTGCCCCGGCTCCTGGGCAGCAGCCTGCCTGCAACAGGCCTTCAGTGAACTTCACAGAAGGTTTATGTGCTGTTGAAAACACGCAAAAAGGTCGTGGCGAGAGGACAGTGCAATTTTCTCATAAAAACTTTGCTGACGCATACCAGGAAAAAAAATCAGGAGTGAAGGAGAAGCCGTGGATCACTGGCTGAAACTTGCTTTCCTTGTCACCTCTCCTGTTTTCTTTTAATTAAAAAAAAAAAGGGGAGGAAAGAATCAACAGAAATGTCCTCTTCTAACAAATTGAGGAAAACAGAAAGTAAACACATAAAGAAATACCAAAAATAAAAAAAATTACCTGGGAAATTCCAAAATGAAAGTGTTTTGTTTAAAAAATTTCAATTAAGGTTGCTAAGTAACAACAGTGTATCTACTTATCAGCTCATTTACAAAATCTAAGCACTGAAAAGCCAAGACATTAATAGTGGTGGAGATCATAAATCTTATGCTGCCGACATAATAAGCGTACATGCATTATTCTTATCAAGTACAAAGAAAAGTAAATACATATTTCATCACAACAAGCTTAATGCTGACCTCTAAATAAATAGCTGTCTTTCATTAGCAATCTCAAAATAAAACATAAAGCAAACCCTATTAAAAAGAGCCATAAAAATTATGTATGTAGACACTAATGACACATATTGATCAGCTTCACGTGCAAAGCCATACACATGCATAATTCTGCCACAAATCAACATGGTTATGTGCTTTTCCCCCCCCCTCAGATCAGACATTCCATAATATTCTCAGGGAAACACAATTATTAAGGATTAGCTAACAGTCACATGTCAGTTTGATAGATAGATATATATATTTTAGATAAACACACACATAAGCCTCAGTATTCAGCATATCTCTTTAAGAGCACTTTATTATTGTTACTGAGATTAGCAAATTAATATGATTTTAAAGGTCAGAGTTAGGGCTGCTGGGTTCTGGTGGGACATACTGCAGAGGTGTGGTTTATGCTTCATAAAGCTCCATCTCTCTGCTTGGTGCTAATTAGGATAGTCCCTTGTAATCAGTGGCACCATTCCAATTTCCATTAGCTAAGTTTTTGGACTCAAAGGGCTGTTACTTCCATGGTTGCCCCATTTCAGTCGAGCACTTAACCATATGCCAAGCCTTATGCAGGTGCTTAAGCTCTGAGAAGTGCTTATTTTTAAGTGGTGATGGATCATGGGGACGATGCAGGAACATGGAGCAGTGTGCTCATCATACTCCAAAACCCCAACTCCAAGGTGTTTTGTCAAGCACCCTTCACATCTTTCGGGCGTTTTGGCTGTTTCCAGGGGACAGACACTGTCCTGCAGCCAGGTCCGTGTCAGCAGATGTCTGTGGAGCCCTGACAAAACCTGGCACGACACAGATGGGATGTCAAGGACTGAAGGGGAGCAGCACAGCTGTCTTGATGGACCAGGGTGGTCCCTGGGGTAATTCATGGCTGGAGTGGATGACATAAATTTGTCAGAGGTTTTAATCAGCATCCTTGGGGCTCCAGGTCCCAGCCTGTGCATGAGACAACGTGCCTGGCTGTGCAAAGATCACCCAGTCGAGCCTTCCCACATCACATCAATGGACTGAGACTTTCTGATGGAGGAACAACTGATTTTGACTCCTTATAAGTAGCATTTGCTCTGCAGTTATTGCCACAATATGTCAAATCCTTTAAAAAAAAAAAAATCCCACACTAAGTGCAGGGAGGATCATAGTGTCACTGAAAGAAACTTCTGAAAACTCGCAGATAATAGTTGAATCCATTCAGCTTTGAACACTTTAAAAACTGATCAGACCTCTTTCTTAAAGCCCTGAAGTGCTTTTAACTCCCACTGAAGCCAATCAGGGCTCTTTGAAAGCAGTGAATGGCAGAACTAGCCCCTGAAACATGTGAGCCCAGCTACGGAGAGTGGAAGCAGAAAATAGGTTACCCCTCCCAGCACAAAAATGCAGATGTGAATTAACACCACATATGTAATGACATTTAAAAACTGCATTCAGTAAATCTTATTCAGAGTGAAGAAGAAATATGAAAGAAATCCATCAACATTAATTTAACTCAGACAGATAACTGTTACTCAATGTAAGCCAAATTGCAAGGACTCGTGTATCAGTAAGTTTTAATGATCACTCCATCCCTAAAAATGTTTAGACAAAAAATGGATAAAGTAGTCCTTCCATTCAACATCTCATTAAAAAAAAGAAAAAAAAAAAGAAAAAAAAAGAAAAAGAATAAGAGCAAAACTGTACTGAAAAGTGAATTAAAGTGTTCATTTTGAAGTAATGAAGAACTATAAAAATATCTCTCAGGTTCTTAACTTCTCTGCTCCTGGGAGAAAGAGAGGGGAAGCAAAAGAAGTGTGTGTAGCTGTTTGTGTTGTGCAGAAAGTGAGGCTTTTTCAAAGCCTTTCAGCAATGCTGATGAGCAAAAAAGTTTTTCTTTGAAACTAGTTACATTGCTTCCCTTCCCTGCTTTGCCCTCCCTGTATTTCTTGGATGGAGCACCGAGGGGTGGTGAGAGGAAGAAAATGTCCATGTGGGCAGAAAACAACCAGGAAGGGAATTCCCTTCAAAATTTCTCCTTTTGTGCCTTTTGAGTAAGCTCAGAAGGGAGAGAAAAGCGGGGGAAAATGGGGAAACCCCCCCAGCTTCTTGCCCAGTAACACTGACTCACATTTTGGCTGCCTCCTCTTCCCAATAAACCCCTTCATTTCCCCCACTGAACAAAGGGAAAACCTGTGCTCAAAGAAGCAGTGGTGATGATGATGAGAGCAGCATTGGCTCCAGATTAATGCTGAGCAAGGAATTATCCTTTAAAATGCTGACTGCTTCCATGGCCAGTCCTTCTTCACCACCATGGCTGTTGGGCAGTGATTTGCAGTGATGGGAGGAAAGTATTTTAAGGCATATGTAGGGGAAAAGTGTGTGTGTAAGATTTCCATAGTAAAACTGGAGGGAATAGCACATAGGCATTCCTATATATTCCTGTATAGGAGAAGAACAACACACACCCTGTGCTACGTATATATCAAAGTTGTTTTTTTTAAAATAAAATGTATGCAAAATAATGATATTTCAGCCTTAATCACTTTATAGACTATAATTAGTGTTAATCTGTCTAAACATGTCAGTGATGACAGCACTTCCTAGTAGCCAGATAATAAATCAGGGTCTAAGAAGCAAAGAAATTCAGAGTTTTTATTTGGTACGATTTGTACACTGGAAGGAGTAATTTATATCCATTTAGATTCACTTGGATATATTTAGTCTTGTCTGAATTGATCTTTAAAATCTCTATATATGAGATACTGAGAGGGAAAATGCTTTACACCTGCTGATCCCTGTCTGTGTGTTTGTGCCACTCTTTATTTTATGAAAACTAGTGGTTGTTTTTTTTTGGTTTTTTTTTTTTTTTTTTTTTTTTTTTATCCCTTCAAGAGGGTGCAGAGCTAATTTTTAGCTCATTATGGAGGTAATCCTCCCTTGCTTATTTGACTTGGGCTCTTTCCATAACATCTGCTTTCATGCAGAGGCGCAGGGCGCTCCGTGGATGTAGCAGCACTATATGTGGTTACATTCACATGTTGTTCACTTAATGAAATCCTGGCAATTGGCCCGTGTTTGAAACGCATCTGAACCACAGAAAACTACTCAACGCTGTTGCTATCCAGGAACCCAGAGAGGAGGGAGATGGCATTGTCCCTGCTTTCTTAAGGGAGCTGAGTGGAAAATATGAGGGGGGAAAAAAGAGTGCACATGCTTTGCTATAAAAACAAAGAATGCACAAGGGAATTCTGGATCGTGCACGAAAATGTCTTCTTAAATAGGGATGAAGGAAAGGTTCTTGCGAACCCTTTTAAACAGTTTTACACTGACTGTTCTTCCTTGGTGCCCTGCTTTTGCCAGGCTCATGGGCAGAAGTGGATGAACTTGTTTCCAGTCCTCCAAGTCAGACTAAGCCTGAATCCTTGACTCACCTGTGTCCTCCTCTCCTTCCCACAGCGACCAGCACTGGCACCCGCTGGGCAGCCCAGGAGCTTTTCCTTCCAGAGAACAGCTCACCTGGAACACATTCTGGTGCTTTTCTCTCTCTCCCTTCATATGTATTTTCAAATTTTTATCATTTCAGCTGTCAGAAAAAAAAACCCAAACCAAAATAAAATGACAAACAGAATTCCTCCCCATGAAAACCACAGAAAAATTCAAATTTTAAGCATTCTCGCCCAAAGGCAAAGATGTAATTTTTGTTCACTGCATTTTTCAAAAATATTTCCATAATTTCAATTGAACCACTTAGTCAGTGAAGTGTGGGAAAAGTCAAGAAGGTGCTGATGGGGAACAAGAGCTATTAAAAGCAAATTTAAGTATTAAACCCTTATAATAATTTTGGGGGGAGTAAGTGCAACTGTACAGGGCTGTTCTTCCCTTGGCAGTGCCAAGGTAGGAGCTGGCCTTTCCAAAAGCCATGCACATTCCTCACTGGAATACAAATCCCGTCGTGTGCTGTTTGCTAATGTAAAGATGTTTGTACTGCCCAAATCACAGCAGAAATAAACTGATCTATTCTGAAGCCAACCCAGACCCAAAGGCTTCTTTATGTATTTGTTCACAAGCTGCTGTTTTATTGCAGGGCATGTGTCAGCCAGCAATTCATTCCTTTCTGTTCCAGGGATTTCATGCGATGGGAAGTGATGGGGGGTTTTGAATAAGGCAGCAGAGAAAGCCAAATGCTTGGGGCTCTCAGGAGAGGGAGAGGGACATGGCAGGGAGAGAAGGATGCCAAGGAGAACGAGTATGCAAAAAGCTTCTCAGGGCTTACGCTGTTTGCATCACTGCCACCTCACCAGCAGGTAATGCAATCCCCTTGGAGTTGCTTCACGGCGCTGCATCACTACCAGGAACAGCTGAGGTCAGTGGGCGTTCAGGTGGAGATGCCCTGAGTCAGGGAAGACGTCAGCTGATGGAGCAGATCAAGGGGCTAGTTGGGATTTTTTTATTTTTTTTTTTTTGGCAAGATGGTAGACATTAATCTTCTAAACTACTGCTTGGTGAGATGAAAGTGCTCTTGTACCATAGTGCTCCCAGCCTGTGGATCAAAACCAGACACACACACATATACACACAGAGTGCTGTCAGTTTGTGTTCATCTAAGACATTAGAATTTATTTTTTTTAGGCACTTTGAGCCAGCAGCTGCATATTTCCAGAAAGATTTGAATGCACAGACTTACGAGAGCAGATTTTTGTGTCCAGCAGAGCCCAGGTCATGGCAGCTGGACCTGCCTTGCTCAGGACCCACCAACTGGACTCTGGTCGTGGGTGTAAGTGCTCACATACCCGACCTTGAGATCTCCCAAAATCTACACCAGAAGAGACTGTGGCTGCACAAGCCTGTGTGTGAGTAGGTGTGTTTGAGAGAGATAATTATTGGGAAAGGCAAGAAAACATTTACCCACTGCTATGAAGTGTTCTCTGTAGACAAGAAGAATCCCTATCCTTTAGCCTTTTAATTGATTTTAATTATTCAAAGCTCTTTCTCTCCCTGCTCAAATAGCAGTGTGATACAATATTGTTGCAAGTATCTCAGAGTCTTTTGAGATACTTAAATATGAATAGCTGGGAAGCTGGTGCCTGCTCTCCCTCTCAAGCACACAGCAAAACCTCGCTGTGCAAGTCAGAGCCCACTGCACAAGAGCCAGATTATTCTAACAGCTCTCTTCATTTCATGGGGATTCATTTAAGTGGATTCCACACAATACACTAAAAATGTTATGAGAGATGATTCTAATAAGGCAGAAGCCACTACGGCATTTAAGGGGAATTTAATCTTATTCTTCTACCACAAAAAAAGGAGAGAAGTGCTGACATTTCAGCCCACCACTGGTCTATTTCACAAACATTTCAAACTGTGCTTTTCCATTATACAGCTGTGTATTCCACTTACACACGTGTGTATTCCATCAAAACCCCTTTTGTCCCCTGTGATCCCCAGTTCACCTTCCTCCTCTTTGAAAAAGTCAGACAGAGAGAACAGTCTGGGAACAGTCTTCACAAGCAGAAATGGCACTGGTTTGAGGAGCTGGGGGTCTGCTGAGACCTGGCAGTGGTACCACAGCAGTGAACAGGCAGCACTCTGCATCCTCTCCATGCAATCCAAACAGTCAGGAACATTTCAAGTGCATGCTGGCACACGAGGCATTAATGCTGGAACATGCACAGGGTTATTCTGTGATTCACTGCTGGATAGGCATGGTTATCCAGTGTAGGCATGGCTGTCCACTGTAGACATGCTCATCCAGTCCACCACAGTTTAAATGCTGCAAGACACATACTGAATCCATTCTGTTTCTCCTCCCAGCTGTTCTGGCTTTGTTTCTGCTGCAAGAACCCTTCTATGGGAACCTGTCCCAGTCCTGCCGTGCACTGGGGCACTCGCATTTCTCACTGACTGGTTTGTAACACTGTGAGCACAGAGAAGAATGTAGGAGGATCATCAAACCCAAGGATTTGGCAGGTAAAGGGTGATGCTGAAATGTTTAGACATGCTCACACACAAGTTCACTGGAAGAGTTTGCAAAAGAGGGAGGCCCTATTCATCCCAAGGAACAAAACCTGCAGTGGAAGTAGCCTTATTGGGAGTGCAGGGCTGCCCAGGTGCTTGGGGTATGTCTGGCTCCCTTAGCCCAGCTGGCTTTGCTGAGCCTTCTACCTCTCTTAAGAAGGATCAGTCCCTCCACAGAGACTGGTTTTCTCCAGAGGATTCACCATCCCAGCCTCCCACGCAGTGCTTGGACCCCCTTGCTCCTGCATGACTCCACTGCCCTGAGCCACACACCCCCAGGGCAAGGCATGGGGTGCCTGAAGCATCCAAGGGCTCCAATGGGTACACTTTTCCCATGGCCTCTCCACTCTCTCTTGCACAAACCTCCTTCCTGAGGCATATATCTACCATTATACTTCCCTGGAGTTGGGTTCATGGGGTAGCCTTCATCCCTGCTTTTATTCCTCCCTCTGATAACATTAGCCTATCTATTTACATCCCAGGTATAAAGGTAATTACCCTTCCAGGCATCCTCTGGAGAGGCAGCTTTTCCAATGTTGTCTCCCTGGAAGAAACATATGGTTTAGTGGTGGGCTTGGCAGTGTTAATTGTTGGACTCAATAACCTTAGAGGGCTTTTCCAATCTAAATGGTTCTGACTCTACAGTAATTCTCTAACAGTTGGTAGTGAGTTCAATACTCAGCCAGAAGGTGCATATACAGAGGAGTTTGTGGGTTGTGGAAGAGAATGACCATTTTTCACAGAGGTTTGCATAGTATCCACCAGAAAAAGTCTTGGTTTCATTTGTATTTTTAGGCACTACCTACGGTGCCAAAAGGATCAGTCATACAAGCATTAGCTTTTGTTCTTTGTGGGGTGATGATGCTGTTGGGTGGGATGGTAACACTGTATTGCCTTGGGGGTGTCCCAAATGCCTGTACCAAGTGACAAGGAGCTCAGGGAAGGGGGTACAACCCCTTAGTTTGCCATTCCTACTTAATCTGAACCAACAACCGGTTGTAAAATAGTCCCCATATAAAAGGAAAAGGGAAAAAAATCCAAACTAGAAACCCCAGATCTGTCTTGGCCCAGACAATTTTCCTTTCATCCTTATGCAAATCAGACAACTCCTGCTTATTTCATCATGAAGTGGGAGGCAGAGTAAGGCTGACGTAGCCTACAGTACCTCCCAGGAGTATTAGGAAGGTTAATTAGTTAATGTTTCCAAAGTGTTATTATACAAGTGCCAAACAAAACTAACAAGAGGAAAAAAAATGACATGACAAATAAAATAAACAAACATAAAGCCAAATTAAACATAGTTAAGGGAGGTAACTCTATGATATTTAATATGAGATTGTAGAATAAAAATAGAGATTGACGTAATGTACATGAACTACAGAATACTGGATGCAAAACTGATTGCTGGTTGCATTGTATGACCAGACAGACTGATTCTGGAAAGAGAGCTTTTAGTTAAGTTTTAGGCTTTGGTGACAGTGATTTATTCGAATGATACTTCATTTTGCATTTGTGATTTCAAGACCTCTATAAGTTTATGTAAATTCTAGCTGCTAGGGCATGAGATAAAATCATGGCTCTTACTTACTTTTATAGTGTCACATAAATGTGAAAAATTGAAGAGTTGCTCTAGGCCAGCATGCTACATTTTGACATTGTGAGAATCTCTGTGTCCTGCCTACCCTGCTCTGATCAGGGAATGTCTGTGCAAGCGTGTACTGAGGGAGAAACAGAAAGCAAAGGACAAAGCAGCTCACAGTACTGAGGATCTAGAAGCAGTCCTCCTTCATTCCCAAACTATTTCATTATGTGGAATATCAGGTAAAAAAGAGGAAAAAAAACCACCTTAGCAGGCATTTCAAGCATATGAAATATTCTCAGTGGGATCCAAATAAGATCAGAATATTTCTCATGATTCTGTCACTTGGCAAACTCAGAATCGATCCTCTCTCCATGCAATCCTCAGGCTGAGATGGGGCTAGTTTGGAGTGAAATTGCATGGTGGAAAACATGCCTTGCTCTGCGATTTTGCCTGGTCTCTGTAATCAAATTTCACAATAATGAAAACTGTAAGTCAAGAAATTGAGGAAATGTCATCAAAAAGAAACCCACGAAATAAATATGTACTGAATAAATCCATCCCCATTAACTTGGGAGAAACAGGAATAGTGGCTAGCGCAGCACGTCTGCTTTCTCAGCTGATCACTGAATCACAGCCTGACTTTGAGCACATCACTGAGGTCTTGCTTAGCTTTGGTTTTCTCCTCTGGGAAGGGGAGAGAACAAAGGACACGTGTGCCAGGCTTGCTCCGAGCTGAGCTGCAGTGGGTGCCCTCCTGGCTGCCCATGGCTCCTGCAGCCCCCGGGCTGAGGATGAGGGAGGTGCATTGCCGAGGATGCTCTCTCAGCACACCCAAGGCAGCACCACATTTCGCTTGACTGATCTTCGGGACTGGTGGTGACAAAGGCACCGCAGCGAGGACGACACCCCTTTGTACCCTGGGGTGCCTCTGGGCGCTTGGAACCTCTTGGCTCTTTGCTCCTGACATGCCCTGTTTTTCCTGATGACAAGCCGCAGGCCAGCTCTGCATGTGCAGAGAAGCCGGGAAGGCTCCACACGGGAGGAGCTGGGTGTGTTTCTGCTCTTACAGTCATTGCAAGGGACTGCTGATGGCTTTAAAAACACATTGGCATTGCAGTGTGTGGCACTTGTGTCTTTCAGGGCTGAGCTGCAGGCTGCGGTCTGCACTGGGACCAGTGCCTGCAGAGCTGAAACCACTGAGGCTCGTGTGGGTTGCATTCAAAATCCTTGCAAATGTGATGGCAAACTCGAGGGAAGGTGCCAAGCTGTGCCACTCACACCAAGCTTTACACACGCAGACTGATCAAGGATGCTTGCAACAGTTTCTCCCCCAAAATGGGAACCTGGCAGCCCTTGTGCGGATCTCTCTGCCTTTCCTCAGGGTAGGGGACAAATATCACTGATTATCAGTGGGAAGTGTGTGTCATGCAAGTTAAAAATTAGTATGGCATGAAAATGAACCTCTGGACCCAGTCGAGGGTCAAGGCCCCGGGAGTCCTTCTGGTACTACAGGGAATTCTTTTGGACAGTCCTACTCAGATTTAGTCTCCATGCACTGAAATCCAGTGTCCCCAACTATACAGTGTCCATTTTCCCCCAAAAGGGATATTTCCTGCAGTTGCTTTTTGCTGCCTGCAACACATTTACCCCCTTTCATGCTGTACTCAAATTCACATCCTTTTCCTCCTCCATCCCACAAACTTGCAGTGCATCAAACTGCAAGTGCATCAAGCTAAAGGGGTTTAGTCTGTTCCCCATCTTATAAAAGCTGTGCTTAATGGCTTTTTCTTACCTGAGCAGTCCTGTAGATGCCATTCCAAGGGGCTCTATGTGTTACAAGCCAAGGAAAATGCAGGGCAGGATGGATTAAAGGAGACTCTACTGAGTTTAGCCTTCTGAATTTGGCCCATCTCTTCTCTCTGACATACACATCTTCTGTACATGGTAGCAACACCTAAAGCACTCTGCTAAGGAGGAGAGAGGAAGGGGAAAGAAAACGTGACTATGAAACATCAGAGTAGATCTGATCGTGTCAAATTCCTCTGGAGGAAAAGACAGAAAGAAAAATTACCAGCATGGAGTACTTGAAGTCAATAAATGAATTTTACCCGATTCAACAAAGGCATCAGGGAAATCACTCTTGATTTGTCTTTGATAGGTTGACAAAATCTCTGTTAAGTTTTCTTAATGTGTTTGTAACTAGGCTTCCAAATACATTGAACCCAGGCCAGATCTCAGCTTAATAGGACCAGCCCTCCATGTCAATCAAATTTGTAGCTGGTGAGAAAAATGAACCTTTTTTTTGTGCCCCTTGTTCTCAAGTTGGGCAAAGAGCCCAAAAGTGTCTGAGTTTTTACTTTGCCAAGCTTCTGAAGGAAAATTTACTAGCAGGAATGAAAATGCCCCATGGCTGTCTGTGGCACAATGAAGCAAGTCAGGCCAAAAACTGCCCCCAGAAGTTTTCATGTGGCATCTGTTGGAGTCAGCAGTGCTACCGTGTAGGTGAGCTGAGGGCAGAATTCAGCTTGTTGATAATGGAATTAGGCATTATGAAATGAAGGTATGTTCTGCTCTCTGTGTCGGCAACATTAATGAATTAATTCACTACTTAATTAATATACAAAGCCACAGAGTGCTGTTGGCAAATTAACTGTCAGCAAGACATGTCGCTCCAAGGGTGGTTGGGTACTCCTTTTTTCTTCCCCCTGCTTGTGTCAGGGGCAGAGATCATGTTAGGTGCTGAGTCATGGACTTATAATGGGCACTGCTGGGAGCTGAGCTCTTTGGAAGGGAGCTGCTCTTGTCTTCTCCATCTCTGAAGATGGGAAACAAAGGTCAGAACTCCATCCAGTGTGAGGCACTGCAGAAATAATTCTCCCTCTATTCAATCCTGCAGTGACAGTCAATACCCCCTCACCTGCTCTTGCTTTATAGTTGAGAAACGAGATTATTTATATTAAAAAAGGCTAAATATATTATAACTCAGTGTCATAACTGTAAAGAAGAGCTAATAATCTAACTGCAATGGTAATATGTGAATCTGTGTCTGAATTTTCCCCAAATCTGGTTAGAATTTTTTAAAGGGATCTAGATTCACAGCAAAGCAGAATCCTGACTGCTTGCTGTTTTAACATAGCTGATATTTCTGCCTCTATAAAAGGTTTGAACTTTCTTGAATTGCTTGAACTTCTGAACAGACTGACACTGTGTAGGAAATGTCAGAAGAGCAGACAGTTCTATGACTCTCAGATTTAGCTCAGGAGTGAGATCAGGGCTCAGCTTCCTCTCTGATCATACTTTTAGTTCTGAGCTCAGAGGACACCCCAGCTCCCACAGCTTCAAGTAAAGCCCCAACTATTCTGTATGTTTCCACAGAAATTGCATGAATCAATGAAACCTTTGGTCAAAACTGAGCTCTGGTGCACTTGAAAAGATTTGTAAATCTTTGTTAAGTTGCATATTCATTAATCAAATCTGACACCTGGAAGGGTGGAGTGGGTTGGTTACTCACTGCACCCACAGCTCAGTACCCAATCCAAACCTCACTGATTCCTCTGGGAGCTGTTCCATGCATTCCTACAGCCTTAGAACAAATGCTTGAATGGCAACTAGGCCGGAATCTCTTTTCCATGTATGATACAGATGGGGGTACTAAGGAGAGGAGACAGTTGTTTACAAGGAATGCTGCATCTCAGAGCAAGGGGAAGACATGATTACAGAAAAAAAAATGCACCAAATGTTTTGCAAATCTGACTCTCTATCAGAAAAGCAATTTCACAACTATGTAAATACACAGTTATTCTGTGCAAAAATTTTTTTTAAAGCTCTGTCTCTCTAATTGCACAAGAGGCTCCTTTGCTGTAATGAAAAACATCTGCCATCATTTACAGCAGACTCCAATGTGCATTTGCACTGAGCTTTCTCTTACAAATACAGAGGAATATGGAGTGGAGAAACTTGGTTTGTTGACTGGGACAGGAATTTCTACAGGACAAATAGGGTGGGGAGAGCTTAGGGGGGACTCTCATCCATTGTCCACTCTGCTTAGGGCCTGATACCTCTGTCAGAGCCATGAATGATCAAGCACATGACAGAGCTTGTCATGACAGAGCCATGGCACAGGTTACAGACAGGTGGACCCTAAACTGACTGGACGTAACTGGTACCTCTGTGTTGACTTCAGTGAGCTCTGGACAACATCTAAGGTTGACAGGGGCTTGTATATATGAATTTTAATACTTCTTTGGCATTAAAACATGGGACGAGTGAAAACCTGCTAATACTGAATGGCTATAAAAAGATTAGTAAACTTGAAAAAAACTCCTCCATGAACCAAAAAATAATTGACAGTTAAGGAAGTATTTCCACTGAACGAAAATAAAAATTGTATGAGAGCTATGCAAGCTGTTACAACTGAAGTGCCTTCCTGCCCTCGTTGCTTGACTCCTCACTTGGACAGCAGTTATCACTTGAAAGGATGTGCTCCAGGTCACGGCTGCTATCAGCAGGACACTTTTTAGCCTTACCTGCTTGACAGACCTCCAAAACTGTAAGGGATTTGCTATGAGGTTGGTGATCCGAGTTTTTAAAATTTAATCATAATTGTTTTTCTGTATCTGTTCTTTGTTTCACAGACCTGTAGCTTTTGCATTTGAAACTATGGCAAAAATGTGTTTCTAGCGTGCAAAAATAAAAATAATCTTGGTAGTCAGAAGAGGAGATACTGCTCATTTGACTCATCTGCCAAGACAATAGACATTGTGTTTTAGAGCTGTACCACTCTAGATGTCACAGCTACTGATGTAATTGTCTGCATGGAGCTGAGTCCTGCTCCTGCATCACATCTCTGCTGCTCCCTTCCTGCCCTGGCCTTGCAGCAGGGAGATGTGGACTCCTCTAACCCTGAAAAAGAAGAGCATGGAACCATGTGCTTCCACAAGAGCCTGTGGTAGGATTTGACCCTTGGTTTAAAGTGGGTGGACACAACAGGTGCTGTTTTAGCTGAAAGCTTCTTATCAGTTCCTGGAGGAAAGAAGCAGAGAAGAGAGCCAGAGTAGGAAGCATTTAGTTGATCGATAAGTATAAAAGATGATCCTCTGCAAGTGTGGTTGGTTATGAAAAAGCTTGGGGTAGGCTTTTCTAGTATCCCTGTGAAGAAGAGAGAGGAGATGTAGGTGGATGAAATAGGCAGCAACACATCAGTTTTAAAATCTAACATGAAGGATTCCCGATGGAGAACCAGAAGGTTTTATTTTTACCTAGTTTCTCAGAAAACAGCTACTTCAGAATCAGCCAAAAGAAATCTGTTCTGGACTCACTAGGCCATAAGGTTCCATCGATTCATACCTTCAGTTCACACTGGTGTCAAACCCAGTTTGTCAAACCATGACTATCAACACACCTACTTTGAGAGACAAATAAACAAAGCCCAGTGAAATGTCTTAATCTCCTGCTTGTCTGGGCTATTAGCAACTTCAGAACTAATGATGGGTGAACCTCCTAAGGTCTGAGATGTCAATGAGAGTTATAGGTTTGGATCAAGGACATGGCATGACCCAGATAGATTTAAGACAGAAAGGTAGATCAAAATGTGGGTCAGACAGTTGTTAGTGTTTCTTTAAAGATGATAGAGGAATGGTTTTTAACACGTCCAAGGAGTTTTGTTGATGTTCTTATATACGCTCTTTGTTTAAAAAAATAAATACATTTTTCATGCCTTCAAAATTCCAAGCTGCAGAAAATTTCCTCTTGTGATGAGAAGCATTCAAAACAAAAACATGTGGCCTGATTTGTCTTTTATAGAAATCAAAGGCTGTATTCTAAAGAGACTTCCTTTACCACACAAATGTAGCAGATGTTTTTTAAGATTATAGCTGCACAAGCAATCTATGGTTTGAATCTCAGAAGCATTTAAAGTTTTTTTTAGAGGAAGAGTTTTTGTGTTATTCTGTGATAAACTGCAAGTGAGTAGGAAAGGGATTGTCTGAGACAGGTAATTAAGGTGACAGTGTACAGTAAATTTGGCCAGCATTGTTTTCATTCAGGAAAATAAAGTTAAAAATGATCAGAGCGCCTCAGTCCAATGTTTTGCTAGTGGGTTAATTAAAACACATTTTCAAGGCCAAAGGTGAAGAGATTAGATCTATGGTAAAAGCAGCCCAACAAACAATATGGCCAAAAGTGTGTATTTGCATATGAGTTGTTAATACCACGTGATGTTGTTTCCATTATTGTTGTCCCCAGCCCAGCCCTTGTGTGTGCACTGGAGCCAAGGGCTGGGCTGCAGCAAGTGGCTGATCCTATGGAGGTGCATCAGGAGGCTTTGCCAGTGGGTTCAAAGTTGCTGGGTTAAGCTTCAAGCAAAAGTGTTAGGTCTTATTCCTGCTTTCTTGCTGTAATAATGTTCTCTTCTCTAACTGTGAAAGCTTCTGCAACTCCTGAACAACCAATTGACTATCTCAAGAGACTTTGAATCCTGGTCACCTGTGGGGCACTGCTCTGACAGTCTTACAAAATTGGCTTCTGAAGTAGAATGAAACGGGAAGTGAGGATATAAGCCATGTCTACAGCCTTTTTCGTGGATCTAAAGAGTATTGGTCACTGTATTTTCTAGTGAGATTATTGAAAAATAACTAAGTAAATAAATAAATAAACAGACAGGAAAAGATGATGAGTGAAAAGAGATCAAGCAAGGGGGAAGCCCTAAGAGACTGGGTGTGTTTCAACACCCAGGACTATCTGCAGCAATCAGCTGCATGAGCTGTTGCTGGGTGGAAATTCAGGCAGGGAGCATGAACCCTGCTGTGCCTGGGACACAGGGACAGTCCTGGCTGTTTGCTTTAGCATCACCATCAGCTCCAGCCACCATGGAAAAGAAACTGCTTGGTCACTAGCAGAGGAGGTGGAGAATACAAGGCTTTGAAAGACTTTAAGTCAGAATTCGATATCACAGCTTCTGCTCTCGGTAAATGTGAGAGTATTGCTGGCAGGAAAAAACACTCTGTCATTCCAGGATGGCTCTCCCATCACAGCAATCTCTTATTGATTTTTGTGAACTATTAACCCACTCTTTTCAGGAATTCAGTGATGGGTGGTGATGTGACTTAGTCCTGCTTCTCTGATGAACCCTGCTGAGGAGGACCCTGGGCATTACCTTGCCCAGGGCTCAGTGCAGTGTGAGCCATCTCTTCCAGGTTTTTAAATGTAATATTTCTTTCCTATTTAGGAAGATTTAATCCCAACCTGTGGACAAGGGGAAAGCAGTCAGGAGAGGAGGGGGGGGGGGGTGAGTGAGGGAAGGCAAATGTACCCTTTAATCCTGTTTTTTGTGCCAAGTCACTCATGTTGTCTGACGGAAGTGTAACTTTCGTGTTTTGCTTCCCTCAGTGTTGGGCAATCCATCCTGAACACACTGCAAACATATTTTGCCCGTGCTTGCACTCTCACTAGTTTTTCTGATGCTCGTGGTTGTACATTTATGGTATCTTCTGTGCACAAATGAGTTGCTGTTTGTTTGTTTGCTTGTTTCTCGGGCAGGGGAACAGCAGAACAATCTGCAAACCAGGGGCAGGTTTCCTGGTGCAAGGGGTCAGGCACAGGGAGGAAGGGAGAAGTGGAGGGCAGGGGCAGGGAAGCAAAGGGCACTGTCGCTTCCCCATTAGCTCCAGCACTTCTGACATTTGCTCTGCATCGCATAGCGGGGACCAGCTGTGTCACTGCCCTGTCTCCTCTCCTCAGCACTGAAAGTTTAACCCAGCTCTAAAAATACAGGGAACACGTTTTGTCAAAATGAGGAAACTTCTCGTGTTGGAAGCATATGTGAAAACACAAGATGGTTCTCTGCACCAAAAAAGGTATTGCTAGAACAACTTTCTGTGTGTGCTGATACTCTTAGAGTGTGTATTTCAGAAAAGATAGTTTGGGGTTAATTATCCTTTTTTTTTTTCTTTTTTTTTCATTTTTCCAACAAAGATGGAAGTTTTGTCACTTCTGAAATGTTCACATTTATGAAATTGCCAAGTGACAGCAGATACCACCCAAGAAAAATTGTTCATTACCTGAATTATTGCTCCATAGGACAAACTCGCACAATTTTGGAAGTTTCA
The DNA here is from genome assembly GCA_035221455.1 of Xenops minutus. Classification (NCBI taxonomy): domain Eukaryota; kingdom Metazoa; phylum Chordata; class Aves; order Passeriformes; family Furnariidae; genus Xenops; species Xenops minutus. The sequence goes on along the minus strand of JAWWEE010000051.1, from coordinate 4,545,434 downwards.
AGAGCAGTCCTAATTTTTAAAAGTTCCAACTTTCTAATTGCAAAGCATCACTACCAGTACATCGTCCACTAGTAGGTACTTTTTCTCTAAAGACTGGAGAGAACCACCAGTATGACCACAAAATTTTGAGCTACCAGACAACATTGTACCAAATTCTGGCTTCAGTTACACAAATTAAAATAATTTCCCATTCCAGGCTTGCCAGATTTTCTTCTAGAGGTATCATGTAGATACATCCATATCTTCCCCTAGTGGCAGGGTATAACATGATTTATTAACAAGACTGGACTGAGTTGATGGTGTTTCTGGTCTGCCTTTGAGACGATGGCAGCTGGTCCTGCTTCCAGGACTTGGTTTCCTTGCTGTTCTCCTTCACTTATATGAGGTTATGTGCTGTGGCCCTGAATTACGAGAAAACACCCAAAAATGAGCCACAGCCCAATCCAAAGGCCATCACACTCCTTCATAGCAGATCATTGTTCCTACACTGTTAAACCATGGGAAGAAGGTTTGTCATGACTCTGGCAGAGCTGAACTGTCTAGAGCTGACATCTCACTAAAAGACATCTCCATTAACTCAGGCCAGCAAGAGTCCCTGCCCTATTTAATTCAGGCTTCCTCACTCTTTAAATGAGACGTTTACTGGAAGACTTTACAGCATTGCTTTCAGGATGCTGAGTGCAAAGAAACAGTGCTGAGGGGAAAAGAGAAAATGGAAATGTGAAAGGAGGCAGAAAGTCTGTTGTTGGTGGAGATCAGAGGGAGGTTAAGAGTAAAAGACCAAATCCTTTGTATCATCTGTACTTTCCTCCACAAATCTCTATAGACATGATCTCAGAATGGGTCCAGAATAAATAGAAATTATCTAGTCAAGTAAATCCTGAGACAAAGTAAGATGTAGAACTTTAATATTGTGCCTGTTAAATATCTGACCTATTCCTTTTCCCCTGGTAAGTAAAAAAAGACTCCAGATGCTGATAATAAGGCTGAGAAAGAGAGTTATAATTTCAGCAAGAGTGGAAACAACCTTGAGTCTGATGGGTTCTTTAAAATAAACCTCAGTGGCACTAGAAAAGACCAGTAAGGGTTGCTGGAGAGGGGTGATAGATTTCCTTGTGTGTTTCCAGCACTGTGCCCCATCCCTTCTCTCCAAGAACCAGTCCAAGGAGGAGCAAGTAGAGCCAGGGCACTTCCCACCTAAATTTAAATATCTGGCTGAGGTACTTAAGGTTTGCTGGGTTTTCTAGACTCCTATAGCAGTCAATAAAGAGACCAGCCTTGGAAAAATGTGATCCTACCTGGGATATCTCATTTTTCTCCATAGACCAGAGAAAGGGTCTAGGCTGCTGGTGTCATTAAACCAGGTATAATGAGTCTGGATAGAAGTCAGCAGCAACAGACCCAAACCTCTACCACTCAGCTGGAAACTTTTGCTAGGAAACTATTAAAAAGTGTGTGTAAATTCATTACAAATTCTGCTTGTATTCTCAACTACTTCTATTAGTTTCCCAGGAATACTGTAGCAAATTATTTTAATGAGAGGCAAGTCATGGGAACATCTGGGGTTTTTATTGAAAGCAGGAGAATTCTATATGGCTTGAAAGAAAGACTGAATAATTTTCTAGGAGATAAAGCTTTGTCAAATGTACTCATACATCAAAGTATGGGGAGAAAAGAACTTACTGGAACCTCTGGCCTGTGCTGTTTAAGGATGTGGAATGAGTGAACTATTATCTCTTATGGACTGAAAGTCTATTAACTGAAATAAAATTCTGAATTCTTACCTCCAAATATAATAATTCAGAAATCTAAAACTCTTCTAATCAATGAGCTAAAAAAATTAAATCACTATGTCATCAACAGGGTCTAGTAAAAATAACATAGATTACAAATAATTGTCACGAACCGCTCAAGATATTTCTTTTTTCACAAAGCATCTGTAGCTAATGATTTGAACAGCATCATAATCTGTGGACAATTTATGAAGCAGATAAAGCAGTAAAAGTCATCGATCAATGACTCTGCATTGTCAGAGATTGGCAAGAAGCTCCAAAAAGGAAAACCAGTTGCTGCTGAGAGCTGTGAGCAGAGGTCAGTGGTGGTGTTTGACCATTGCTGACCAGAGAGGGCCACAAGAAACTTTGCAGCTGCAAACAGACTGAGCTTTCCTGGGGGACTGCTTGCCTTTGCAGGAGGGCAGTGATGAAGCTCTGCCTCGTGGCTCTCCTGGGGCTGTGCTGGGGTCAAGCCTCGAGCAAGGCAAGGGCAATGGCTCAGTCCTGGCTGTGCACTCAACCCTCCTCTGCAGCAGTGAACCTGTAACAACCACCCACCCCAAAAGTGTAATTGATTATCAGGCTCTGTTTAAAAAAACTATTGTTCATCTCCTGTGCCAGCAGCCCAGCCCTGTGCTCCATGTGTGAGAGGGTTTTTGAGGGGCAGCAAGTCACTGGCTGGCCCCTGTTTGAGTATGCATGCTGAGGACATCCTGTAGCACAAGTCTACACGTTGCTGTTCAATTAATTTTCCATTTACATCCTCCTGTACCTGACACATTCTGTTTGCATTAAGAATTAATATTTGCAAGACTAATGGAGCCATCTTGGGCATCAAGGAAGAGGTAAAAAAAGATGAAAAAGATGGGAGAGAGACCCCCAGGGGAGGGAGAAAAAAAAGAGAGAAAGTATGTAGTCCTTGAAGAACTTCTTTCATTCTCAGTAGAAGCAAGTGTTGTGTTCAGCAGCCATCTCAGTTAATTTATGTTGGGCTGGTGACTATGCATGGCTTATCTATAGAATTAGATGATCCCTTCAGAGTTACTTAAAAAGAATAAAACACTCAGGCAAATTAAAAAAAAAAATCATATTTTACTAAAATCCCATTAAACCGTCACACCCTCTTCTTTCTGGCACTATTTCCTTGGCAGAATAGTTGAGCCTGATACTGCAACAAGAGACATTAGTTTTCAGCTGAGCACCTTGCTTCCCTCATCTTCATTATGCTCAGCTTTTGCCCCCTTCAGACCCAACTGACATGTACCCAAATTATGACTGGGAGCATACTTTTGCATATGTATCTGTACATGGTCCCTGCCAGGTACAACATTTGCCTCAAATCAATATGATTCTCTGAAGAAAATTATTTGCCTGGGTGCTACATTCAAGGCATTTTGGTAAATAAAATACACCCAGAAATAAGAGCCAAAGCCAGCAGGTGGACAGCATATATGCAAGTAAACTCATTTATCCTCTCAAAAAAGTGGGAGTTGCATGTGCACTGCTCCTTGGACATACTGCAACCACGATCCATTCAGGGAGAGGAGTTGGAAAGGGCCAAATTCATGCCAGAGAACAGCTTAGCAGTTGACTGTATAAACAGTTTTGTTCTAGTCCTGGGAACACTTCCAGACACGTTTGAATTTACTAATTTAAATGTAGCCTTGAAGTTCCAATGCTTGCAATACCACTCCAACATTTCCCTTGTGAGCAAAGGAGAGGTCACGTGGGCAAGATCATAACCACATCGCTTTAATAAAACAGACAGTAGAAACAAGCAATTATAAAAAAGCAAAACTTACTTAACAGGATGGGAACTGGAACCCTTTTACAGAATTGGTTTACATTTTCTGCATTGCAATGCAGTGTGTTCTTACTGCAGAGGGTTACAGCCTCTCTGAGTTAGGAGTGTGAGTGGAAAGCACATGTTCCTCTCTGAAGGGTTACCTGAAATCATGTTATTATTCTTCATTTTAATAAACAACATTCCTAGATGCATGACAAGTCATTAAAAATCATTATTAATATCAGGAAGTAAGTCAGAATAAAATAAGCCCTCTGGACCAATATATATTCCTAGGGTGGAGGCAAATGTTTAATCAGGGTGCTGGGAACTCGAGAAAAAGAAGCAAGAGAGAAGGGTAAAAAGGAGGAAGAGACTTAATATGAGAGAAATCAAGCAAGCCTGGAATTTGACTTCAGACTTGATTTTAATGATTTCCTCAAGTTCTGCTTCAAATTTTCTGCATATTTTTTTTGGTGCAGCAAATGTTTGCATTTTCTGTGTCAGTCTAAAGAGTCCAGATGAAAATGGCAAAACTGGACATTGCAGTGTAGGTTTTCACATGCATCTTCCATTTCTGCAGACAAGTCTAGATGCAAATATTTGTAGTCTGTAGAAGTAGTTTGGCAACCTAATTTATAAGCATTAATGGATAATTGTTAGTAATTAAATGTTTGATTACCCAACTGGGCCTACAGATCAGGTTGCTAGATTTCCATCTGCTAATAGCTGTGTGCATGGGGGATCCCAGGACTGGAAATGGGAGTGAAGACAGGGATTTACAAGATGCAAAACTGAACATGCAAATATGAAGCTCAGTCTGCTGATCAGCTAGAAAACATGAAGCTTCATCTGTCTATTCTGCTTGCAATTCTTTGCATTCCAGACTGCAGTGTAAATGTCTGCAGATTTAAATATAATCCATTATATTAGAGATCAATGAATTAGATCAGTGTGTAATTGGAATTCCCTCTCTGCTTTTATAGACTGCAGGTAGGCATAGGTCACTTCTGCTCTTTAGTCCTACATAACCTTCCCATATTGAAATTTGCAGGGCATGTAAAGACAAGACCCTCTCCTGGATCTACCTCCTCTTCTCTGATAGATGGATCTCTGCGCCTGTGGAAACTGCTGGAACTATCCTGGGAGTCAGGAAAGGTGCAAACCCTGTCCAGGCAGGCAGCACTGCAGTGATGGTCACAAAGGAGTGCCCAGCAGTTTTCTGTTCGATGTCTGAATCTGAAACTCTCCTTAAACAACGGTGGCATATCATTAATTTCTTTCACAGACGCCATTAATGGCATGAATACATGCAAAAAGACCTGATAGATAAAAGATTCCAGTCCCTGGTTCTCTTGTTGCCTTCAGCTCATAGGTTGCTTTTGCCATCCTGAAGGACAAATACAGCAGAAAAAGAGTCCAGAATTATGTCAGTTTTAAATGGATTTAGATCAGTCTTCTGTTCACCTACAGACATGGATATTATACAATGTTTTCCTTACCAAAGATTTGCCTCAGCTGAGCTGCCCTCACTGACAGCTGTCTGGGTGAAATATAGAACCAGAGATATGAATAACACAGTCTACTATTGGACAGTACCTATTACTGCTTGCATTTAAGTGCCCTGGTTGCAGTGAGATCCCAGAGGAAAGAGATGACTCCCTGCAGAGGCAGCAGCTCTCCAATATCCCCATCCTAAGAGGGAGGTCTTGTCAGGTGGTGGGAGGATTCTTCAAGTCTGCAGGAAAGCAAGATTCCCATCCTTGGCAGCATGGGAGCAGCACAACTACTCTGCATCAATAAGTAATCTGATCATGAGAAGCAAAGGTTAATGACTAATCTGTTTACCTGAGCTTCATTAATCAAAGATTTACTAGAAGTCAGAATCCTATTGCTGCTCAGGCACAGACAGCTTTGCTTCCAGGTTAAAAGAAGACAACTGTGTAAATGGCATGAACCTTGTAACTCAACACAGAGCAATTTTCTCAGTGTGTGGATGACAAAGGGGAGCATCAAAGAGAAAAGGCTCTAATCAGAAGGGATCATAGCTGGGCCGTGTCGAGCAGAGGGAAAGCCTCAATCTTCAGTGATGTGAGGAGGAGTTTGACTATGCCTAGCAGAAATATCATCAACCGTCTGAAATGATTATGGGGTGTTTTTATGTTTTGAAATATTATCTTGTTCTCCATGACAACTGATACCTCAATAATAGCACCTGTAAAGATTTAAAAGTTGCCAGAAGACTCCCAAAAACATTATGCTAAATATCCAGAACAGGGATCTGGGAAACAGTTTGGATCACAGGGACAGAACCACTGGAGAATTGGCCTGCCTACCCTTTCCCTAGGAACAGATATGAGGCATTCTGTAAAATACATCTAATCTTAGATCTTTATGTCTGTTGTGATAATTAATGTCCACATTATGGTTCTAATTGCCTTGAGGTTAAAGGCACTAACGGAAAAATGAGTAACAGTTTAGGCTTTTGTGTTGACTATTCTTTGTGCAACTTTATTCCAACAGTTTTGTGGCTCCAAAACGACCAGAGTGACAGTCCAGTTTTCCCAGGGAAAGCTCTAGAGGCAGAAAACTTTCCAATGGGCCCAGTTCTCCAACTCAGAGTCACTCAACACTTTCAGCTCCAGGGACTGAAAACGTGGACCTGAACAGAGCAAACCAGATCAGAACAATTTTTTTAACTCTGCAAAGTTGGTTCTTTAAATATAAGGGACAGTAAAGCCTTTTTAAATAGTATTGTCACTGTGCCAACTGTTGTGACATAAAAAAATACATGCAAACCTAGACATGGGTTAAAAAAATAAAGAAGAACTATGTTTTCCCAAACTAGAGAGTGCAAGGCTCTATGGTGGCCTGAGGTCCCTTATCTCGGTCTCTTGTTATGTCTCATGATTCCACTATTGTTTCCAAACTGGTAGACAACTTCACTACACAAGGAGAGAGTTAATTCAATGATTTGTCAAGCTCAGCCTTCACAGTTACCACTCCAGTCATGGCAGAGAGGCCAGTGTGTAAGTTACACAGGGCTGTGGTGATAGAGAGCTACAGAGGGACTGTGGAAAATGGGAGACAGAGGAGTCAAAGACCAGACCTCTCCCAGGATGCAGCTGCAAAGCCATCTACTCACTGGAATACATTTTTTTTTAATGCCATGTGTGGTGAAGTAATTAATTCAGGGCCAGGTTATGATTTCTTTTCCATTACCTTACTTCTTCCATTCAAATGCAGGGCTCAGAAGCCCTTTTGGTCTGTGTCTGCCTCACCCCTGTGTCTGGAGGCTCCGAGAGGGATGTGCTGGGAGAGGTCCCAACCTCAGCTGGGATGTGCACCAACAGGGGATCAGTATGCAAAGAGGAAGTGCATGTATCCTACATTTAACATTTTAAAAGTGTCTAAAACATTTCCTAAGGTTCTGAACTTCCTCTTCTCTACCACACACCAGCCCACAGACCCATGAAGGGCTGTTCTTATCAAGTGCAGCACCTCATTTTCTCAAGTGTTTTTCAGCCACCAGCTTCTTATCACACAAAACTGAGAGAAACTGTTGGTTTGCAGGGGAAGATGTTGGCCAGGTGCTCCTGCTGCTTTATCTGTGCACCAGGCATGGATGTCATTATCAGCATGTGGCAAACCTGGCATCACTGTTTGGCATCCCTCAAGTTCAGGAGGAATGATGTGACCTGACAAGGAAGATTCTGTTTTTAATAAAACGTATTTTGGCTATAGGCAATGCTACTCTTTCCCTGCAGAGAATTATCAGTTTCATGTGAAGCTGCTTTTTGCATGCGTGGCAGAGAAGCTACAGAACTGCACAGACTGGGATCTCCCTGTAAAGTGGGAAAAGATGTCTGTATAGCCACAGATGCACCTTTACAACAGAAATTATTTTTAAAGGCATAAGTTCTCATTTTAACATTGAAACATTTTGCGTAATTTTAATTCTCTTTCTCTCTCTCCATATATGTTTAATTTATAGCTCAAAGAATGCAGGAAGCTAAACCACTCACTAAATAGACCAGGAAAAGTAGGGATATATAACTAGATGAGCAATTGGAATTTGTTTTGAAGTGATTGAATCAAAATGAGTATGACCAGCACTTGGGTTGTTTTACTTGGGAATGTGTCCTTTACTTGCTAATGGAATACAACCAAATAAGAAAACCACATTTTTCTTAGTAAGAAAAAAGGATGGTAGGGTCTCTCTGCAAGGATCAGGGCTTTCTTTCATGAAGATAGAGTGGGAACTGCACAGGGGATGGACTTAGAGAAATATTCGGAGGTGGCTGGCTGAGATTCTGTCACACTGATCATTTGTCACCACAAGGCCTTAATTGCATGGTTAATGACATGCTACAGAATTACATTCCTCACATAAGTTACTTTTTTTCTTTGTGATTTAAATAAAAATGTATATACATATATATAAATATATCTTCTTCCTCAGAGACAACTATGTTATTGCTGGCAATAGGAATTAATGAAAGATGCTGCAATCCTTGAAATCAATGCAGTTACATTGATTTATACTGGTGTAGGAACTGACCTTTGAGTTCAAAACAAATCTAATGATGTTAGAAGGAAAAAAAAACCCTAATAAATATACATAAGACAAAATTATCAAAGTGTCTAAATGATTTAGCATAAAATCAGACTCCAGATTACTTTTCTATGCTACAAAATTTTAAAAAGAAATGTTTATCCTCCATCAGGTGAGAGACACCAGCGGGGACAATACAGCATAACAAAACCCCCAGAAGTTGGGGCAACTGTAAAGAAGAAATAAGAAAATACTCAAGCCTTTGCCCACTGCAGTGTGGAACCATCCTCTCTGTGTTCCCATTTAATTCACAGTTATTATTTGTACAAAATGAAACCTCTCTGAGGAGAAGAGCTGCCCCCAGCCATCCTTCGGCTGAGCCTGGTGGGGAAGGTGCTCAGTGAGGGCATTCAGGAGCAGCAGGTTCCCAGGGGCTGATTATGCTCTGCATTCAGGGTATTTCTGGCAGCGCTCGCAGGCTCATAGGGAATTCGGAGCAGGGAGCAGTGTCTCGTTCCATGTTGTTCATTGCATGGGTGCAATCAGTGGTATTATCCCTGAAAAGGGACTGGAGAGCATCTGTAAAAGAAATGGGGAAATGATACTCCCATGGTGTTTTCTTAAAGTCTCTGCTGAGTTTTTTTTTTTTTTTTCTTAAAGTGCTTTTTTTCATTGTCAGCTTACAATGAACTTTCTTTCTGTCAAAGTGCCCAGGAATAGGACTTGGTACCAGGTTTTGTAGCCTGGCTGTGGGTGTTCACTCTCCTGCCATTACCCGTGTATTCACCTCAGCCCAGTCCCAGAAATGGGAATTACATGCAGTCAAATCAACTTGAATGTTACCAAGCTTTCACTTTTTATATATATTAAAAAGGCTTCCCATAGGTACTTCTCCATTCCATGATATTAAGGGAATCAGCCAAAGAATCAGCCGAGAATGCACTGATAATGCAATTACTACTAGATTGATGTTTGTAAATGTACTGTTGTTGACAAAAAGCCCTCAGAAACCTGCAATGTTAATCTGTTTTTCTTTTGCAAATTGAGTACTGCCTGCTGTGTACATCCTTTTATTACTGTAGGGTTGTTCATAAGCTCCAGGCTGTTGGCATTTATTTATTAAAAAAGAAAAATATCAAGAAACAGCACTGAAACATTTTTCAGTTGGTTTCCAAACCAAAAATAATTGGCAGATACAGGGGGAAAAAAAAATACAGAATTTTGTCCAAAAGAGTATTGACAGACAAGAACAGAGGGAGCAATGTTGGTACCCCCAGGGACGCAGAGTCGACGGAACAAAGCTGACTTTCACAACTAGTTGTCTAGACAATCAAGAGGCTTTTTACAGATTGATGCTTAGGTTTAATAAAGAGGCCAAACTGTTTGAGGCTGCATGAAGCTGTAAGAAATAAAAAAGCAAAATTCCACAGAGTGGTGCAAGAGCAGTATAATATAATTGCAGGGGCTACAGAACATAATCTTTATGAAAATGGGCAGCTTTCCTAGCCAAAAGACACCTTCTGGTGTCATTTATCAACAGCTGCTTTGGAAACCTGAGGTGTGTTACAGTGATCATTCATAGGAAGCTTTGCTGTCATTAATGACCAGATTTTTTCCCACTTGTTCATTTTGCTTCTTTGAAAACAAGAAGCGGCACTAGAATTCATTTTATAATGTTAAAGCTTGCAAGTCTGTATAGGTGGTTTAACACGAGCATCCATGGTATTTTCTGTAAATGTTTCTGAGCAGCATCTACAGTGGAAGTTCCCCCAGAGATCTGCACCGTGGCTGTGGAGCGAGGAAACATCTCTCAGGGAAAAGTGAACTGAAATTGAAGTTGTAACCACCACTACACCCTTACACACCAAGAACTTCAGTTCTTTTAAAAAAGGAGGAATAGATCAGCAGCAGCCATTTACTCATCCTGAGATTTAGGAGAGTTTGTCTTGAATTCTGATGAACACTGTTTTTGAATTCTGCTCCTTTTCCTCCTTTTTCTGCTCCTTATTCTGAAGTCTGCTTTCTTTCCCCCTCTTTTGTTGAGAAAGCACTTATTTTCTTGAGGGACTGTGTTTTACTAGTGTGCCTCTTGAATTTCTTTTATTATAGTTGTCTTTTACATAGAAAAACCTTGTTTTTTGTTGTTGTTGGTTTTTTTTTTTTCCCCCCCCAAAAAGACCATGAAATACTCTCTGCATCATCTGAGTAACTGAGCTCCAGTTTTCCAATTCCACCTGCATTTCACAGAGACAAACTTCCCAAGTCTGACACAGGACTTGAGTGCTGTCTAATGGAACATGTGTCAGATGACAAGAGGAAAGGGTTGATTGCACTTGGTTAGTATTTATATGGTTTTTAGTATTCTTAGAAAGGACATACAATTGCTATGCTCTTTTGTTTGAGTCCACAGACCTGCTTTGCAGTGATGCAGCCTGTGCTGGAGTTGTAGCACAGCCAGAATGAACCAAGTTTTTACTATAACTTGTAACCAGTGCCCTGGGAGATCTGTAGTTTTACAATTCCTCCAAACAAATCACATGCAAGACAAATACGGAGAACAGTGCAAAAGCACATCCCTATATCCATGAACTTCCACTTGGGCAGGAACAAATATGGGCATGGTTTCAAGGGAGTATATCTCATGCCTTCTGCACTTGAGAGGCATGTGTTTTATTTTATTTATTCAGTATTTCCTCTGGGTCACTGAGATTTTGAAATCTAAGGCCAAGGTCAGTGGCTACACTGGGAGTTGTGGTCTTTGTAGGCAGGAGGTGGAAGGAGTGAATTTAATTCCCGGCTGACACCAGCAGGATTTGGAAACAGCCAAGCCAAACAGAGTGCCAGCCTTGTGATGCAGGTTGGGAATCAACCAGGAGGACTGTCCTCAAAAATGGAAGCACAGAAAGTTCCTAAACCCAGATGCTTTTACTCTTTTTTTCTCTCTCACTGTAAACATTGAGTGCAAAGTTTGCTGCCAGCCTGCACACAAATCCCTCCCAGGTCTGCTGGACCCACAGCTGGTGTGTGTCATCTGGGGTTATGGTTCTACTGCAAAGACAAGAACAGTGAAACAGGCACAGACCATGTTAAAGGTAAAGTACCAGTGATTTCTGGCTTGAGTAAATCTCCCAATAATTTCAATATTTCTTATAGTCTGATTTTTGCCATTCCAAATTATTCTTTTCCCTGAGTCTCCCCATGGTTTCATAACTTGGCAAGTCTTATTTAGTCATTAGCCATTGCCTCTTTCTAAAAATGAAAGCCAGGGACTTTCTGTCATCTTTTGGGGTAGCTGGCTCACTCACTATAAACACAGCATGAAAGCATAGGATGAATTTGCACAGCCAGCCCCATGACTGCACTTCTGGGGAGCTGGCTGTCTTTGGGAACAAAGACAAACCCCATGTCCAACTGCATGCAGAACCTGGACTCTGCTTCCCAAATGTTACTCAGTAGCTGACAACTTTTGGCAAGCAAATATACCCTTTTTATACTGTCTTGAACATTTAAAAAGAGGTAATAAATAGATGATAGCTTAGAGGTGTGATTTATTTGTTTTATGAATCACAGAAGAGTCCATAATTCATAAAAGATTAAGGCTGAAGCAAGTTGTATGGCTCTTGCATTACAAGTGGAGATTAATGTCTTATTTCGTGAAGCACCATCATTAACCAGTCTACATTACAGTAGTTTAATGCTAGTGACAGAAAGAATTGACTTTTAACATTTTTTAAATATTCTGCAGTTTAGTTTGTCTTTGCCAGGGGGGATTTCTCCCAGACCTGAGAGGTTTTAAAGGGAATAAATCCTATCTCAGCATGAGCTTTCTTCCATACACCTGCACCCCACACGACTATTATGAAGATCCACAAGATCAGCAAGATTATGTGGACAGCTTTTGCCCTGCATGTAGATTGCTTTGAGGCTTTTGGGACCTTTAGTCATGCTGAGTCACCCTGAGACGAGTCTCCTTCATTAGAATATCTCAATTTACAACTCATCTACCATGACAAGAGTGGCTTCTGCTACAAATGCACTGCAAAAGATGGAATGGCTCTCCCCATCCCCTGTGACTGCTCCTGTTTTTATTAGAGCAGAATGGCATTGTTTTACAGTTTTTAGGGCTACTCCCTTTCCAGGGGCATATTTAGTCAAATATCATCCTTCATGGGAATCGTCATATTTATTTCTGAACCACAGATTATGTCCGCAAGTGACTTTATCTTTCATTGTAGTGTGTCATATCACAACACTACAGTATTGAATACAATGTCATTTACTAAAATCTATTAAAACACTCCCATTTTAGAAATCCATTACAACCTTCCTTGTTGTTATTACCATACCCAAGAATGCCAATGCAACAGGAGAATTAACTTGATGAACAGTCCTGCAAAATGTGCCGTTACAAGCTGTTTCTTAAACATCTTTCAAGGCATCTCTGTCAGCTCATGGATTCTCTTTGGTTTTCTCTCTTTTCTAGAACTATTTGCTGGCCCTCAGTTGTGGTAAGCGATTATTTGTGCTTTCAAACAAACTCCATGAAAAACGTTTTTCAAGTGGAGATCAAAGAGCGAAGGCAAACATTAAAGCAGCCTTATAAAAACTGCGTATTAAAAACCCTAAGCACCATCCATATGCCAATTACATCCAAACCTCATGGCCCCTTCTCTATGAGGTTTCTTGAAGGTGACAGAAATGTCAGATGAAACAAAAAGGGGGGCAGTGTAAAGAAGGAAATTATGGAGAGGAGATGGGGTAACCTTCCCCTGGCAAGTTCTGGTTGGGAAGGGCAGTTCCACAGAGCAACGCTTGCAGCACGATCTGTGGTCCCCAATTACTGCAGTCTGAGGGCTGTAATAATTTCCAAAAATTGAAGGTGTCATTAAACAGAGTTGTCACAAACCTGGGGACTAAAATGATGCCCGAAACCTACAAAAGCATGCAAACCCTTCAATCCCTAGGAAGGATTGAATCTGAAGAGCTAAGGGCTAGTTTTACACTCTGAGATCATGCACTTGTAAAATTCAGATCGAAAATGAACTTATGTCCTATTCTGCTATGATTTCCCTCGACACCACTGTACCCAGGATGTGCATTATTTTGACTTCTGCCAGCAATGGGATGGTAAGGCAAAGATTTCCACCCAGGGCATGATGTTACTGAGCACTGAAGACCCCAGACATTTGGGGATCTGGAGCAGTTACATGACAACAGTGCTCAGTACACTTATGCAAACAGCATAAAGGCTTCAAGGAGCACAATTATTTTAGGTAATTAAACTTCCCGCACTTGCTGACTAAAGCCGGTCCAGATTGTGCTGCCATCTCCATGCAACCATAGCAACTTCTGCCTTCCATTGTGTCCCAGATTAATGTGAACACCTGGAATCAAAAACCTGAGGCTCGCGAGGAAGGTACATAAAACTTTATTGATCCTTGGCGAATTGGAAGGGATCCAGTCACACAGCAGTGATTCACTTTCCAAAGCCCTGTCTCAGCAAGGAGCTGTGGTGGGCTCTCCAGAGACCCTTCTCTTCTTTGGCTGCTTCAAAGTCCAAATCAGGAATATTTTAAGGAGATGATTACAGGAAATTACACATTCTTTCAAGAGATGTGAGCCTTCATCACTTAGATTTTAGCATATTAATATTTTTAAAGATGGTTCACATCTAAATATGGTTTTGCCTTTCTTATTGTTTCTGCTGGGCTCGTTTCAACACTTTAAAACCCCTACATGCCAACAGGGTTCAATGGCAGCAGCCTGTGGGCAATTAAGGTTAAATTTTAGTCTTGGTCATATGTGACTGCTCCTGTAAATGTGGTGAAACACAGTTGGAGCACATATTCCCCAGAGAGTAAGTAGGCAATGCTTTAAGGAAGACATGGAAAGATAAATGGATGCAGAGAAGCTCTGGAATTTTGCTTGAAATAATTTTTGCTTTGCTTTTAATGATCAAAACCATTCCTCCCACTGAACCACATAAAAAAATAGTATTTGCGTCTGTGCCAAAGGTGGAGCATAGTGTAGACCCACTGAAATGAAAGACAAGTGAAAAATTAATGAGAAACTGGAAACCAGCAGCTCCCACCCTGTGAGCAGTAGTCTTTTATATACTTCTTCCATAGTGAGCATCTCAATGGGGCAAAAAATCACAGTAGTTCCTTTGACTTCAAAGGAGGTGCACCGGTTGGGAAGTAGAGAAAACAATCTGGAGTGCACTGTACCAAGTTCACACAACTCAGAAAGAGAAGAGAGCTCCCAATAGAGCCATTTGACACTCAGGAGATCAGGGGAATATTTTTGTTATAAAGAGTTTTAAATAAAGAGGAGAAGCACCTACAGGTGATCCAGCTTTGACTGAGGCTCTCATTGCCCCAAAGGAGGTGCCGCCTGGAACTTCAGCTCTAATTCCTGGAGTTAGGGAGACACAGACCGATAAAACAGAGAAGCCTGAAAGACACAAACAGGCTTTTTCAGCAAACCCTTCCCTCTCCAATATCTGGTCTAGAGAAAATTAACAATCTGAGATTCTCCTTTAACAAAACGTGCTGACACATCTCCAGGGACATCACTGTGCTGGACTATGTCCTAGAAGGGTGTTTTTTTCCCCCTGCACTAACTCCAAAGAACCAACTAATTAATTACACCTTTTTATCTAACTATGAGATGTTTAAAAGATTAGTTCCTCAAGCTTTTTTGGGGAAAATTTAATGGAATAAATGGAAATATTCTCTTTTCTTCATCTGTTTATCTGTCATGCAGTGCAGATTTCCAAAAAAAGAGAATTTATGAGGATAAGATCACAAACCACTAAAAGTATGCATTTGTGTTCTTCTGTTGTTATGTCTGAGCCAAAAGAAGCTGTCATGCATGTAATGTGGAACCAGGAATCCAAGGAGTTTTCCTGATCTATTGTCTTTTCCTGTACATTCATATAATAACATTTGTCTTCCATAACATGTTTAATAAATTCACAGTACCATTTTGAAATGATTCCTCTGTGATCTGGGGAGTTCATTATCACCTGCTCACTGTAAGCAATCCCTCTGTAAACCCACCATTTCCTAGGAGTTAGATATATAGTGTTTTAATTGCCTGTCATTAAATTCTGTACCTTTACTGAATATTCTCTGTGAAGTCTGTGGGGCCGTAATTCCCTCCCCTGTAATTAACTGAGTTCACATTACAGCACTGGCAAGGTATCTTTTGGAAGACAGGGAGGTAAAAAGGATCTGCTCTAGATCTGAATGAGACCCTCTGTGCTCATACCCAAGTCCTGGGTGTGTGAGTATTAAGATGACAAGCTTTAGCAGCACCACATCTCTTGTAATCCTGGCACGGGGAACTTATGCTCAGGTCAGATGCTCCTGAGCCCAGACGAGCTCCTTGTCCCCCTCTAACTTTGCTTTTATTGCATTAGGTTGCAACAGGGATGGTTGTCTGCCATCCCTTGGTGTGGTTTAAAAGGCTCTTAGTTAATAAAACCTCCCAAGTCCACCTTGTTTTACAGAAAACAGAATTAAGTAGGCAATGGGTTTTGAGAGTCGGGTCCAAAAAGGGAGAAGCAGGATGCACTGGGTGCTGGGTGCTGTGTGGACCCACCACCAGCACCGTGCCTGAGGCACTGACAGCGAGCTCTGCTCCAGCACTGAGGAGCTCCAGGCATGTCCCAGAGCCTGCTTTCCAGGAGTTCTGCCTCCTGGCTTCTAGGGGAGAAGGAGGTAAGCAGTATTTTCATTCAGGTTAGGCCAATTGTACAGGCTATTATTTTGGGGCTCTCATATCAGAAGCCACACAAACTCTTGCTGGGGCAGTACCTGCTACAGTGAACACCTGTAGACTCACTCTCCTCCACTGGTTTTAAAGTGTTTGTAGGATCAGCAGCACCCCTGGAACCTCTGCCCCCCTGTCAAAGTAGGGTGAAATTGAGCAATGAGTCCAAAAGTTATTGGGGAGGGGAGGAGGATGTAGACACAGAGGCACAGACAGTACGATTGCATAAGCCCCGTTCCCATGAGAAACCAGGCTGAAAAACAAACTGTCCTAACATGGATCTCATAACTCTGCCGAGTAAGTAGGTCATGCCAGGTCCCAAACTCACGTAACTCTGCCTTTATCTCCAGTGGGCTCTCCTCTAGGAGGCAATCCTGGGTTTGGCAGATTTGACCCTTTATTTTTCATCTCACTGAGACATCCCTAAGGAAGAAAAAAACAAACCAGTCCCTTCACAGATTGAAAGAATGCAATGTCAACACCCACCACGGTCTTGTATGACAGCAAGATTTGTGCTGTGGGACAAGAGTTATGAGGAATAAACCATCAGGGGGACAAAAATAATATTCTAATTCTCTAACAGGTCTGTTCTTCCCTTGGAGTAGGAGAATCTTTCCCATTAACATGAATAAGAGTTAAGTGTCTTCCTTGAAAATAGAATGGACCTTAGGCCTGGTCCCAGGAAATAAAATTTTTGCATGCCTGCTATAGAGAGTCACACTTAAAAATAGTCTGTCAAGAAAATATAATAATAAAAGTAGCATTTTAGTTTAATTCTGAGGCTTCACACTCTTATCTGTGCATTTATCTTGAAGCTCACCAACAGATCTAAGCCATACTTTTTTTTCTGGAGAATCCCAGCAGACAAAACCAGTCTGTTTTTTCAAACTCTGCAAACTCCTGGCAATGGTCACCCCTTGGCATGGCCCAGGTGTCTGTTGGTCCAGCAGGGCAGGCCTCCAGTAGGAGCTGCTGTCAGAGAAGCCCTGAGACCTCAGAGCTGTGATTTGCTTGTGAAGGGAAGCTTCATTTTACACCTCTTTTATGCCCACATCAGCTCAGTGTGAGATGGGCTGCTCATTCCCACTGCCCATAGCAGCTGAAAGGGAACCAGAGTATTATTATAAGGAATTTTGCACACTGGTGTGTAGGATATGAAAGATTTCCACAGTGGATTAAAATGCTATGAGAACCCTTCCCCATACTTAGGCAGGAATTGCAGTGCTGATGTCTATGTCTAGTGCACAGGCCAAGAATGTTCATGGGAAGAGACTTTAAAGACCATCTCATTCCACCCCCTCGTCACAAACAGGGACACCTTCCACTATCCAAGGTTACTCCAAGCCCAATCAACCTGGCCTTGGGCACTTCAGGGATGGGGCAGCCACAGCTTCTCTGGGCACCCTGTGCCAGCGCCTGCCCACCCTCACAGGGAAGAAATTCTTCCTCATATCCAATCTAACCCAAACCATTCCATGATGAGCTGCTCTGGGCTACCCTTTGTGAACGTGCCCCCTTTGTTTGGGACCACAGGGACAGTGCCTGGCCACACAGCTGTGCCAGGGGGATGAAATCCTCCTGCTTCCAAGGAGTGCCTGCTGGAAATGCTGACTGGGGAAAACAGGCACAGCTCTGACATGTGAGCAGCTGCAGGACTTGTGAACAAGGTGGCTGCAATGGGAAACGAGAACAATCCAAATAAATACAATGAGAAGCCCCGCTCATTTCACCAGATGCATTTACAGAAAACCACATTTGTTTTGTTGCACGGAAAGGAATATTGTTTCTCTTTCTTTTTTTTTGAAACAAACCGAAACAAAAAGAGAAACTTCTCCACCTTCTGTAGTTTACCTTTTTTTTGTTTCCTCTGTGGGAACTCACAATAAAATGTATACCATCATACTCCATCTATACACAGGGAAGCCCCAAATTTGTTTGCATCAGTCACTCAGTGCACAGAAAGCACTGCAATGTCAGATTTATTTCCACCTTTACTTCTACTGGAAGTGCCCAGGGCTGGGTTGGAAAAGGCCAGCAAGCTGCTCTGGTGGAAGGGGTCCTGCTCATAGCAGGGGGGTGGGACTGGATGGTCCTTAAGGTCCCCTCCAACCAAGCCATCCTGTGATTCTGTGGTTCTTTGGTCAAGTGTGTGCAAAACCCCTCACTGAGCTATCCTGTAACATTGCTCTTTGTGCATTTATCCCCACAAATTTCAAGGAATTTGATCATCAGAGTCATCAGGGTTTGATCAACGGTCTCTTGATATATTTTTTGTACTTTATGCCTGGTGATTATGAAAGGTGGTCCTATAAATGTCTGCTCCTCACACAGTCTGCTGGGTTCACTTCCTACATATGCTTTCCATAATGTTCCAGTCGCAGGGCACAGCTTCATCCAGTGTAGCTGTCTGAAAATGAAATCTGAAGATTTCTGTTCATAAATTGGCCTTGCATCTCAAATTAAAGGGCAAATGGCTTTACAGCTCTGGCCCTTGCAAAGCAGTCTGTGAAGTCAAACATTACAGGAGACAAATTCCCCTGCAAAAAGGTAAAGGCATAAACAAAATTTAAAAAAAAAAAAAAAAAAAAAAAAGCATGTTCCTTTTAGCAACAATTAAATAAAACCAAATGCATGCACTGTTGTGCTCACTTTTGATTTCCATACCAGGTTGCTTCAGTCACACATGGGGATTTTGCAGGTGATATTACCTGTCTTGCATGCAGCATTACAAATGGATTTAAAGCACTTTGCTGGAAAAAAAAAGGAAAGAAGTAAGCTGAGCAGAAAAATAAACACTGCACTGAAAAATGAAAAAAAAAAATCCTTCTACAGAGATAAATTGCAAAGGAATTGCAAAATATACCAAGAAACATTTAGGAAAAAAAAAAAGATTTTTTGAGTTTTACCTGACCGTGGAAATAACCAGTGTTCCTTCAGCTAATTCATTCTCCATAAAACTGTTCTATTTTCTGTCACCTAAAAATATCTGGCTTCTTTTTGTAAAACTGATGAAGAACCCAGCTCCTTTTTCTTCTCCCAACGTGCCCCAGCTTGAAATCGTCGGAGCTGTGATGCTCAGCTTCTCTCCCCAGCCAGAGTGTGAACAGCGAGGATAGATTTCTCTCACCTAGTTTTAACCACTGAAAATATGGGTATCAAGTGTAAACTACCTCTCTAAGTGTCTTTTATGACCAGCATGGAGAGAAAAGCCTTTTGGAGCTGCCCCTGATTATTGACATATAATTTAGACTAAACACCTATAAGTAGGTGAGATGGATCCCACCCACAGAGTTTTCTTCTTCCTTGAGGCCAATTAGATATAAATGCTGCTTCACCATGATCTAGTTTCAAGACTTTGAAACAAGGCTTTCAGTCAAAAATGTAAATCAAGTGAAAACAAGACATTTTTGTGGGAAAGGGCTGGTTTCTGACTCCTGTCTTTAAAAGATATTTAGAAGAAAACAATAGGTGTGGTTTCTATATTTTCAAAAAGCAGAATTTCCATTTTCTGTTTGAAATGAGTCTTGTGTTTGAAATTCACATTAATGTATAGTCATTTAAAAATAAAGGGTCAACATAAAAAAGGAATCCTTCCACTGGCCCAGCCTTTCCCCTTATATTTAAATCACAGATCTACAAAGAAATTTAATTTTTTTTCTTTCACCCTGATGTAGATGAGGAAAAAAACCCCTCCAACAATCAAAGCTTCAAACATCTATTTGGGTAATAAAAGCTATTTCCAATACAGCTTTAATGCTTCATGTACAGCTGAATCACCCTGTGTAAAAGGGCTGAGCTGACTTCACTTGGGTCAAGGGAATCCTGCTGCTGGTTTTCATCCCTCTTCTGCTGTTTGGTGCCCAGCCCCAGCACTGGCTATGGGCACCACACCTGCGTGGTGAGGTGTTGGGGCAAATGCCTTGGCCATAACACTGTGAGAGGTGCTGGGCATACACCTGAGTGTGTTTTACTCGTGCTGTGAGACAGAAGGACTTGATCCAGGTCCCATCTGAGCCAAAAGGACTTGACCCAGGTCCCAGCTGGAAGCCGAGCGAGCAGGTCAGGAAGGTGCAGAGCTGCAGCCTGAACACCTGTCTGTCTCTCTGCTTGGACTTGGTGCCTTGCCAACACAGTCAAACAAACCCTCAGTGCTGAACCAAAAGGCTAATAAACCCTGTTAGAGACACACAAAACCCAGAGGAAGATTTGCTGTGACTTTTCCTGGGGGTGAGTTTGTGCTGGAGTTTGGCAAGGCAGCCTCTGGTTTCACCTGGTCACAGCAGAGCTGTCCTGTTCCTCTCAGACAGTTTCCATACCACGACGTCCTGTAGTGCCCTTGGAGCTGTTGTCACCCCTTAAAACAGCCACATAAACACCACTATTGGAAAAGAGTTAGCATCTCAGCATGGAATTGAGCTGTCCGGCATATGCTTTTAACATTAGAAAGAGGAAACAGTTCAGGAAAAAGATGCAGACCTGGCAAGTTTTAATTTGTGGGGGAGAAAAAAAGAAGAAGAAGAAATGGTGAAGAGTTTTGTCTTTCTTGGGACAGAGAGGGGACAGAGGAGCAGCAGGGCAGGGCTGAGGGTGCAGGTTGGTGCCTGGGGGCTGGTGCTGCTGATGGTACAAGGTGTAATGTGCAGAGGTAACAGCTCCCTTTCTGGCACTGAGTGCAGGATTGTGTTCCCAGTGACAGCCCTCTCCTTGTCCAGTGGCTGTGGATGTGTTTTGCAGTGCCATGCAGAGCAGCATGGGGAATTGCAACAGTTCTGTGCAATTCAGGAATGACACTCAGGAGCATGTAGAAGTGATGCTGGCAACAGCTTTGGCCTTCAGTGCTCCCTTAGACCCTGGCTCCTGCAACTACTCAGAAATACACAATCTCTGGTATCTCTTTAACAAGGATAAAGCTCATACTTTGGATCCACTTTGCCCGAATCCCTCTTTTCTTCCCTGCCTGCTATGCCTTTGCTTGCATGTGTGAGAATGCCCATGGACACACACACAAACCGCAGACATGTGGACAAATAACCCACTGCACTAAATGTGTTTGAAAGATATGTCCAAAGAGAAAGAGTCCCTCCCCCTTGGCTGGAATCAGAAAGAAACTGGAACTCTGAAATAGTGCTGCCAAGGCTCTGGTAGAAGCCCAGGAGTCCTTCATCCTCACCAAAATGGTCTTCGCTCAGAGCAGTGTCTGTATGTGCTCCAGGGTTACTGGAGGTTCACTTCCCAGGGTGGGAACTCAGCTGAGTTTCTATGAGCTCTGCTTTATCTTCTTATCTCCTGATTCCTCTCTACTTTTAGTTTCCATCAGTGGAGAAAGCTTTACCTTTCTATTCCATGAAGTGCACACCCAGGAATTCCCTTCTGCACAGGGCAGGAAAGGACAGGCAAACCCATCCAGTGTCTGTTTTCTCATTGCTTCTGGGCCAGCTCTCACATACTGGAGGAGAATTTGTCATGGTTCTTCATGCTTTTAGGGAACTTTCCCACTCAGGTGCCTAAACTACATATTTTTTTCCCCTCTGGAAGAACCAAGAAAAGGCAGGTGGTTAAGAGTTTTGTGTATATATATATTGTAGGGAATCTGAGTTAAAAACTTGTGACCCAGTCTAGGCTAATATTTCATGTGGCTATGGGAAGTCAGAACAAAGCCCATTTTTTGGATTCATGGGCTCTACGTGCAGGGCAATGGCACAAGACAGACTGTCCATTTCTTCCCCTCAGCTCATGTCAATGGCACAGAATGGAAGATTTGTGCACAAGAAAAGAAGTCGCCTAGAAGTTGTATGAATCATTCTCAGGGGCATTGCCCTACCTTGCCTTTTCTGTCTTCTCCTCTAATTCCTCTTCAAGGTATCACGTGAAAGCAAACCACAACAGACTGTGCCATTGCTTGCTCAAGTAGCTTATTTTTATCCAGCAGTGAATATCTTCACTTCCCTCTTTTCCATAGATTAATGGCTCTCCCAAAATCTCCTGCTGCAACAGAACTTGCTAAAATTTAACCATACCTGCACTGAAAACATCTTCAAGGGTCAAACAACTACATGTTCTTGTTTTTCTTAAATGATGACATTTTCGTCAGGAGATCATGGAAAAAGTTCAGTGGAAAAAATAAAAATTATGTACTTTCATCTCAGAAAGTCTCTCTTGGCATCATAATTGCTCTCATGCATCTGCTTCCAAAATTAAGCTGCCCTGTACTGAGCAAAATCAGTTAGTTTACACCCATTCTTTTCCATTTCTTTTCATACAAATCTAATTGCTTAGAATTTTAGCTGGCAAGGGCTGAATGGAAATTAGCGAGAGTATCAGTAACTGACCTAGTTTATTTTTAGAAATAATAAGGTACCCATGGTTCTTCCTCCTCTTTCACGTAATCAAAAAGCCAAAACAGTTGATGACATTGCAAAGGTGTAAAATGTTGGCAAGAAAAAAGTCAGGCACAGGAAGAAAAGCCAATGAAAATTGTGTGTGCTACCCCAGCAGGTAATGTGGGCCATCGCTGCAGTTGGTCACGGGCCAGAGAATAAAGTACTAGTCCCTAAATAGGAAGGGTTTTACAGCCTTAAGTGAGAAAGGAACCCTTCCAGCCACAAAATAACACCAGCCCAAACAGAAATGTGCTGGAGAGAGGAAGATCTTTAGCCATGCAGAGCAGTGATGTTCTCCCAACAGGACAAGGAGCAGCAGAATATTTCACTTGTTTTCAACCAGGTCTTGATCCTCATTTAAACATGTACAGCACCTGCCTGGGAGCTCTCCCTCAGCCCTACATGTCTGTGCTCTTAATACAGTCATTGCAGGAAGAAAACATTGATTTTTTTTTTTTCAGTGTGCCTGCCCCGTGTTAACTGGGAAAGCAGGAATGCTGGAATTAAGGCAAACACTTGTTCTGCTGTGCAGTTTATTACCTTTAAGCAATTTGCTATCAAGAGCTGATAAGTGCCTGTCCCCTCCCCAAACCAAAGGTGACACTGTTATATGCATCCTGGCTCAGGAAGGAGAACAATCTTTTGGAAACTTCTGAGACTGGGAGAAATCTGGCCATCTGAGCAGCCTGGAGCTCCCCAAATGTGTGCTCTTCCTCTAAGACAGGGACAAAGCAGGGCTCCCTGCTACAAGTGACTGCTCAAGGTTTCATGGCAGGCACCCTGCTTTAGTGTAACATCATGCTCTTCCTCTTTTATCTAAGCCCAGAGCAGGTCCAAACTGGAACTTCAAACATACAACCAACAGATGTTGTGAACATCAAGGGCTGCAGAAGGCGACTCAAATCCCATGATCCCAAAAGAGGAACTTGCTTTGTGAAATGCTTTCTTGCATGTACCCACAGATACTAGAAATCTCACGAGGACAGCTGAGCTGATAACATTTCCCCTGTTCTGAAGGAATACTTTGCCAGACAGAACAAATAAGGACATTTTAGTAACTGCAAACATAAACCAGAGCCCTTCTTCAGCCACACAACCGAAATGCTGCAGCTCTGCCTCACTGCAGACCCCAGCTGGACCCTGCAGACACCCTTCTCGCTCACATTCAATTCTATCAGCCTTCAGATTGCTTCACTGACCCAAATTTTGTCTCCCTGTACCTGTTAGTCCCACCATGCCCACCCAGTGTTCAGCTCCTGGAGACACCTGCAACACATCCACCGACTTTTTATTAAAGGTTTTATTACTCAGAAGGGGCTACCTCTTTTAAAGGAGAACCTGAATGGATTTCTTTTTCCCCAGGCTGCAGAAATACACAAATATTGTCCCACTTGCTGAGGCTATTTCAAAATAAATAAATGAAGCCTGCAGGCTGGGCAGGGATGGAGATCTACAGCTGCAGGGTGTAAAATTGGAATCCCCACGTACGGCCCCACCACAGGGCTGCTCCCCTTGCACAACATGCAAAGGAAGGAAGTTGAAAGGAAGCAATTTATGAGTTAGCTCTGACTAATACAGTGATATGGTTAACAAAGCAGAGGTAGAAAAGCCTGTATGACAGAGCGATTATACGTGGGCTTGTAAATCAGTGCTGAACGGGAAACTAATGTGAGAAGAAGAAATGGTGCCTAATTTTATCTGGGTGCTTGTGGCAAGGTCATGGGCAGCAGTGTATGCATAGGATAAAGGGACTAGGGGAAAAAAGAGCAGCTTTTTGTATTTTATACATACACCTTAAATGCCACATAAATGGGCAAGCAGTGTTTTCCTTTCCTTTCCTTCATAATTTCCTCTGAAGGAGGCAAATGTAGAAGAAAATTATTTTCTCCTAACAGCCACTCTGAGAAGGATGGAGTAGATTTATTTATTCAATAGGCAGAGTCCTGATTCAGAGATAATAGAAGGGGTTTTATCCTGTAATTTTGCTTATCACTCTCCTTTACTTTTTCACAGTTCTTAATAATGAACAACTTCAGATATAAAAACTGCACAGCTGGAGTCACTCAGCTCCTGTGCTGAGCTTGAATACAACTATACAACAACTTTTTCTACAGACCCAAAATGTTTAATGAGTTTTTTCCCATATAATTTGACACTTTTGTCAAATTAACTTGTTGGACCTGTTGTTGGTAAAAGATGTCACAAAGCATAAGAGCACAGGTTGTCTACTGTTCCAATTCTCAATATTTTATTTACTTTAAAAACAACCCCTACAACATACTTGAGTTTTGATAATCTCTAAAAGTTCAGACAAGGTTTTGGGAATTTATCAAAACATATGCATAAACTTCAGGCTTTTAAGATTTGTTGATCAATATTTAATTAATTCTTTTATAGAGAGCTCCAGTCTACCAATTATTACAATTTTTTTTTAAAAGAAGAGGACTAAAGGTAATACTTCTGGCTCCAAAGATATAATCCAGCACTTAGAAAGGTACAAGAAATGTAAATTGAACAGAGAATTTGAAACCATCTGCTGAATTTTTATTTAATTAAGCCCTCATCTGCATTTGAAACACAAATTAAGGTAAAGTGTGAATTTAAATGAAAAAGAGATTGATGAATAACTTCATGGGCATCTGAGTTCTGGAACAAAAGTGCATTGTCCTTACTTACCTTAATACACTGAGAAATTATGTTATTCAAATAAGAAACACAGACTTCTCTCTTCAAGAACAAGAGCATCGATACTCAGAGTTAATCAGAAACACTCAGGAGCAATACATGCAAGAGAGTTTATAAGAAAATTTAGCAAGGAATTGTGAAATGAGCTTTGTGCTCCACATATAGCATGTTTCATAGAACTTTAGGGAAGTTTCAAGTGTACAGCTTACTCAAACCTCTCACAGATTGTTCTGAGGAAAATCTTCCTTGGGTGTAAATCTGGTGTTATAAGGGTGTGCTGTTTAAGGGCTCGATGCGTCTCAAACACGTGTGTAATCACAGGCAGTTTGGGGTTCTATGGGTCCCTTTGATTTTGTCAGATAGACTCAATCTGAGCACAGAGATGTTGCAAAAATTGAACACTCCAGGTAGAACAGATCCAAAAGCCCATCCTGAAGCTCCAGATTTCCTGGGATCTCTCCAGCCACAGAAAAAAAGATCCATCTCATTCACTGCAGCACCAAAGAGGAGTCTTTTCTGTTTTCCATAACTGGACTTGCACCCCTGCATTGAGAAATCTCTCCTTTAACTTGGCCTGGGCTGCAGCAAGTCTGAAACTCCCATCGAGCTGCCTCATGAATCTGATGAGACACTGGTTTTCTATCAAAAACCCCAGTGGTGAAATGCACTGATTTCAAGTCACACTTTTGCCATACTCAGTTTTTGCTGTCATCAACAATGTTTCTCTGACCCCGCTGCCCTGCAGAACAGAACCAACTTTATTACGGATTAGAAGATCCAAAATTTTTATCTCTGAACCTTCTCCAACAAACCAGGCTTTAGTGATTCATACAAAACAGGCTCTGGAGACAAATTTCAAAATGTAAAGCACTTTTTTTTCATCAGTTGTCAAGATGGATAAAAACCAGGGTGTTCAATGTGACCTGTGCTCGACCACACAGGCTTTGGAACTGATACAGCTTTGCTCAGCTCAAGGGAGCTTAGCTAGTGATTTCAAGGGAAACATGAAAATGGAGACTTAATCTGACCTAAAGCTTCCTTTTAAGGAAGCCAAAATATCATATTGATGGTGGGCCTACATCAGGTGTTTCATTATAGAAGGTCACATGTGAACATGTTCCTCTTCCTTTGACGACTGGGGGGACCACCACATATGCTGGAACAGTATTAATATGAAAAAAGTTAAAATTAGAATCCTGACCACACTAATAGTCCCACCAGGGAACAGTGATGAACTCACAGTGTAGATGATAAAAAGAGCAGCTGTGGCAATCTCATATTCATTGCTTGTGTTTACAGCCTTTTGCAGAAAGTAGGAAGCACTTTGCTTCAACACCCAAATACATGTAATTCCCCCCACCAAATAAACAAACATTTATTCTTAAAATTATTTCTCCCAAAATTATTTCTTCTCAGAGTCAAAATTTACCTCAAGATGCACAGAGCAAAGACTGAGCAGATTACACAGAAGTCTAAAAACCCGCCTGTAAGTAAATAAAATCAAATAACTGTAATAAAAAAAAAAGTTAATTCTAGTCTTTTGTTTGTTTCCATTGTAAAATTGCCATGGGACTGAGGAAATATAGTAGCGCTTAATTTTAATAGTTCCATCATTGTAGATTGGCTGGGTATTAATTGTGTTAATGGTGATCATACTGAATTCATTTGGTATTTATTGAGAGACCACCTGTGCACCCATATGGTTTCCATCATTATTTAGGAGTAGTTAATGGACCCATTAGGAGTTAGCAGAAAGATGTGGGCTGGCAGTACTTCCCGAGAGTGGTAGAAACATTCTGTTGATATCCATTGCATTTTGAGGATTTTCCAAAGAGCTATTTGCTTCCCACCAATTTTCTTTCTCCTTAAATTATATATACTCTCATCTTAGCTTACGAGAACTCAGAGAATAACGAATTCATGTTTCTTTGCCGATGACAAATCTAAGGGGACAACCTTTAGCCTTTTGATTTTGCAAAATATCTTTTAGCACGTTTCCTGTGTAGCTCCCTGGAGGAAGCAGGGCATAGGAAAGCTTCCAGCATCTCTGGTGGGTGGATGCACTCGTGTGCTGGGAGGAGAGGTTGAGAGAGGATGGGGAAAAGGGGAAATGTTTACTGGGACTCTGCAGTGTGACAAATTTGCCCACGCAATGTGCAGTCTCAGTTGTGCAAGACCAGAAACCTGTGGTGGGGAGGGGATGGTGGGGGAGTCACATGCAGGGAGTCAGCCTTGACTGTCAGCAGAGGAGAAGGAAGAATGCCTGGGCTGGGTGTGGTGGTAACCAAGGCTGCTGGCTGACCGCACTGACCTCCTGCTTTGATCCCCAGATCTCAGAGACACTGCTCAGGCTCTGCTGCTGCACGGGGTGAGCAAACACGCACGAGGCTGGAGCAAAGCATTTCCATTTTTGGTGCCATGACAATGGGCAGATGGAGGAGCATCTGTGTAGCTTCAGTGCAAAAGGACAGTTGCTTTCAACTGGAATCTCTGAAGCAGTCTGAAAGGAGTTAAGTGTTTATTTCCCCAGAAACAGGGACTCTGACACCCTACACACATACTTGAAAATTTCAGGCTGATTTGCTGTGCACATCCCTAACAATACTAAGCTTATGCAAACTTTGCTCTGTACCAGTATCCAGCTGTCAGCTGCCCTCAATAACATTTGAACTTCTTGGCCAATTACAACCAAGTTCAATAAAACAGTAGAGATCTCAAATGTTTTAGATTTGTACAGGTTTTGTAAAAATGGGGGGATAGAGGAAGAGGACAGATCCCAGCTAGTGCCCTTACAGAGCACAGGGGGCTCAGTCTTGGCTCAGTTTTGAAGTCCTAGACAACAGGGACTCCACTCCCCAGTGAAGTTTGCTCTCTCTTACAGGTGTCTAAAAGATGTCCTCCTTTGTTTAAACATTTTTAAAACTCTTTCCTTCACACACACACACTTAATGAAGGAAGAAGCATTGATGCAGCTCTCCTAGATTTCAAGTCAGGAAGCCACACATCATGAGAAACTTGAATTCATTAGTTGTCTTGCTCATGGAAATACTTGTTTCAATAAATAAGGAAGAGACTGAGCTGTCTTCTATTTTTGCTAGATAAACAATTAAGTTAACAGTTATTCATCATGAGTGTATTCACTTTGTGAACGAGGCCTGAAACAATAATTTCTGCATGTAAAGAATATAATCAAGGTATTTTTGGCATGACTCTGGTGATTATTCATACTTATAATCACAACCTGATGCTGTTAAATGGGGCTGTGTTCCCACAATCACAGCTTTGGCATTTAAAGAAGGCTCTTTTCTGTAGCTTAGGAAGCCAGGTCAGATTTTAGTGCACCTCTTGACAAATACCCCTTCCTTTTGTAAACTGTGTATATTTAGGCTGTTTTCTCAACCAGCTATTAATAAAAGACACTTCTGCATTAGCATTTTCATAATTCCTTTTTGAAGGAAATCTCTGAAATGTCTTAATTTACTGTGCTTAGGTTTGAAGTGCACAACAGCCTTGAAGAGTGCAAACAACATTACTTTGGAGGAAATTTAAACCAAAAAGATATTCATTCAAAGGACTTCAACTCCTAATGAGGTTTTAGTCCAGTGCACTGGGTTAGATCCATGGCAAAATAGCCCCCCAAAATAGGATATGGAGATTGGGTTCCCATCACCAGCAGTTCCATCACAGACTCACCTCTATTGCATGGGGTGTGTTTGTGCCCATGTCAGTGCTCTGTGAAGATCAGAGCATGTCTACAGAGTGGGTATTGCTCCCAGGAGAAGTTTCTTAAGAACAGATATTATAAAGCTATTTCCCAAGTTTTAAGACAACTTCTCAGTTCATTTTTTTTCTAAGAGCTTCTTATTAATAGAGCAGTGCTTTTGCTTTTTGTTTCATGTATCAGTGATGTAAAAACTTGGTGGCTTCAAATTTCACAACAAAGAGAAGAAGGGAGAATTTGATGGCTTCATATTTAAATCTAGCAGCTCCCCAGCCTCTCCTCTAGCCCTCAGTGTGGCTGTTCCCCATGGTCAAAAGCCATTCATAAGTGGCTCCTCAGAGGGCTGTCATGAAGTGACTTATGGCTTCAGCTCCTGCCCTGAAAGACACTGCCTTCAAAGAGAGGAAAACCTGACTGCCACCCTGCTTATAAAACCTAGAGGCAAAACCAAATGAGGGGTGCTTAAAAGCTGAAGCACTTTTGTCCCTGGGGGAGGTCAAGGTAAGATCTTCACAAGCAGGGGCAATCCTGAGGTAACTCACATGTTCTGTGAAAGGAGAGCTGCAGAAACATGCACTGTTTTCTGGTGGGTTTGGAAAAAAACCCAAAAGGCTGGGGCTTGGCTGGTTGTTACAGGATTTAGTGGCATCTTTCTGAAAAGGAACACTTTGAAACTGCCATGAATTGCCTCTGATTCCTCAGATTTTCTTCAGTTTAATACACCCCTACCTTCCTTTCCCTGCCATGATTTCCCCTCATTCTGTCTCACCAGTCTCCTAATAATGTTACCATCTTTATGCTTTTCAATTTTTTATAGTAATTTTCTATAAAAGGACCTAAATCACAAATATTTTTAATTCCAGTACCTTCATGCTCGTTTTTTTTTCAATATTGCAATAACTATATTTTTCAAATTATCATTATTTGCATTTTCTCTCCTCTAATTCTAGCACTATTCCTGCCTTTGTTTAGTCTACTGTCTTTACTTTTCCTATCTACTTCGCAAAAATATAGTATTAAAGCTGTTGGAGTTGTTTTACATTGGAAAGTGTAGCTTCTCTGGGGCTCCACACATATGAAACCCCTCTGTGCTGTTCCAGTGCCACACAGTGATGCCAAGTTTCCACGGAGTATCCCTGGTTCAGCTGTGCAGAGCTGTGCTTAATGCTGCTAGTCCTGGTCTAGCTGTTCCAGTACAGGACACATTTTAGGGAATTACTGCACAGTGTGGGTCTTTTTCCCAGTCTTTGCTTTCTTACCTTCTCTAATGTGATGACTCTGTGCACAAGGGCTTTAAAACTTATTGTCACATTGGAACCATTTCACTGCCAGTTACATAAAATCCCTCCCTCATCCATTTTTCTTTTAGGGTCCACTCAGCTGAGGCTGCACCTGAAGTGCAAAACATCTCCATGTTTTATTGTAGAGCAAAGCACTGAAAAAGACTGGAAACAAGGCAAGTTGAAACTATTATCTTTTAACCCCCCCTTGTAGCTCCCCTTTTAAGCTAAGATGAGCAGACAGTGAATGCTGCTAGAAATCCATATTGAAGCAGCTCCCAAACCCTTCCACAAGGTACAGTGATCCATCACATCTTCCCTGCACATGTGCTTTAGTGGAAGTCCATTCCATATCTAACACCTTCTGGTGTGCTTTTGGGATGTAAACTGCAGTAATGAAGCACAGGATGCTGAAGGTAATTTCCCTTCAAGGGCTGCCCAAGTGAAAGAGAACCCAAAAAGAGCCTTTTAAGATTAATCCTGTTCCAGATGGAAATTCAGCATGAATAAGAAGTGCTTGCATATGATCTGAAGGTTGTGAGAAGGCTGGAAGTGATGGTAGAGCTGTCTCAGGCCATGTGGATTTTCCCAAAGAGGTGTTCTACATTTAGAAGTCAGTGAGCTAGTGAACTCCTGGCAGGGATCTGCAAGAGAAGAAATAGGCTGTGCCTGTACTTCTCCATGCTTCACACAGCACCATTAATACTGGGTCACCCTAAAATGACAGGAGAAAGTAGGCACACACCTGCAGGTCAGCCAGGATGCTCCATCTCTGCAGGAGGAGGAAGCAGAAGAGGAACTGAACTTTTTGATGTAGGTCTGTACCACCAGTTAACAACAGATTTAGGCATGTTTGTGGCCAGCATTGTACATGTTCCACCCACACTGCTCAGTCATGTATTATAGGAAACATTTCCCACAATTTTAGCTATCTCCTACGTCTAAATATGTCTGAGGAACCCACACAAACCTCTGTGTAGACCTGACACCTGAGCTAGCTGACTGCTGTGGCTTTGTTGTTAATGGGCAGAGAGGAGCACTTCTAAAGCATGACTCTTCTGACCACCTTTAGATGTCCTTCTTAGAAGGAGAGAGTTGGTAACCCTAGAAATGCTTGTCTCTCTCCCTTGACTAAACAGAGACCAGAGTAATTAGCTGAGCAGCAGATACCTGAACTTCAGTGAGGTGAATGCCACTTGGTCACAGAAAGATGCTGCACAGGTCAGGATATAGGGCCCTTACATGAAAGGTCCCCAGACCTCTGGAGATGTCCACTGGAGCACCACAGCTCACTCCTGTGCTGTGTGAGGGGTCGAGCTGAGGCCACCACGTGCCATGACTGGTCTGGCCACTGATGGGGATGTTGGGCTAAACACTCTTCATGTGTGGTTTGTGCATTAACACATGAAGGATGGAAGGATCTAATCCTGGGATCAGGGGTGAATCCACACTTATCTGCCAGCACAGATGTATTCCTGAGCTACATGGACCCAGTGGCACACAGGGCTTTGCCTATAAATGGGATCTAGCTTGGAGTCAGTGGCTTTCAGTACTGGAGTGAAGGGTGATGTCAGTCACACAGTATAAAGCTTAGGGAAGAGCAGGTGAGATGTATGGAAGCAGTAAAGTAATTGCCATCAGCCTTTGATCCTTAATTTGTGTATTCAGACTCCACAGAAAGTCTCCCTAAACCTAAATACTTCACTATATTTATTATTATGTTTTTTAATGGACTTCTACCCTTCCTTCCCCTGGGTACAATCTGTGTGGCAAAACATACTGTGAGATCTGCTCTGTCCACCATGTTTTGACTCCCAGGGAACTGAAGAACCGTGAGAAGGTCTGATGTGATGTTATTTCAGCCCCACAAATAGCTCCCCGAGTAATTCAAAGTGCTTGCAAAGAAGAAAAAAAGAAAGTAAACACAAATACCTGGAATGAAAATATAAGTGCCCAGAGCCACACACACTGCAGTCTGTCAGAGCAGGAAGGACTGACAACCCAACCCCTCTTGGTGGTGTCTAATATCTCTAAAAGGCTCTCTGGGTGATTTGTCCACATTTAACACTGTGCTCAAGGGGAAGTTGGACAAGTTGTTTTGTTCCTTTTCACCAGGCTTACTCAGCTGCCTGTTGCTCCTGTTTTCTGAGACCTGGGCAGAGAATGGGCCAGGTCTCAGACTTCTAAATCAGTGAAGCTCCATGACTGGTACAGAGTCGGATGCATCATTATCCCTCTCCATCCTCTGCTCCTTCAGGCTCACCTGGAGCATGGCAAGAATGTCAGTGATGTCATGTGTGCTGCCCTGAATGAACAGGGCTTTCCCTTCTGAACACTGAGCTCATCACTGTGACCAGCTAAGCCTAAACTCAACCCACCTGCTCCCAGTGGAATTGCTTGGCATTGCTTATCCCATCCCATCCCATCCCATCCCATCCCATCCCATCCCATCCCATCCCATCCCATCCCATCCCATCCCATCCCATCCCGCTCCAGCTCCTCTGCCACCCCCAGGGCCATGGCCATGCAAGAAAGGTAATTGTATGCAAAATTTGTGTTCCCTCCTTAGGGAAGACACAGACATTGTGTCTCCTTTCCCTTGCACTGAAGTGAGCCTTTCAACAGACCCTGTGGGAACCCATCACAGCTGCTCATGGTGCAGACCAACAGGGCTTTTGTTACTCTTTTTGGGAGGCCACAGGTATTATTTTTTGTGGCTGTGTAAACCACCATACATTAACTATAAACTCTATGTCATCTGGAAGGGATGTTATGCCCCTGCCATTCATTACTTCATTTTAGCCTTTATTTTTTACTTTTCCTTCTTTTGGATATGAACATCACACATGCAGTAGGGATTCAAGAATCCCTCAACACTAGAACTATGGATTCCAAAGTAAGGAATATCCAGATGTTATGGAATGGAGAGCTTGTACTCTGTGGTACAGCAGATTTTAGCCAATAAATGTCCAGTTTAGGATAATACTGGAAAGCCTGACCTCAGTTTTACCCATGCAGCGTTAATGTTTCAGTACAAACCAGGAGTTATTTACAGTGGTGCCCTGGGAAAGATGGGATCTACTGGGACTTTTTGGCTGCCAGTGATGTAAAATGATTGTTTGGGTAGGAAACAGCACGCCTGGACCACTGGGCTGTAGGTCATAATACCCAAGATATTACTGTCATTTTGACTGTGCCCATTTGCCCTGAACACAGGACAAGCCCTTTTACCTCCTTGTCTCTCCATCCAGCTCTTGTCTGTTCAACTGCCCTGGCCACAGCTTGTCTGTAGTGATTTTATTATCCATATTGACCCTAAAATGTAAAGGTTGATCAGACACAGAAGTGAATCTGGAAGACAACATTTATATATGGGGAGAAAAAACTTTTTGGAGACAGGCTGCAAAGCCACATCTTAAATTCTCCAAGTTTCCAATTCGTTTAGGCCAGGTCTTAAGCTCAAGCACATCTGGAACAATTATTGCTCCAAACATGTGGTATATGTCCTAGAAGAAAGACTTATAAAACAAAATAATAATAATAAAAAAAAAACAAGCAGAACCAGCCCCTTGGCTTTTCTGAGGAAGCAAGGCAGTGCTGCTACCAAACACAGTGCCAACAACTTTAGAAGCCCCAAACAAAGTTACATAATAATGACAAATATCAAACAAACTGCAGAAAATGGGGACAGGGGGAAATGCTTCAGTCCCTGCTCCTCTTTTCCTGGCCCACCCATATGTAGTTGGTTCCATAACCCTTGGCAGCAGCTGGCATGCTGGACCTGAGCAGATGTCAGCCACAGGGGCTCCCACTGGTTTTGAAAGCTGTATTTATTATATATATATACATATATGTATGAATATATATATATATATATAAAATACATATGTATCAGTATGAAAGGCTAAGCGAGCCACTGAAACCAAGACAAGCAAAGGCAACACTTTGCAAGCACTCTGGCTCATCTGGGTCAGAACTCCTGCAGGCTGAGACACCAAGGCAGGTTGGTATTGTCATCCAGAGCAAAGCACAACCTGTGCAGAACCCTCTGGTTGCATCCTGTTATCAGGTGTTTCATGGGGAACCAGGGCCTGGATCTGCCTGAGCACTCCGTATCTTGGGGTTACACTGACACGAGTGGCACATATTGCTTTTCTGCTGCCCCTTGAAATGTCTTTGAGCATCTGCCCTGTGCAGATATTCAGGCAGGTCTGAAAAGAAGACCCTTCAGAAAAATAAAGTGTTTTCCTGTGTCTTAACTTCAGCTGGAAAATAGAGCACAGACTCCAACTCACAGACCAAACACTGGGACCTATGATTTCTTCTTTTGTTTTAAGACTCACATCAGCAACAGGGAATGGAAAAAACGTGTGAATCAGGTCATTTCCAAGTTATGTGATTCACTCTGATAGGATGTTGCATTTCTTTGTCTCTCTTCAAGGAATCACGTGGAACAAAACCACAACAGGCTGCTGACTTAGTGTGGGGTGGGGGTGGGTGGGGGGAGAGAGCAAAAGTGCCTCTTATTTTAGAAAATAATTATCATGCTTATCTTCTTCCAGGTGTCTCCAAGGCCTGTTGAGGTTTGACAGGATTCCCATGAATAAGAACTTTTGCCCACAACTCCGTCCCATTATCTCTCTCACATATAATAGAACTGAAGGCTTGTGGTCGAGTGACCTCAGCATCATTGCGAAAGTAGTTTGCTTGCATTATTCTCACAACACGTGATTCCATAAGAAACACCACTCTGGGACTGGCTATTTTTCCTTAACTCTTTGCTGGGATGAAAAACAGTGAAAAAACACAGATATATGTGACCCTCTGGCATTTGCCCACACCAGTGCCCTCCAGGGTGGAGTTTCTTTGCCCCTGCCCTCCAGGATAAGGTGCTGTGCACTGGCAGGGCTCAGCTCTGACCTCATGGTGCCTGTTTGCCAGCCCAGAATGCCCTGGCTCCCATAAAACTGTATGATGGGCATCTTCTTAATCCTATGTTAGGAGTGCATGAAGGCAGCAACAGAGTCTGGGATTAAACAGATTTTTTTTCTCTAAAAAAGTTGAAATACCTGGAGGGCATGAAATAGAGAAGTTCTGTCCTCTTTAAATATCTCTATCAAGTATATGATTTCTTCTCACAGCACTCTTTTTTCCCTCCTATTTTCAGGGTATCACAGAATACACTGAGTTGGAAGGGACCCACAAGGATCATTGAGTTCATCTCTTAGCCCTGCACTTAGTAGGGAAGGCACTCTGCACTCATTTGACAGTGCAAGCAGTACAATGAAACTCCCTACTGCCATGCAGGGAGACCTTGTTCAGTCAAATGAGTCTTCCCAGTGTTCTGAATTTAGATGTTTCCCAAGTGATGACAGCTTCAGACAGGAGACTCCCAGCAGCAAGAAAGTAGAGCCAGTAAAAAGGTGAGAACACAGAGTAATTTATCATTGTGCAGGAGGAAAGTGTCCCTACCACATAATGGACATTGTTATATTTCATGGGGAGTCCTTATTTAAGTAAGTTAAAGCTTGTTGTTCATGATCTGGATGAAGTCCAGGTGTTGCAGAGGGCCAAACCACCACTCCTCCAAGGTGCACTCCTCATGGTGTGGGTGCTGAGCACACAGAGGGGTCCTGAGGGCCACAAAAGCTTAGCAAGTCACAGGTGCCACCATGATCTCGACTCCCAAGCCAGGGCACTTGCTGGCTGCCAAACTGTACGTGGGGATTACACAGTGTGGACATCTCATCAGCTGCTCAGATGAGACCTTCTGACTCATTTCCACTTAGAATCTAGATGACAGTTTGGTTTAAATTAGCCATGGGCTAAAGCCAAAACCCTGGATCTGAACTTCCTCAGATTTTGGGAAGACTCCAGTCTGGATCTGAGCTTAGCACATGGCTTTCAGTTACAAAAAGTTTGGAGCCAAACCCTGGATCAGAACATTCCCAGAAAACGGGGAAGCTCAGAGGCTGTCTTTGATGCTGGGATCATCTCAAGCACGGGTTTCCAGGGATTAAATACTGTCCTTATGTTCTGTTACTCATTGTTTTCTTCTACAGCTGGTGCATTTTTAGCACTGAAAGTGCACTTTCTCAGTTATTGAAGAAAAAGATGTGGATATGTGTGTGTGTGTGTATGTGTGTGTGTGTGTGTGTGTTTCAACTGCAAAAGCATCTTCTTTTGAATTTGCCTATTGGATATACAAGAGGTTTTTTGTCTTCAGTCCTGGCCATCTGTACCACCAGTTCCACCAGTGGCACCAGTACCACCAGTGGCACCAGTGCCTTTCAGAGCAGGAGTTATGGATGTGGCACAGTGACTGCAGCAAGAGCTCCTCGGGCATGTGTTACCCCTGAGCTCACCATCACACAGATCCTTCGAAGGCAAGCAAAGGACTGACGAGTAACAAAATTCCACTTTCAAGCTGCTCAGGAGACACCGTGCTAACAAACAGCCCCCAGAAGGCGAGATCTTGCAATCTGCTGCTGCAGAGCTGCCGAGAAGCCGGTTCTCAAGTCCCAGGGATCTCAGTGTGTGAAGCTCGGGCAGGAAAGCACGAGAAATCCCCCAGAAGGTGTCCCTGGGAACGTCTGGAAAACGTCGAAGCGCCTGCCACTCCGCGCCGGGGAGGATCTCAGCTCCAACAGAAGGCTCTGCCAGCGCGGCGCCGTGTCAGTAGCTCGAGGTTTACACACTTCAGTTGACACCTCTCCCTTGTCCTACAGATGTTGCAGTACATTTCGGATGGAGCCTCTAACAGTACAGCTGTTCGAACACATGTGCATTTTCCACTCAACAAACCGCAAGAATAAGGCAGCAGGGTTACAACGTTTGGATCCTAGGGCTAGAATGAGAGAAGCAGGAAAGGTGTTTCTTTGGGAAATCTCTGTAGTTTCTCCTGTAGTTTCTCTCTTTTCTGGTTTTATTCACTGACTGTGCTACACTCAGGCCATGGGGAAGGTAAGGTCTGATTGATATTGCAAGTGACAACTGAGGCCTTGAAATAATTTCTTTGGTTCATCTTCAGAAGGTGATAAGCCCAGAGCATTTTTCCAGTTCTAGATAAGTAGAGTAATTTTGGCTTTTATTTGCAAAAATGCGCTTTATTCCAATTTCTATTAATCCACTGTTACTTGTGAATAAATGAGACCCTACCCCAATAAAGGGGTTTAGATTGAAATTATCAGATATGCTCAGAAGTGAAAGATTTTATAATATTCTATCCTTCTTTGCCATTATAGGATATTGGAAGAGATGATTAGGTCTCACCATGAATCTCACAATATTATTGGATGCCCTTTCTTAAATCAAGAGTAAAGAAGATGGGGAGACTCCCAGGAGTGATTTAATAAAATAAAGTGAGCCCCAAAATGGGCTTCTTAAGGAACAGGAGACCTTGGGTATCATTATTCTCCCATTGCCAAGGGCATCCATTGCAGGTACCCTCAATTATTTGACTCCTGATTTACGTCAGTTGGTGTAAGGCGAATTGCACTTCTTTTTCATCTGATCCAACATCTGTTTTTTTGAAAAACAGATGTGCACAAATCAATCTGATTAATGTGTTTCATTCTGCAATTACTGCAGGATAAATCAGCAGCACAATAAAATCAACCTGGTGTCAAATTCTTTCTCCCACACCTTCAGTGTTCAGCCTGACTTGAATTAGGCCTTTGCTTTGTGAAACTTCTTCAGATACAGAAGGGCCAGAGTAAAATCCTTAGTGCCAGGGTAAGGAGTATTTCAGATGACCTGCTGTGGATTTACCACTAATAGGGCTTCGATAAAAAAAAATTAATGCCTTTAGAAAGGCTACAGGTTATCTTGTGTGCTAATAGGACAGAAAGATCCCTTTCTCACAAAGTTCCTCAAGCTTAGATATTAGTTGAAATTGTCAAAGAAAAATATAAATATGTAAAATATAAATAATAATATGCATACCTATGTATAATATAAAAATATAGACTGGCTCAAGGGAGATACACCTTTCTTAAAGCAATGAGGGATGTATCTGGTTATCTGGTGGAAAACCAGTCTCCGTGCTCTGTAAGTCAGCTGGAAAACCCCAGCACAGCACGTTGCTGTTTTCTTTGAAGGTGCTGCTGCTCCAGGAGACAGAGCAAACACAGAGATTAAAATTAATGAAGTTTTCTCTACAGATTGGATTATGACTGCTTTTGCTGTCCATCTGAGGGAAAAGGTGAGAGGGAAGATCCACATGGACCCTCTGCTGCTCCCTTGAGCCTGGTGTAGGTGCTATTTGCATCGCCCTGTTTTGTGAAAAGACTTTCATACAGGGAGTGGGAGTGTGATGTGTCCTGTTCTACATCACTTTGTTTCCCTGGTGAGTGAAGCCCATTTTGTACACTTCCTCCCCATCTCCTCATGCAGTGGGAGGTGGGATCCCCTCACCTGCCTGAGTCAGGACAGCCCATGTTTTCCTGCCATGGCTGCAGCAGTGACTTGTTGTAGGTCTGGTGTTGATACTGATTGCTACTTGACCTTGATATTTGTATAAGAGAAAGCAATTAAGAAAAAACAGGGAAAGATTCCCCCCCCCGCCCCCTTATTAATTCTGTCACAGCTTCCCTTCATCTCCTTCAAATATGGGTCCTACCATCAAAATTCCAACCCAGATCCAAACCTGCATTTTCATTTTCCCCAAATTTTGGAGTGCTTTGAGCTGGAATCCATCACTTTCCCACCCCCCCAGCAGAAACCTAATAAATGTGCTCTATAAAAAATGAGTTTGGCCAACATCTGGAGGCAGATAAAAATCCTCCAAGCTACTGTTCCATGGTCTTAGGGATCGTTAGTACTGCAGAGCGTCTATACAGAATATTTATCTTAAGTATGTAATAAAATGAAAGCTACTGTGCCAAATTTAGAACAACCTCTGATGAAAAGAAATGCTTCATATCAACATTAAGCTGGAGCTTTTCTAGCCAGAGAGAATCTTTTCTCTAGCCAAAGCACAGCAACTTGTAGTTACAAAAACTTAACACTAAACACAGGGGGGAATTTATTATTTTAACTGTGAGACTTCATCACTGGTTAGTTTAATGTGTCTTTCCCCCTTTTTCGTTTAATCACCCTCCCCCTCTCCTTGGGATGGTTTATCGCTTGTAAATTATTTGTCACGTCGTTGTAATTCTATCCAGATCCTTAACTTTCTAATCATGCATCTTTTATGGGGTCTCTTTTAAAGAAGCACTATAATTACTTGTCAAGGGTCCCTGTAAATTTTATCAGGCTGTAAAATATTATACTTTAATTATTTGAAAAAAAAATATTGGAAATGTTCCCTCTGAAAGGCTGCACGATCGATATTGCAAGGAGCAAGGCACCTTCTGCAGTCCTGCATTGGTTCCTGCTGTCCACCTCAGAAGCCTTCAAAACTCCTCATTTTCATTCAGTGACATGGGGGACTATTAGTGGAGAAACTGGCCTTTGATTAAGCTAAAGAAATTGTTTATTGTATGCTTTAGTAGTAAAATACACTAAGAGGATGGCAAAGGATCTTCTCCCACCTTTTTGTAGGAGGCTCTGCTGCCAGCTTGGTGACAGCTCTCTGTATTTCAGAGCAGAGATGCAGAGTAAACTGCAGATGCAGAAATGAGCTGATCCTTTCTCGTAGGAAATGGAATTTCTTTTAGCCAGAGATTTTTTCTGGTTTTAGACAGACTTTGAAATTATAATCTTGTTAATTTGCTTAGTTTTATTAATAGTGAATATAGAAACACTGATGACATTTCCAGTACTCCATTTCTATTAGCAGAAGGCATCTGTGACTCATTTCTGTCATCCTTTACATCACAAACCAGAAACTTCTATGATAGAGTTTTCTAGTAAAATATGAGGAAATTGGGTACTTGACAGTGGCCTAACATGGGTTCTGGAACATAGTTTCACATGCACTATTGAAAAAAAAAATGGTTTGCAGTTTGTTTCAATCTGTATGTGTATAAAGTGTAAAATTATCTCCTGCACTCCTCACCAGCACTTCAATTAAACGTGCACAGTTGCTCGTGCCCATTTCTGGTAAGTTTGCATTTCTTTAGACAGCTGGGCTGAAATATGAGGGAGTTGATTTGATTTGGTCAAGGAGCACAGTAGGCTGGAAGCAAAGTGAAATATAGCTCTCACCTCAGCTCCTTGCTCCTGGGGAACACTATGGGAGGTGCTTATAAGGAACAGCATGCTACTCTATCTGTACAATTCCTCTTCACAGAGTGAGTATGATGAGTCAAAAGGGAGCCACAAGAATCATAAAATCCAACTCTTAGCCCTGCATAAGACTGTCCCCAAGAGCCACACCATGTGCCTGAGAGTGTTGTCTAAATACCTTTTGAGCTCTGCCAGGTTTCCTCCAGTGCCCAACCACCCTCTGGGTGAAGAACCTTTTTCTAATCTAAACCTCCCTTTATACAATTTCAGGCCACACCTTTTGGTCCTGTCACTGTTATCCTAAGAGAAGTCATTATCCTGTCTGTCCAGTGGCTTTCCAGGTGTTGTTCTGGGAACACCCACTATTACTACCCCTAAACAGCACCGAATCAGATTTCCAGCACTCACCAGCCCAGGTACAGAAACTGTGAGGTCCACACTAAACAGGCACTGTTAATCTTTCCCAGTTTTCTGTAAATACTAACTAAAAGTGCTTTTCCTGAATGCTTTTTCTATAAAAGCACAGCAGTGGCAGTAAATTGTCCATGTTCTGCACAGCAGCAGCTTTTGCAGCAGGCTTTGGCTTGGTGGTCAGTGGTGCTGGCAAACATCACATTTGAATGTGGAGAGTTCTCTGTGCACCATCACACCTGTGCAGGTGACAAAACTCTCTGCACTGATCAGTCAGAGCTGAGGGCGATGTCCTGCAGTGACAGCACCTGAGAGGGCCAGTGCACTGTGTCACACCACAGCACTGGGAGATCAAACAGTAAATCTCTTTCATTCATGATTCAGGCCAAGTCAAGCAGTGATTTTTAATGCTTGTTCATGAATGAGACAGACTTTGATATTTATTTACAGTGGTTGTTGACCATCAGAAACCATTCAATAAATATCTCTTGTAAACCACACATAAGTGAATATAAAGCTGGCTCAGGCTACTATATGTTGTTGCTGTTTTTAATAGCTGAACGCTGACAGAAGGCAGTGGTAAGAGCAGTAACCATGTTTAAACACGGGTATAGTTCTGGGTGGTTGAATTATTCATTGCAAGCCAGGAGTTCAGCTGAAGTAACCTTTCTACCTGTAGGCAGGTTGTCCACAAAGAGATCTCTTTTTGTTTCATATCCATTTCATATTGATATAGGTGATTAAAGACACTGTAACCACAGGTAGCCTGAAAAGCATGAAATATATCCACTTGCAATTAACCAGACATGCTGCAGATGTTTGAAAATCAGTATAAAACTGATTTCCATGGGCTGACATCTGGTCCTACAAGGGTCCCTGGGGACTTCTCTGCTGTTGTGTTAGCTCAGGGGTCAGGTTCATGCTCCAAGACAGCTCCCCAAACCCTTCAGCTGTTTACCTTGCTGCTGTGAAAGTTTACACCCCTGCTCAGTCTGGAGGGAGCCAACTGTCTCGCTCACTTGGAAACTCAAGTACCAGGTTTTCAATCCTTCAAAGCTGCCCCTCCAGGCAGGGAGGGTGTCACAGGCTGAGCTGAAACGGGTTTAAATCTGGAGATTAAAAAAAAAAAATTGTGGGGAAAGAAAAGAAAAAAAAAAGACACCATACACAGAGTTATTCTACATCGCAAAAGACAGGGAGAAAAAGATGGCAATAGTTGCTTTGTGGAGCCTGCAAAGACACCACTGCCTGCAAACAGCATTACCCCTTCTGCAGTTAACACCAGCCACTGCACAGCCACTTCAGCATTGCTCTTTTATTCCCCAAAACAGCTGCTCCCCTTTGATTCCTCCCAATCAGGGCCAGCATTTATACCCCAGCCTGCATTTCTGCTCCCCTCCTAGTCTCGATTCCCTGCCTTTCCCTGGAGAGCCCAGGATCCCCCCTCTCTGGCACTGCTGTCTCACCTGCAGGGTGCTGATGCATCCTGGCGGCTCCAGCTGTGCTCCTGGTGGGATTGGTGGGAAGGAAACCCCCCGGGACACATCAGCAGGCGTGCTGGAGGGCAGGCAGCCACTGGAAAACCAACAGGCTCCCAGCTCTGGGGGTACAAGGCGTCCTGCAGGCTGGCTGACAGCTACACATCAGCTCCACTGAACGGCAGGGGACGGAGGCACTTTTGGCATGTAAAGTTTGCAGTAAGGGATTTGGGGACTTGCTCCTGTCTGCTGGCATGTAGATGGTATCCTTCACAACCAACATTTTCTGTAGAGGAAACAGGGAAAAGGAATTAATTAAAGGAGCAGAAATAAACTCTGGGTTTGGTGCAGGTTTTTTGCTGATTTATCACTTGTGCGTTTCAACAACTACTTTGTAAGTGGTTCACAAACTATATTAGTTTCTGGAGAGTTTAACTATCAGTATCTCTAATGACAGTAAAATAAAGCATGTCCTCAAATTGTATTGCTATAGGCACACAAAAATGGAGTCTTACAAAATACAGATTAGTAGACAAGCCATAACCTCTTTCCTCTTCCTTTTTCTCTTCCATCCATGACTATAAAAGCATCTTAATTTCTGGTCAGAAAAGAACCATATCTCACAATATCTCCTCTATTAGAAAATCTCCTCTACAGAATTAAGAATCCAATTTTTTCAATATAGCAATTTAAAAATCCCAGTAAAAACAAACAACAAAAAAGAGTAATTTATACCTGACTGAACACCATAAGGTTTACTCAGCAGTGTTGACCTAACACGTTGTGCTTTGAGGCTGCCAGGGCCAGGATCACAGTGTGACACCTCAGCCTGATGTACAGCGTTCTGAAACACAGACCACACAGCCTCAGCACGTGGATTATTACATGCAGTCATGAAATGCTAATTGGTTACTAAGGCAAGCTGTATCAGATGAAATGGAAAACAAACCAGAAGCTGTTTCTCCAAGGCTTTTAAAGTTAAAAGCATGGCTAAGCTTGGGTAGTTAGAACCAATAACACTCTGCTATTCTCTTTGATCCCATATTCCTGCATGTCCATTATGAACCCATCAATACGGTGTGAAGGTTGGAGGGAAGGTGTAGGCTCTCTCACAATTGGCCAGATGCTCCCTTTGCATCTCTCTCAGCTCCTCTTTCCGATATTTATTTTCATCAGTGATTCTGATAGCATAAACAGGGGCAGCTCACATCAAACTCAAGGCAGCAAGGGGACAAGGAATAAGAGATGTTTGGTAGGGGGGATGCTGTCTTGGGTCAAGGCCAGACTTCCTGGCTAGGGCTTTCCTGGAAGGCTGCTCCTCTAAGTACTGTATTTGCCTCAGGCAGCTTCCCTCCATGGAGTGGTAAAGAGAAACATTAAATCAACACATACACACACTGACTTAGAATTCAGTGAATACAAAACTCATTCCATCTCTGGGCCTTAAACGGTACAGAAGTTATTAGGAGGACAAGACACTAATGCAACAGCAATGAGGTCTCCCACCACTTGCTCTTGGCCCCCTGGAATAGCTGGGAACTTCCTCCATTTATGTGGGGAGGGAACTACTGTACAGGTGTGCAAGTTGTTCCCTTAGACATCTACCAGGTTCTGAAGTTTAAGAAAATATCAGTAAAGCCTCGCAAATGGTTTGCATAAAAAAGTTGTCACAAGGATTATTTGCCACATTAGGGGGAGAGAGGAGGTGATAGCCCATAGGAGATGTGCAACTAGCCCATAATTAGAAATATTAGCCACTGGAAAAATCAGAAAAATTGTTGGAAACATGGCATTGTGGACAAAAGGCCTATAGCTGGAGTTTGGAATTTTTTTACCAGATCCTAAAATCAATGAGCTGCGGCAATAAGTGGACAGAAATGTATCTGATTTACATGAGGTCATTGAGTCCTTCTGCCACTGGAAACAGGAGAGTTTGTGCGTGGAGGGGCTGCAGTGTCTCTCCCAGCTTCCATGGTGTCAGCACTGCCTTTTCTGGGACAAGGAAACCCCTGTGTGAACACCATGCCAAGTAGAGGAAAGTGGCACAGATAGTCAAAGCCTCATAGAGGGTCTCATGGTGTCCTGCTTCCTATTCCCAGGGCAAACGTGGCCTCAGGAGTGAGATGCCAAAGCTCAGGTGCCTTGCACACCTGGCAGCAGGTGGTGGCTGTTTTGGGGTCACACAAACTCTGAGGGGACTCTGCTCCCAGGCAGGTCTGAGCTTTCAGACCCTTTGGAAGGCCTGATTCCCCAAGGAACAGCACCTTGCTGATGCAAACAGAGCTGCAGCACTGAGGAGGGGCAGAGTGTGCTGTTGCCATAGCAGGGGCAGGGGGATCTATGGAAACCCCTGAAAGCATATTGCTCCATGTAGTCTCAAAACAGCATAGCCAAAGAGAGTAGCAGGGCACTTACAAGGCATGCTGTGAAGCCAGGATAATTTCAATCCATTTAGCAAAGTGCTTCCAGTCCTTGTTCCAGAGCAGGTAAAAGGAAAATATAGTAAATATTGAACAAACAAAGTTAATCTGTACCTACAGCACTTTAACCAAGAAAAAGCTAAAACCGTGTGACTGTTGCCTGCCCTTGGTTTTTTATTTTCCTCTCAGGCAAATACCTTTTCCTTTCCTTTTTTATTTTTTTGTTTGTTTGTTTGTTTAAAATAAAAAGACTGCTGCTGTGTGATGGTGAGCTGCTCTTGTACAGACTCACTAATGCATAAGGCACA
Organism: Xenops minutus; assembly: GCA_035221455.1. NCBI lineage: Eukaryota > Metazoa > Chordata > Aves > Passeriformes > Furnariidae > Xenops > Xenops minutus. Next base: position 4,500,692 of record JAWWEE010000051.1, on the reverse strand, counting down.
GGTGAAAATCATGGGGTAGTCAACACCTTATGGCAATGGCAGACATTTTGGTAACATGATATATATCTGTGAGTAATCACACACTTTCCTCCCCAGTTAGGGTGGAAAAGTGCCCTTGAAAATTGCTTACTCTCCCACTAAAACATACAGGATTTGTACTCTAAGGGACAAAGCAGAAGTCCAATGAATCACTGAAATCGGAAAAAAACCAAGTAAGGTTGTTTGAATTTGTCCTTTCACGAACAAAGATTCAGGACTCAGTTTTTAAAATTTTTCTTGGCATTGCATTAAACCGTGTCCTTGGAAATATGAGCAAGTCTAGCTAAATTTGTTCTTGAAATTTGCAAACAGGGATGAATTTTACTTTCAAGGCTAATACATTTATCAGTCTGGTTTTGTCTTCTGCCACTTAGATCATCCTAGCAGTCAAAAGAATTACAAAGTGCCTGACCAGGAATGTTCTGTTGAATACATCATGAAGGGACCCCGATTGCTTGCAAAGATGGCAAATCCTTTGTTTTCCAAAGAAAGTGATCATTTCTTGTTTTCCAGGCATTTTGGGACAAGATCATCTTTCATGTTCTTTCCTGGGGAAATCCTCACTGGGTATAAATAGCTACAGCCCTCAAATGACTTCCAGTAGTCTTAGGGAAGGTATTAGTCTGGTGTAGGAACGTAACTGGTTATGCAAGTTGGGACTTGTTGGGACAATTTCAAGCTGCCAGCAAGAGGCACTTCTCATCCATTACTGTCTCCAAGGATGTTTGAGATTGTGGAAGCATTATTGTGTTTCAAGGCCAAGAGGGATCATTTTGAGTGCTGATTTTGGGTTCTTGCATTTCAGTCTTTCTAAGTTGAGGGTTGAGAGCAGGACACTGGTTGAGGGTGTGTGGAGAAATGTTTGCCTGCATCAGGTAACCTCAGCTAATCAGCTCAGAGTCCCCAGTGTTTTTTGCAGAGCAAGTCTTGAACTTGAACTTCTTAATCAAGTAGGAAAGTGCTTTAGCAGTGCTCTGCCAGTGTAGAACACAGCTCTGTACAGTTCACAGCCTCTTAGTTTTATTGTGGCTCTTTTTGCTTTGTCCCAGAACCAAGTATGAGCAGAGGCAGCACAAGACCTGTCTTGGTTCACAGTGAAGGTGCAAGAGCTCTAATCTCCTGCTGGGGGAACTCAGAAGAACTCAAGCAGGATTATAGAAGGGTGCCTGGGTATTAGGTGAGTGTTAGGTGTGAGTAAACTCAGAGCAAAATGTCTGATGATGAGGGGTGTCATTCCTTCAATTCAGACAAAAGTGAGGAGGAAATCCTCTAGGAGCTGCAGTCCAGTGGGATAGAGGCTTTGTTCTGGTGTTGTGAATGCTATTCAGTATTTCATGTGATCTAGAGGGACTTCAAGGGCAGCTTTCAAGAACATCCAAGCCCTTAAGGAGAACTGAGCTAAGAAAAGACTTTTCTCTTTTGTAGGGATGAATTTCTCAAGCTGGTCAAAAATGAAGATGCTATCCCAGATTGGAGTGAATGTTCTCTCTCTCTCTCTCTCTCTCTCTCCCCTTCCCATTTCTCCAGAGCAAAGATTTGAAAATTGCACTTGGAAGGCATTCAATCAAGCAGACGGTCAGCTGTGCTCACATACCATTTGGATCAGGTTTTTAGAGCTGTGCCAGAATGTACCTTACGCAAAATTAGTAAAAACAATAACACCAGAGCAGAGGAATAACACAGCAAACCCTACAGACACGTCAGGCACAACCAGCCCTTAGGTGAAAGGCCAACATCATTTAGCAACTCACAAGTTCATAACTGGTGGATTTACAGAAATTTAATCCCCTTCTGCTCATCAGGGGATTTAGCTACAGACCAGAAATAGCTAATTGGGAATAAGAGCAATGTATTTAAAAACAATGAAACACGCTTCAGAAAACTCCTTTGAATTCTTTTAAAAAGTAAAAGCACTAATTAAAAAAAGATGTTTTCCTAAGAAACAGCCACAGGTTTACAGGGTGGGAATTGGCCAACTTAGAGGCTGTGCTGTGTGTCTGGCCACTGGTTGGCAAATGCAGACCTTTACACTATAAAAACTGTTTCAGTAACACTTTGAAATACTTGCCCAATCATGTTCAGTTCACTTGGGATTCATTATAATATCATTAGGTGGGATTATATCATTTGGTTTAATGTCGATTGCATTTCCATATTGTGTCCAGTGGTTTTATGATGTGGACAAATATTCCACCAAGGACTAGGCTGAGGCCATCACATTTAAATTCTTTTCCTGAGTCACACTTGGCAGAAATCCCCATCTCAAGACATCCAGGCTGCAAAACCCTCCTTGGAAGCAAAGGGGAGATCAAACACAGCTTTATGCTATTCTGACAATGCTCCAATGGTGCTTTAGCTGAACCCACTGCTTGAGTCAAACACAAAATGTTTGTGTTTGTGCCTGTCTCTCCCTTCATCTTGACTAGGAAGACTACAGAAAACCACAGATTTGGGATCTTCTGATTGGTAATGGACAAACAGGGTGGGAGCAGAAGCAGCAAGTCCAACACCTCAGCCTCCTCACTCTGGGACAGCAACACTGACAAACACCTAAACTACCTGGAAAGCTGGTAATGAGCTGAAGCCCTCAGACTCAAATGTCTCATCACATTTGCTTTCATATCCAAAATATTGAATACTTCAACAGTAATAAGGCTCTGGAGAAATGAAATCATTCTAAGTGGCAACAAGAAGGATGTCAGAGTTCCTGTCGCACAAGATTAAATTCCTTTTGTACTGTGGCCCTCATCACTGTTTCAGGACAATGAGTAAATAACCCCTATTCTTAAAAGGGGAACAAGCAAAGCTCAGATGTATTTGATTGCAAAATACATTTTCAACAAGAGTTTCATTGCTGTCATCTCTAATAGAAAGTAAAAAAAATGTGTTATTTTCTTACAGACTTAGAATCCTGCTAGAGAAGAAGGTGGATTCTGCTGTCTAAAGATGCCTGGAAGTATTTTGATAAAAGCACATGGCAAAGTAAAGAAAACACTTAAGGAAATAAAAAAAAGGCACATGATAAAATTATCACAGCTTTATGGTAATAATAATAATCAGCATAAAAATAATGTGTCATGGTACTATACAGACAAAGACTCAGCTCAAAAGTACTTCTGGTGAAAGACCTGTTTTATTTGTCCTACAACAGAGAGCACGTAGATGAAGCATTTGTTCCTGGTCATAAAATAATAGTCATCATTAGAAAGTCAGGTGTTAAAAAACCCTAGATCCAGTCAAGAGTTGGTTTCCTTATAAAGATTGATCAGGATCCTCTGATTTCAATGCATGTGCCTGTGTGTCTTTTGGGAACCCTGTGCTCCCTATCTCTTGTAGCCCTCACCTGAGGTCCCTAATTCCTCCCACCCCAGGGGGAGAGTGGAAGGAAGCAATTCCCCACAATGGAAACATTTCCCTGTGCAAAAACAGGATGGAGAAAGACTGTGGTGGAGTCTTTCTGCAAATCTTGGAGAAATGTGATGTTTTCAAGGCCTGTTCTCTCTATCAGATTTGACTGAACACAGCGACTGGCTCAGAGGCAGAGAGAATAAAGGGCAATAGCTGGCCACAAACACTTGATCTCTTGCAACCCCCAGAGAGGGCTTGCTTCCAGAGAAACAGAACCTTCTTTTCCACAGGGCACAGACCACAATGGAGGAAGGTGTTCAGAACAGTTATTCCTCTGTTGGAGGTGCAATAAGCTTTGAGCCCTCTGCCCATGTTGCCCCTGGGGTTACCAGCCCAAGGGAGACGTGAAGAGGTTTCTCTCAGCAGGAACCTGCCCAGTGGGGCTGTTTCTAGTGGAGAGTCTCAGTGTCTGTAGGGAGGCTTAAGCCTCTTTCTAGGCATCAACCAACACTTGGCCTGGGGAGAGCAAATGAGTCACATCTGCACAGCTCCTTGGCAAAAAAAAAAGCCTGTAAAATTCTGCTTTCTTTTACTTAGGATTTTCTCACAGGGAAGATATATTTTCATGGGAATTTACAATTTTTTGCCCTCAAGAGAAACTTTACCATTTCCCTTAATCAAGAGTGGTGTCATTTTTACCACCAAACCTCTCACTTCTTCCCATCTGTCCAAAACCACTCCAGTGAGACATGGGCTTGGAAGAACTTGCAAGCCTTGGAGGGCCAGATCCAGCACACCAGGCTGACTCAGTTCCCTTTATGGCTCTAGTCAGTGGGCTCACCTATAAATACATATCCCTGTGTGGATGTAACCCCAGCATGTGCAGTTCCTGGCAGATGCAGAGCAGAAGCCAAGAGACAGAGAAGATTTAAACCACATTCTCTCCTGGAGTAGTTAGATGGGACTGAAGTGTAGACTGCAATGGTGCTGGAGCAGTGGTGAGGACAGGTCTGGTTTTGGCAGGCACAGAGCCATGTGCTGTCTTGTGGCCCAGCTACTGGAAGTGATGGATTTGCTGGGGAGAGACCTCAGCTGACCGTGTGGGCAGCGTGGAGGAGCCTCCATGCTGTCCATGCAGGGTTTCCCAGCACTGCTGGACTCTGTGCACCAGCTTAGCACTGGATTGCACTGAAATGGTCCATTTTATTCTGCTCTTTGGTCCACCCAAAGTCAAATCTCCACATCTCAGGCACAGATCTCCCTGTATCCCTGTACAGCCTCGTGTATAACCCCACTCTGAAGCATCTCTTGAGTCTCTTTAAGACGTGTTTTGTCTGTAGGTCTGGTGATCATGGGAAACTACAAATTGCTCTGAAGAAGAGCTAGTTGACATTTACCATTAGATATATTTTTCTATCATTAAAATGGAAGGAAACCTCAAGGAAAAATGTCAAGTTTTTAATTACTTCCAAAGAAATAAAACATTGGTAATTGAAGGCGCTCAGTTTGCAGCAGCCAACAAGGGAAACATTTCTGTAACAACTAAACCGTGTAAGTCTCCAGTCTGTCATGCAGATATTTCCTGCAATGTTCAGCTGTATAGCTTCTTTGGTTGCTGAAAACTGGAAAAAAACAATCAATGGGTTTTTCTTCTTGCAATAAAATTGTTCTTAGTCTGTGCACTTTCAAGAGTTTTGCAGTGGGGGAATATTTTCATGACCCCTTCTGTGCCCATCACTACAGCAGTAAAATTCAGGCTTTCTATCACCCTCTGCAAAGTTCTGCTTATGCTTTTCTCCCTTTCCATTAGGATTTTACCTGCAATTCCCAGTTCTGAACTCACACAGGATGGGTCTGGGAACTAGGGAGACCTTTTATTCTGAAGTAGGTTGTCAGCAAACATGCCAGTGAGAGGGTTATCATTGGAAATGAGTCCTGCCTTGCTCTCTGTGTGCTCTCCTGTGGAATGTGAGGAGTTTGCATAAGGCACCTTAATGTATGGCAAAAGGCACAGGTCCCTTGCAAGAGGTTTGCTAGGTGATGCTGTTTTGTCACCCCTATCCTTGCAACACTGGTGTCAGCATCTGCTGCCCTCTGCCAGGAAGGGGAGGTGGTGGCAGAGGGCAGGAAGGGCAGGGCAAGAAGTGCTTAATGTGCTTGCTGTGGTCACTTGAGAGAACCTGGTAGTACTTGAAAGCCAAAAATTGTCAAATGGGGAGACTGACCCCATGAGCTTATCCATCAGAAGTGACAGGGAAGGAGACAAGACAATGAAACAATTTGACAATGGTCTATTGAATTTATACAAATCCTTGTGTTTTCTTGCCCCATTCAAGTTCCTCAGGAAGGTATGCATGCTCCTTTTCTTGAGCTGACAGATTTTGTTTCAGAGGACGTCTGAGGTGCCGAGCCGTAAGTTCCAGCAGGTTGTGTGAGAGAGATGTGTCATCTTTTTGTTTGTTTACTTGTTTATGTGTCTTTTTTTCCCTGAGGATAAAAACCAGTAATAATTAATGCTGTCATTTAACATGTTCCTTGTGAAGAACAAACCTTCTTCCACTGCCTTCCTTTTCTTGTGTTGGTTCTGAGAAGAAGTGCTGAATGAAAACAAAGCTGCATTTTCCAAAACTACATTCAGTGTGGCCCTGCACATTTGTGCTTGGTTCAAAAATATCTCTACACTTCCAGACACGTCCAGCTCTTGCCTCTTTTAGGAAAGATCTCCAGTTGAGTGTGGGCTCATATAAAGGTGAGCTGGATGGCAACACACACTAGTGGATATGAGAAAGAGTGGAGCTGAAAAGGAGGAATATCCATTCTCATGGACATGGAGATATCTGCATGCTGGTCCTGACAGCGTGGCTTTTAAAAGCAAGGGAATGGGAGAGCACAGAGGGGTTGGCACATTTAGTGTAGGGATGATGTGTTTTAATTTCTCTTTCAACAGTTTCTTCAGAAGACAGAGCTTCCACAACACGGAGCTAAGGGCCAAGAAATGTCAGTTTAATTTGGTCTCTGATACTCAATCAGCACACGGCCTCAGGCAAGTGACTTATCTTTCCTCTATCTAAACGTCTACATCAGTGAAACAGAGGCGAAAGTACTTTCCACAAGAGTGTCAGTGAGTTTAGCATAACTCATTAATGTCTGCTCGGAGCTTTTAAATCCTGCAGCAGAAAATCCTCTGCAGACCCCGGTGGTTAATGCACTGTCAGGGTGGTGGTCAGGAGGAACCAAAGCCTGGCACCCCCACGCTGTGCTGGGTGACTGAGGGGTCACAGGCGGAGGCTGGCGGGTAACGCGGTGTCAAGTGCGGGTCCCCATCAGTGTGATTAGAGGATGCTCCCACTGGAGAAGGCCGTGGCTGGAAGAGAGCCAGCAGTGCCTCCCTGAGAAACAAACAACCAATGGATCAGCCCTGATCACTGCATTCAGCTAATGAAAATGTATGTAATTGATATTTTATAACTATATGGAGAGAGGATTTTTTTAGGGCTTTAATGGTATCGATTGACGGAAGAAAGCCAGATAGATGTCTCTAAGCTGCAGGCTATAGGGCTAAAGTGCCTTTGAGTCAGGAAATGTATACTTGTTTAAAATTCACTTCAAATTTTCACATCATTTGCAGCTTTTAATGGCATTTTTAGAACCTGACAATTAATCACGTAGCCACTCGAGTCAACTGACTGTCTCATTTCTGATCAATTATTGTTTTCAACCCCCTATATTCTGCATACTGACTTGTGCCAGGGTCTGAAAGAGAGAGATATGCTTGGGGATGTGCTTTGGGATGTTCTTCTTGCAGGTGGTCTCTGACAGAACTTTGGTCCTTGCACTTTTCTGATGGTCATCAATGTTCATTTCACATGAAGCTGCTCAGGGTGGCCCAGTGGAGGCAATCCTGCTGCTTTAAAGCATATGCTGATATTGTTGCTCATTATTTCCATGAGCCCTGCAAGGCAAAGATTTACTTTTGCTTTGTGCTGGCCACAGCCCCTCAAAAAGCAAGGCAGGGTCTTGATCTTTACTTAGACTCCTCATGGTGCCAAAATACATTAAGACATTTGGGTTCTGCTCATATCCAACAGTGATTACATGGGCTGTTTTTTATGGCCAAGGCATCGTGCTGGGAAAAGCCATATGTAGAAATAGGAGTTAATTTTTCTCTCTAAAACAGGAAGATTGAAGAGCAGGGTTTCTGCAGCAGCTGGGTCCTACCACAGAGAGAAAAGGAGAACCTGGGTGCCCCAGGCAGGCAGGTCTGATGTGCAACCCAGGGCCAGATGAGACTGAGTGAAAGGGAGCAAGTACAATAAGCCTATTGCAGCAAAGGCATGAGTTGGAAAGCTGGTGAGGAGGTTACTTTAGACAAAGCCCAGCAGTGCTGGCTTACAATTAACACCCAAATTTGTTTTGATCATTGTAAATAAAAATTGTTCTGTTGTGAGATGGGAAAGTGGATCCAGCAGTAGACACTGGAGGTCCAGTGCATGAGGCTCATGCTGCACATGAGGCTGTGAGATGGTTTGTTTTCTTTGTTCTGTTTTCTTTTTGTTTTGTTTTGTTCTTGAGTATTCTATTTGTTGCTTATCTGGAGCTATTTCAAAAGTGAACTTGACATCCTTCCCTTTTTCTCTTTTTCACTCTCACTCATTGGAGCAAAACATGGAAGATTCACATGCAAAGCATTAAACCAAAAGAAAAAAAAAAGGGTAGAAGACAAGTAAAAGGAAGAGAAGTTGACATTTCCTGATCTACCTCTCCATGCACCCACGCACAGAGAATGGTTTGGCCCATACTCATCAAAGGAACTCAACTGTGAGCGCAATGTGAGATTTCATTTTCAATTCTTACAAAATGAAATGGTTATATTGAGAGAGAAAAGGAATGGGCTGGACATGAGAGGAAAGTGCAGAGTCATTCTTTCTTTTCTTGTGGTCAGTGTGTCATACCTGGGTTGTAGTCATGCTTGGGACACTTTGCTGTGGAAACAAAATGAAGAAAATAATTCTTATTTGGGTGGCATTGGTAAAACTGTGTTGTCACTTCAAGTGAGACTGTCATGTCAATAGCAGATCTTAGAGGGCTGCCCCTAAAATATAACTGTTGAAGTGTTACTGTTGTATTCTCTCCCAGCACTTCTGTTTCCAGTTCCTCTAATTTTCATTCTACTTAATGCATTTGTAAGAGCTGGCTCAGGCAGTTCAACATTACAAAACAACATTTACAGAGATTGAAAATTGTGGTAATTTCTTCAGGTGAAATTCTAGCCCAATGAACTCAGTGGCAAAACTCCTGCAGCTTCAAGGATTCGGCTCATGGCATCTTAGTGCCTGAATTTGTACTCTGGATGTCTTTTGAAGCTTTAAATACATTAAGGAAAAATATTGCGTTTGACTCTTCGGTCATAAAGAAGAATAAACAATGGCTTTAAAAGTTATACAGAGAATTACAGGGTTTGGTATTTCTCTTGTCCCTGGAGATCTCAAGCCCAAATTGGTTCTTAAAAATTTTTGTGACTACCCTGAAAACAGTTGGGGATCTAGCAATGGGACCATGCTCTTTCTGGCTAGCAGTAGTCACAATTGAGCTCATGAGTGTGCTGATGACCCATGAGACACAAACCAGAACTCTCCTGGATTTCACTGGTTTTGCAGGACTAGCCATAAAAAAGCTTTCCTGTATGTATGGAGTCTTAGCTGGAGCTCACTGAAATCAGTAGAAACTTCCCTGCTGATGTCAATACATTTTTGGCTCAAACCCACAAAAATCTGATACTCCTGTTTGAGCTGGTATGACTCCACTATGTGATATTTAAGTGTTTGTAACCCTGGATCAGAATGCACCATAGATAAATTGCAAACATGCTTATTTAATCCATGCAATAGAAGAGGATTAATCCATTCCCCCCCCTCCAAATAATTTATTAAAGCAAACCCCCCAGGACCGGCAGGAACTGGGGCTCTGACCATGATTTCTTTCTGGCCTTAGAAATATGACCTCAAATATTATTTATAAACACTTAATTTTCCTCCCCCCATACATTCATCTTGAGTTTTCTGTACTGGCAGATAGAGAAAGTGAATAATCTTTGGGAAAGCTGCAGATGTCTTATTCAGATGTCTGAAAATTCTTGGTTGTTCTGTTTAGCAACGGCAACTTTCTCAGCCATCAGGTTTTGTTTGGTTGTTTTTGTTGGGTTTTTTTTCCTAAGTAGTCAAGCTGGGACTATAGGTGATGTTGATACTGACAACAAACAAGCAGCAATTATGTGATTTGCCCATGTCACACAAGTCAGTAGCAAATGTCATAAAAACATCTAATAATGCATATTTTTTCCCCTCTTTTCTCAGACAACTACAGTTTTTCTAATGAGAAATTTCCTCTCTCATATCAGTGACAATGTTGATTTTCCTGAGTTCAAGGGGAAACTCCAGCTTGCCTTTGGGCATGAAGCAAATCATCCAATATTGCTCTTAAGAATTGATCACCCATGAGGGGCCACGATCTCATCACTGGCTTGGATAAAGGAACAGTTGATACAAAGCAAAAGCACTCCTCGAGTATGTTGTATAACTTTTTGTGTTCATTAAGATGCTTCAGATACAGAACAACCCTCGTTGTTCAATATTTATCTTTTCATCTGCCCTGACCTGGGAACTGGGAGCACTTTGAGAAGTTAATTGAAAGCTTGCTTTGTTTCATTTTAGCTTTCAGGTCTAAAACTTTGCTTTCAGTAATGGCACTGAGAACACTTTTGTCCTGTCTGCAATAGCTCAGAAACCTTTTCCAGCAACAACTGGGAATTCGTTATTGATCACCATTGTCTTATTCCAGGAATTCTCCACTGAGACAATTTCTCTTATTGAATGACAACAGGAACCCTCAACCCAGGAAAGTGATTATTTCCCTCATGTTTCTATTGTCTGAATCTTCTCAATCATCACATGCTCCACATGGGATTCCCAAATTGTCTGTCCTAGATGAGATGGATTTTTTTTGAATATTAGTCCATCCTTCATCACTTCATACTGGGAGCTTCAGAGAGCCTTTGCCTTTAGTGCTCTGTCTTTTACTTGGTTCTTGTTTAAGGATTTAAAGCTAAAGTATTCCATGGAAATGTTTTATTCATTTCAGTCCAGAAAATGTTGAGATCTACCTTTTTTTAGCCTTAATTAGTCCAAATCTCTACATGTCTTAATATAATGAAAGACTAAAAATAACGACCTAAACACTCTCACTCTGCCCCAGGCACTTTTTTGTAAATCTTTTTTTTTTTTTTTCTTTTTTTTCCAAGGGGGTTAATTTTAGACTTGGCATCTTTGCCCCATGAACTTCCCACATGTGGTTAAAGCTACAAGCCAGGTCCTGCCACCAGCCATATTTACCAGAAACAGCAGCAGAAATTTCCAGCAGAACAGTAAAGGGGCTGCAGTTCCTGTTGTTCTGCCAGTATATTTAATCTAAAAATATTATTCATCTTGCCAACCACTTTAATGCAATTGGGGAATGGCAGAGCTGGGAAATCAGAAGAAAAGCTCTTTGTTAAAAAATTTCAGCTCAGAAGTCACTCTATTTTCTCCTATATTGTCTGCTGCTCTTTTTTCCCCTTTCTTTCTGCATGGCCTCCTTTGCTGTTTATCCAAACTACTTCTCAGACTTTTCCCAGTTGTATTAATTATCATTCAATAAAATACTAATCATTTAAGATGCCTGTGCTTTACATTTAAACACAACTTTTTAAAAACTTGCACAAGGAGGGATGTAAAAAGTTATCCAGCTGAAGAGTCAAGCTCCTTTCTTCTTTAACTACCTGAATTTACATCATGGGAGTAACCTGGAAATAGTTAGAGGGAGCACACAGTTTGGGCTTTGCTGAGCCAACCACAGCCCTAATCTTTGGCTTTTCCTTGTTTTGTTGGCTCTCTCATTTCTTTTCTTTGTAGTTTTCTGTTGCTGAAGCAGAACCTGGAAGATGATCAGAGAGGAAAGCAGAGACACTGAGGTCAAGTGTCCTTGAAGTCTGTTTGTAACTAATACATTCATGAGCTTATTTGGGGAAAATCCAAAACCAACCTGTTCTGCACCTGAGCATGAAGAGCACCTGCCCAGAGAAGGGCAAGGACTCTGGTGAAGGGTCTGGAGCACAGGTCTGGTGAGGAGAGGGTGAGGGAGCTGGGGGAGCTCATCCTGGAGAAAAGCAGGGGCAGGGGAATCTCATTCCCCTATAAAGCTACCTGAAAGGAAGTTGTAGCCAGGTGGGGGTTTGTCTCTTCTCCAAAATAACAAGTGATATGACAAGAGGAAATAGCCTCAAGTTTCATCAGAGAAGATTTAGGTTGGATATTAGGAAAAATTTCTTCACAGAAAGAGCTGTCAAGTGGTGGAGTCCCTGGAAGAATTTAAAAGTTGTGTAGATGTGGCACTTGGGGACATGGTGTAGTGATGGACTTGGCTGGTTAATGATTGGACTCAGTGATCTTAGAGGGCTTTTCCAACCTAAACCAGTCTATGATCCTATGATCATTCTAGAGCAGAGAACTGATGGCACTCAAACCAGCCCTTTCCTAGGAGCAGAGAAGAAATAAAACCTAAGCACTTGAGATTTTCTCATTACCTATATACGGACTATGGAAGAAGTAACCTTTTCTGGGAGTTTCTGTGCTCCAGGCTGGATCCAACCCATGGGATGACTCAGGCACTGTCTCTGCTGTGACCTTGCCAGGAGGGGAGGGTGACAGGGAGCTGGGATGAGCTGGGAGCAGTGCACCTGCACAGATGCAGGCTCCCAACCTCCCTGCAGTCTGCTGCAAGGGCTGGGGCTTGGGAATAGGGTCATGGGGGTGCTCTAGGCTTTCAGGTCAGCTCATTGTGCTTGATTCCAAGCTAATTGACCTAATTTTGCTCTTGCAGTATCTGAGGGGACCCTACAAGAAAGATGGCGAAAAGTTTTTTACAAGGACATGTAGTGATAGGACAAGAGGGAATGGCTTTAAATGGAGAGTAGGTTTAGATTAGATATTAGAAATAAATATGCCTCACTGTGAGGGTGGGCAGGCCCTGGCATGGGTTTCCTAGAAAAGCTGTGGCTGCCCCATCCCTGGAAGTGTTCAAAGTCAGGTTGGACGAGGCTTGGAGCAACCTGGGCTGGTGGAAGGTGTCCCTGCCCGTGGCAGGGGGTGGAAGAAGATGGCCTTTAAGGTCCCTTCCAACCCAAACCATTCTATGATTCTGTGATTCATCCCAGATGAGTGTCTTGGTGAAGCTCTGTAGTATTTCAGCAGTAGAAATAATCCTAATCTGCTGTCTTCTCTTTGCTCTTTTACACAGAAAAAGCAGAAGAGGCTAGATTATAAACCAAATTGTAGTCAGAGGAAAGCTTCTGTCAAGTGAGTTTTAACCTTGCACACACCTTCATTTACAATTATTTTTTATGATGATTACTGTAATTAATTTATTTAGGGAGCTGAGTGTACATGTTATGCTGCCAAGGGTCAATGAAATAAACAATCTCTTTCCCCTCTAAATCCAGTAGTCTGAAAGTATCAGGACACTAACTAGATCCAGCACAACCTGACAGAATCATTACAGCCTGAACATGGGGTAAGACAGGGGAGATTTGTAGAAGACTTCTGAAGGAAGAAACTGAAGGATGCTGACATACATTAATAGGAAAGCTGATGCAGATGTGTGAGCAGGCTGAGGATGTGCAGTCTGGAGCGAGCAGGGGAGACGAGAGGAAATGGGCAGGGTTGAGGGCAGGTGTTGGGAGGAGAAAGGCTGGTCCCTGCCTTGCTGGTGAGTCAGGGCAATGCCCCAGCCTTCAGACCCATGTTCAGAGCCAAGTAGGTGGTTTCACTGCCATTCCAGGGTGGCAGATCCAGCCCACCCACCAAGACTGCCATACAAAAGAGATGTCACCTCTGAAGAAGATGCACTTTGGCCTCTCATCCTTTTGCAGGGAGAAAAGCAGAGAGGACCTGAAGCTCAGGAGGAAACTGGTGATGTGCAATGAAGAAATCTGCTAATGCCAGGTTGCAAGATGAGCCCTTTGCTTGCCATCGCTGTAGTGGCACATCAGGGGTGCAGTGAGAAGGTTGCTCAGGTCCCCACCTTGCACCAGCAAATCAGGCTGAGAGCTGTCCTTGAGACTGTGGACAGCACTCACCTTCACCATGCCCTCTTATTTGCCAGATTGGTTCACCCATCCCTCTATTTCCCTCCTTCCATCCCCCTGACTGTTTTGGGCAATTCTCAGAGGGTTTTACCCATCCACTTTGATTTGAGTCAAAGCCTGTACAGTCCTGGCCAACTAGAAGCTATAAATGTACACACTGAGATGATCATTGTTTCCTTGCATTCTTTTCTGTACAGTCTTTTATCCAATGGAGGAACAATATTGGGTCAGATTGCACAATAGTCACCCATAAACCAAACCAAACCAAAGCTTCCAAGGAAAAAACATCTCTCTACTGCATTTAAGTCCATCTCCCAGAGCTGGGTGAGCTTGTGAATACCTGAGCTGTGCTAAAGAAGGTCTTGTCTTCAACATATCCCAGACCACTTGAAGTTGTGACATATTACTCTATGTAATACATCTCTGAGCTTTTTTGCTCAGCGAGAACAGTGTAAGGCAGGAGAGCTGGAGCTTGGAGTTATTCACAATTGGGTGTAAAATGTTGAATATGAAGAAAAAAAATGTGACTATACCAGTGTTACAAATGACAGCATATTTCCTTCCCATGTTTTGAAAACACCCATTTGGATTTGGGAAAAAGACGAGTATGTGAGTGTGTGTGTGTGTGTGTGTGTGTGTGTGTGTGTGATGGTGCTGGGGTCAGGAGAGCACTGGAAAGAGATGAATTCCCTGACCCTCTTCTGTGGAATCTTAATAATGTGTTAAGTTATTGTGCAGCAGAGGAATGCAATTAGCACAGCAGCCAAATCCTCCTCCAGCAGGTCATTACTGCATTAGTAAATGGAGGCTGTTAAGGCACACAGCATCCCTAAACATACCAGAGGGGCTGCTGGCCCAACAGGACCCAGGATTGATGAGAAAACTCCCACTGCTCTCTCTCCTTCTCTATCCACTTTTCATTATTGCTTTTCTGATCAAGCATGCGACCACATCCTTCCCCATCCTCCCCCATACCCTGTTCCTGAGACACGTTCCCAGGAGGCCTCTCTGGAAAATAAAATCACAACCCACCAAGAGGTGTCTGTGATATATGCAAAACCAGCCTCCAGCTGTGAAGAACTTAGCATGGCCCTCAGAAAGCTTCCCCAGCCAAGCAGAGTAGGCAGAGCTGAGGCTCGGAGATGTGCTCTCTGCTGAGGTGCAGGAGCACAGCAAGGCTGTCTGAGTTTCAGGCAAGGAGAGAGATGATCCCATCCCAGCCCTGAGTGCTGACCCACTCTCTGCTTTGTCCTCCCATGTTATTGGGAAATCTCTGTCGTATCCTGAGGTGCAGGTTGCCAGCACTCTGCTGCTCCAGCTCTGTGGAAAGCAAGGAAGAAGTTTCTTCACTGAAGTTGCTGCACATAAATTAACCCTGTGGTTTCCTAGATCTGACAAGTGGCATTGTGCTTTGTACTGCTCCTGCAGTTTTCTGAATTAGCCTAAGCAGTTCAGGAGAAGCTTGGTGAACCCTGTGGATTATATAACAAATGGCATTTGTTTTCACGTGTTTTAACTAGTTCTGAATGTTTTGGAGCAGTGCTGGTTAGAATAAATGCAAGTTGGCATCTTTTTTTCCTTGATAAACAGCCTCAGGTTTGTCAGAAGTGTAAAGAGAGAACCAGTGTCTTGATACAGCCCCTCAGGCCAGCCAAGTCAGGACGTTGGTGTGACCCTTGGGGATGCTCCTTTGCAGGGCTAAGGGTTGGAGACTCCATGATCCTTATGGGTCCCTTCCACTAGGCATATTCTGTGAGTCTGTGATTGCCAGCCCTTGATAACTGATGATGTTTTCAATCCATACACCATGTTTAGGTACTGGG
This sequence comes from Xenops minutus, assembly GCA_035221455.1. Classification (NCBI taxonomy): domain Eukaryota; kingdom Metazoa; phylum Chordata; class Aves; order Passeriformes; family Furnariidae; genus Xenops; species Xenops minutus. Next base: position 4,485,305 of record JAWWEE010000051.1, on the reverse strand, counting down.
GACCCTGAGACATTATAGAAAGTGGGCTCTACATATAGTGAGTGAATTTTTATTCCCACCAAAATGTTGATTAGAGTAATTCCAGCAAGCTTCAGGATGACATGCCACTGGAGACAACCATGAGAGCTCTTCAAGGAGATGGGGTAAGTGAAAGACACTGCTAGTATTTCCTTATTCCACTGAAAAGAGTTGATTCTGAGAGATCTGACTGCTTTGATAAGATAAAACCCAATGCAATGACTTCTCATAAGGCAAATTTAAACCCAAGGTTAGAGTAAAAAAGCAGGTCTTCTAGATGGTGGCATTCTTGGCTCATCTATGTCTTCAAACAGGCACAGATATCACCAGCAATCACCTTCCATCCGAGACCAAATGCTTTGCAAAGCAAATGCTCCAGGTTTGTCATTGTGTGAGCCCAGCAAACAGGAATGTCTCCAGCAGCCAAGTGATTGTGTTCCACACAGTCAGGAACCCGAGAATTAGAGACCATAGTACATGCTTATAAATAAATAAACAGAACTGTAGTTTTAAACATATAAAATAATGATTTTTTTTTTTACCAGAGTGCTGTTTCCAGCTCTTCAGCATTAGAGATTGTGTTTATATTGCTATGCAAATTACTCCTCATAGTGCGTTTACAAATTTTATGTTCATTATTAATAGCTTTATGAGTTTTCCCCCTTCCTGTTTGCTGCTATCTATAGTGCTTGGGTAATACATAATTAATGTTAACTGCTTGTGCTCTGGCCCCTGTGCCAGTTTACATTAGGATATTTTTCCATGTCTTTTGTCTCTGACTGTAGGAAATTGGTGTTCAGTGGGAAAGGAATAGTCAGATTACTTTGTGCTGCTCTTTACAGACTTTTCATCTGCCTGACTGACGTGATGCTGGTGCATTAAATCACTAATTTGTCTGCTTTTTCAGTCTTAGGTTCACAAACATTTTTAAACCCTGGCAAGTTTGGCACTTTCCCTTTGGACCAGATCATGTCTATAATCCATTGACAATACACCCAGGATGATTAGAAGTGGAATTTTTCACTGGTATTTTCATACCACAGCAGTCTTCAGTAAAAGCAAGTATAGCATCATCAACTCCCCAAAAGTGCCTTTCCTAATAAAAGCTATTTCTTCAGGGGAGCCGTCATAAACCAGAATAGCAAAAATCATAGTAGAAACTAGGCCTACATGTCTGGACAAACAATTCCCTTTGAAAGAGACTTAACCTTCCAGGTAGAATGGATTATCTTATAATAGCCACGGTTTAGATTAATTGACAGCCTCAGTGTAAGGTGCTGGAGCAATAGGGCAGGGATGCATGTGTGGTTGCAGGGATGGTGATGGAGGGAAGTTTCAGGTGAGGACAGAAATGCTTTGATCGAGCCGTCTGTACCAGGGAACCTGCTCTCTGCTTGTCAGGCCAAGCTCTACCTCCTTGCACAACGTGGGATTGCAATCTCTATCTGCTGAACGCATCTCCCAGAGGGGTAAACACCCAGTGCTCCAGAGGAGCAAGGGCTGCTGCTTAGTGGGAAACGTCAGCACGAATGAAACACAAAGAAGGAAACCTCAGCACTGGCAGCTGGTGAATTAGAGCCTTTCCCATCTCACTCTTAAGCCCTGGGAAGTTGCAGGTCTCCCCTCTGTGTTGAAGCAAGATGGTCACAGAACCATGAAGCTCTGGAACCAGCTTTTCACTGAGGCAATTCCAAGGCAGCAGCTTCTCTCCCCTGTCAAACCACCAAGATTAGTAATAAAACTTTGGGCTGCTCACATGTTGATGTCTCAAGTGCCATAGACAAGCAACAGGCCAATAGGCTGAGATGGCACCATCTTCCCTTTGTGTTAAACCAGTCATTAAACAGGGCAAGCTCAAGATGGAGCAACTGTGTGGCAATGGGAGATTTGAATACAGCAGCTTCAAATCAGTCCCACCTACTGTTCTTTGTGAGGCATTGAGAAGAAATAACACCCATCTGGGAAACTCAATGTATCAGGACACAAGTCTACATGCTCTGTAGGCCTAAGGGAAGAGAGGACAGAGGACCTCATATCCAGAATGAGGCCAGACCCTGTTTCTGCAAAGTGAAGGGCTCTCCATGCTGCTTTCTGATGTGAATTCACAAGCAGTGACATCTGCCTTACCCCCAACAGCAAGGTTAAGAGTGGAATGAAGTAGCATAATCCAACAATATATTTATTAAATAGGATATTTAGTTTGATTATGGCACGGCTCAAATATCTGGGAAGTTCTAGTATCTGTCATTCATTCTAAGGATAGGTTTTTGCCTTTGTGCAACAGTAGCAGCCTTGTGACATTTATGTGCCCTGGCAAGTGTTGCAAACATACTTTGCAGGTTCTCTTGCACTAGGAAAATGGAATTTTGGGGATCTCGCAACTTTATTCACCTGAAAAACAACAACAAAAGCATGTCTGCTCTCCTCTGAACCTTGAAGTAGAAAAAACCAAAATCATTAAAACCTTTTCCAGAGGGGCAAAATCTGAATTTCTTTGAACAACTGAATGTTAGGAAACCAATTGGATTGGAGGGTGCTTTGTTTTAGACTATCGGCTGTCTTTGTTCAGCTCTCTGTTTGAATTTGCAGGTATAAGATCAGATTTGGGTGCTTCAAGAGAGGCCCTTTCCCTTTAGGTGAAGCCATCCCAGCTTCCTTCCACATGGGAATAAGTAGAACCCTCATAGTTATTTGTGCCTTCTCTCCTTGTCTCTCTCTCTTACTGTCCATGTCATGTTTGCTCAATTTACTACACAACAAGTATTTCCACTTCTTACCCTGCAGGGTCAAGTGAGCTCATGGAAAAGTCTGTCTGTCTCCACGCATCAGCACCAAGGGGGCCCATCAGGCCCAAATCAGTCTGTTTTCTCTTGCTGAGCGCTGGGTGATGGTGTATGAAGGAGACAGGGGTTAATGCACAGGGCTGGGAGAGCATCAGCAGCATGTTTTAACTAGCAAAGGAGCCCCAGTTGCTGGGAAGGCAGTGAGTCAGCAGGCCCATGTCTGTGTCTGTGTACGTAGGTGTGTGTGAGAGAGCAGGACATGCAAACCCAGCCGTACACGCCGCGTTACCCGGGAACAGATTTATCGGGCTGCGAGGGGATGCAGCTCGCACAGAAATCAAGGAAAAATTGTCCTGTCCTCCTGGTGAAATGCACTTCTGTTGAATGCTGCCTTGCCTTGTGCTGAGGATGCTTCTGGGCCTCTGTCAGGATGCATCATGGCAAAGCTGTACGGGGAATGGGATGTTTCTGTTTTACAAAGCGTTCTGGTTTATATATATAACATCTGATTCTGTCACTCACAGCTGATCTTTGCCTTCTGGCCTCCCTGAGAGAACTCAAATTCTCCCCCAAACCCCTAAAATCTGGATTGGCAAAACTCCAAAAGTTACATTTCATGAGTGGGGGGTTTTTTTGCTGTTGTTTCTTGATGGAATGAAATTGAGACCTTTTCAACGTATCTCTGAAAAAAAGACACAAATGTTGATCAACCCATAACCGAGGAGATGCACAAGTTGCATCTCCTGAGTTATAGGTGCCTTTAGTGAATTTGTTCTTTTTGCCACCCATAGTACAACTACCCCAGGTGGAGCTTCTGTGTGGACAATTCTATTTGATGACACCATCACACACACACCACTATCACTCCTACCAGAGCTTGGTGTCACCCAAACTTGTTCCACTTGCTTTTTTGTCCTGTCCACCAGGAGACACAATACTACCCTGAGCCAGTCTATTAAGGGATTTATCTGCCATCTCACTCATTTTAGGAAAGAATCTGGTTCCTCTGATGCACCCACTGAATTTTTAATCTTGTGCTCAATAGGCAAAGCATGGCAAAGAGGACATCTCATACATATAACTGTTAAGGAAATGTAAATCTGTCATCAAATGGGCTTCTATACTCCCCTTCCTTCCCAGCTGTGGTATTCAAACACTTCATAAATGTCCTTCCACCATATCTCTCAGTCAAGGCAGCTCCTATTCTCATTTTAGAGGTAGGAAATTGGGGTACAGGGATACTCTGTCATTTCAGGGTCACCCAAGAAGGCTTCCTTAGAACGACAAATTAAGCCTTGGCTTCCCCAGCTCCTACATTATTGTCCTTCCCCTCTGGAAAGACACGTAAAATACACATATTTTAAAAGTGAGACACTGACAAAACACCCAAGAAACTCCTTTCCCAGTATGGATAAGCCATTGGACAGGCATCCCCCTGCCACGTAGACCATGCAAGGAACCTGAGTGGCAGATCAGACACAGCCTATCTCTGGGCTGGCAATTACCTGGGTGGCACCAGTGGGTGCTGGCAGAGGCTGAGCCCGTGGGTGGGGTGTGGTGTTCCTAGAACGTGCTGGTTGAATTGGGAAAAGCAGCCATGCCCTGCGGCACAGGTGCTTATTGAAGCACTGTATTTCAGGGAGGTGTCAGAGGCAGACTAGCAGCCTGTTCCTCCCAGAACATGTCTGGGTCTGTCTCCTCCTGGAGAAGGGATATAAAAGGGCAGCTGCAATAAGTGGCTGGTTTTTAGCAGGGTACATTGTGCAAATCAGACCTTCTGGGGTTAAAAAAGGTAAATTTGCTGAGCAGAAAGGGGATTTTCTTTGTGTGAAACCTTCATATAGCAGCCCCCTCAGCTTGAGGATATGCCCTGCATTTACCTGCAGGTTGGGCTTAACCCAGGCTCCCAATTAACACAATCAATTAAATACAAAAGAGCTTCATATTTCCTTTAAAAAGACAATTCTTCCCCTCAATTTTCCAGTTCTACCATTGAGTTCCTAATGTCACTTTGGCCTTAAAGCTTTGACAGAAAAGAATAAAACATTTCACATTATTCTTGTTTTTATTAGTAATAATACATCTTGATTTTCTAACTCATGCTGGTTGAATTTATGGGGCAAAATGTGCTGCTCGTTTCTCAGTGGGGCAGAAAAATTGCCTGTTGGGGCTTGAAAAGCAATTGCATCATCAAGTGTATGAGACTTCCTTTGAGCAGAGCTGGGGGGTTTTAAAGAGGAAGAGAGTTTTTCTCTCTCTGCTTGTTTTGGTTTGTGAGTGTCTCTTATCAAGAGAGCATCAGACCTGTGTTTATTGAATTTCCACCAGTCGCTGAGATCTCTGCCATGATTAACAGGAGGTACACACAGAGAGAGGAGAGGGTGCCTTAGGAAAGGGGAGGTGCTTGTGGCAAGGGTGTAATGATTTTCCTGTCCTTTGCATGGAAGGAACGCACACATCGAGTGTTTGTACGGCATCCAGCGCTGTGGAGCCCTGATGTGGTGAGAGCCTTCTGAGTAATATATTCAGAGTGATAAAAGTGGCTGCTATCTGCTAATGAGAGTGGTGGGAATGAAAAACGAATCCCTGGTTTCATCATTTTCCAGGAATGCAGTTCCTTCTGGCTTCCCAGAGCTTCATCTACCATCCAGCTGCCGTGTGGGCTGCAGCTGAGCAGGCACTTGGGAGAAGAGGGTAGAAACACAGTCCTTCAACACCTTGATAATACAAAAAATAGTGTATTTGGGTACATGATACAGATGTCTGCAGACATACTGGCCTCACAGTGATACTTTCTGAGAAAAATACCAGTAGAGTTTTCTGTGAATGTAATACAGGGGCAGGAAAATCAGAGATTTCAAAGATCTGCAGAGACCAGCAGTTATTATTCAATAAACCTTCAACTGGAGACAGTCTTACACTAGAGCTGGGAGAATGGGTCTTACTAATGCTCTGTCACAACAGCAGCCCTTTGGAAGTCTGTTCTTCTGGGTCTTCTCTCAGTTCTCTTTTGAATCATTTTTTTTTGTGGCCTTGAAGTTGCCGAGATTTGGGGCTATAAAATTTAATATAAAATGATTTTTTAAGAAGATTTCTCTTTTACAGGGGAGAACAAAGAAGAATCAACCTATAAAATATATGTTGCCTCCAAAAGTGAGAGGAGAACCAAAGCTCAAGCATAAACCAAAAGGATCCACCTTAAAAAAAAAAAAAGTTAATGAAGAGTTTGAGTGTATCAGCAATCAGCTGATGCCACCCAAGTGTACAGTGATGTACTTAAGCACCAGTGAAAAATCAGTCATTATGTGTCAGAACATTACATAATAATTTTAATGCTGTGTAAAAATATCTCCACAGCCATATAATGTGCAGGAATTAATTGCAACACCCATTGGTGCTTGAACAACTAGGTGGCAGAGCAACTTTCTGGTCTGTTTTTAATTTAAACCAAAGAGGAGGAAATTTGAGATACAGTGAGTGATCCCATTGTCAAATGGTGTGTATATAGGTGTTCTGGTTATATTTTCTCCTGTAGGCAGCTCCCATGGATCATGATCAAGAGCAAGATGTTGGACCACAAACTTTCCAAGAAAAAAGTCCCCAAATTGTGGTGTATTTTCCTAAGACCAGACTTTGATCTTGGCTCCTTCTCCTGTTTTCTTGGAAATTAAGATCTATCAAAATGTCCAGAATGTCTTGCTTTGACTCGGGGGTGGAGTAGTGAAACACTCTGGCAGTACTGGATGGAAAGGGAAAGGTGCACCAGTACTTATAAACAAGACCATGGAAACTATGAAGAATCAGTGTTTTTTGACACATGAGTTGGTCAGTAAGCACAGACTTCATTGCCAGGTGCTTTATGAAAATGGAAGGAAGTTTCATTTATGTCATTTAGATATGAAATCTTGCAGTGAAGACATTTATCATTTATAGAATTTAGATTTGGACAGTAGTGGACTTTTTTTTTCTTTTTACTGTAATCAGTTCTTAAATCTGAAAAAAAGGAAATAAAAAGAAACCAAGTTCAGCAGAATTTTGTCAACAAGATGGATTAACTGGTTTGAAAATCCTCAATGCTTTCTGATTTCTTTATCTCCTCTGAGTGCTGAAAGATCAGCTTTTTATTTAAATAATTAAAGAATAACATAAACCCACAAATCTTGCAATAAGGAGATGCAAAGTCAGTGTCACAGAACAGTTACTACTTCTTGTAGTAGCCAGTGGTCGAGAGCTTTGTCACTGCCTTTTCACAAATGAACTGTGCCTCACCTCTAGCGTGGCACTATTATTTCCCACATATTATTGTCCTTTCTCAGCTCAATGAGCAACTACATAATGATCATAATGATCATATTTAGTCATTGGGCAATATTTTTCTTCCCATGTTAATACCTAGAAAAGCTAAAACAGACTTTGAGGCTAATATTTTCCAAACAGACTTCCCATTCTGGAAATGTCAGGTTTCTAACTTGAGGGAACCTTGGACTGCTTTTCTGAAGACGTGAGCACCTACGGCCCTGTGTTGACCACATTTTCCAGTTAGGAATTGTCAGATGTGTTTTCTCAATTTGGAAAGCTCCTGGCCTGATTTTTAGAAACTGCTGAATACCCGAACTTGGTGCAAATCGGGCGCCACTGAAGCCTCTGAACTCCTTTCTCCATCAGTTGTTTTTGAAAGTCTTGGCTATGGACTTCAACTGAAGTTGTTGAGATCTCCAGCAGAAACAACATGACTTCAGATGTCTGATGAGAGCCTGCTTTGTCTGGTCTATGATCCATTACTGTTGCTATTTTCAGTACTTACATCCAAGATACTTCAATACTACCTTTTTTCATTAATGAAAGGTAGATTTCCCAGGACCCAACTGACCAATACTTCCCAATTCCCACTTCATTTTCTTTTTCTTGGTGAAAGATCTACCAGGCCTACAATCAACCAGCTCTACAACTGGACTTCCCTCTGTTCTTTTGGTATTGTACTGGGCAATGTGGACAACATTTTTCAGGAATACAGAAAGTATCTCCCAGATATTTCACAGAAAACGTGACAATATTTGAATGGGAAGATATAAATAATATCATTATGGTTCTTGTAATAAAATCATTGTGGTTCCCTCAGGGAAGTGGGATATCATATGCTCATTTATTGCAAAATTAAAGTGATTCTTCCTAGAGATATGAAAGGCACTTGAGAGAGTTACAGTTTTTCATGGAACATTCTCTTCTTTTTTCTTTTAAATGCATTTCTTAAAGAAAAAATAGACTGCAAAGACTCTATTTATTCTTCTTATCAACTTCAGCCCCACTTTTTGTACTTTGACATGACAGAAGATGGGATACTCCAAGAGAAGTTCTGCAAACTCCCCCTGAGATATAGAAATCAAAATTAATTTTGCTTCCTCAGCATAAAACTTGACCAACTAGAATGCAGATGTTTATTCTGAGAATCCCAACCTCTGACAGTTGAATACCAAAATCTTTACAGGGCTATTGACACTCCATTTCTCTGTAAAAAAATTAAACCAAAGTATTTTCATTCAAGAACAATGAGCTGAAGGACACATGCTGGTTTGGTTGAGATCAGCCACCTCCTAAACTCTTTTTTCATAAAGTTTGCAAGCTTTGCATCCTAGAATGAAGTGTATTTTCTGGGCAGAGCCCAATTCTTTCTTTATGGAAAAGGATATTTTAAATTACTTCTCCCTTCCTCTTATAGCTCCTCATTCCAGATATACATACTCAGGTATCTGCTTTTACATACACTTCTAGATGACCTTTGGGGTTTTGCCTCGATCAAGATCAACTTCTCAAGATAGAGGAAACCATTACACACTTTCCACTTTGTCTCAGCACCTGCAAAGCCGACTGATATAATCCAGTTTAAGTTGTCCACTGCAGGAGAATTTGGTGCTCAAGGAGAATGTGTTTCCTGTTCACTGAAGAGGTAAAAATGGAATCACCATTCTGACTCATTCAAGTAGCAAACTCCTCTGAAGATCACATGCCTGCTGAGCCAATGTTATTTTTGGCAGCTCTTCATGGAAGGCTTTGGGTTTTGTTTTGCCACATCTGTTCTCTCAAGTATATTTTGCTTTAGATGAGCCTGTTCCACCTTGTGATGTGTTTTTTTGGGGGGGGGGGTGGTGGTTAGGAGGGAAGGGGGTTGAGTTTGAATATTGCATTGCATTGGAAAAGCACATTTTCATAGGAGAAAAAAAAAAGTTCTCCCCTCTGGGCCTTAAACAGTATTTCCAGCTATTGTGTGTATTCCCCGACCCTTACACTGTTTCTACGAGAAATGATTTCTTTTGCAGATGTTGAAAGGAATACAAGCACAAAAGGCTCTGAGGACTTCTATAAAAAAACAGGGAGAAGGGGCATACAGATGTGCCACAGAGAAATGGGGCAGAGAAAGAAGAGAATATTTCATATTGTGCAGGATATGTGTAGCTTTGAAAATCTGATAGACAGTGAGGGTGCTGTTTCAAGGATGCGAGGCTTGCGTTGCTGAGTTCGGAGGCCAGGCTGTGCTAAGCCAGCCCATTGTGTCACCCAGCAGGAATCAGAGAGACACAGTTTAGTGAAAGCCACAGGCTAATCTTCAGTGCTTCTTTGAAATATGATTTTTGGGTTTTACCAGCAGTTGGTTTGGATTGTGCTGCAGATGGCATTACTGGAATAGGGCACATTTTTGTTATTAGAAGGCAATTATTTGGGAGCTGCACATGAGTGCTTTAGTGATGGATATGTGTGTGCAAGACACAGCGGGCACACGTGTGTTTGTGAATGCACAAACCTTTAATAACCATGCCCAGCATTCATTTGATTTGCAGCTTGATGCATTCCTCTGGTTCAGTTTGTATTTATTTGCCTTTTTCTTGCCTGTTAATTTTCTGATTTGCATTAGGGAAGGACAACTTCGGTGTTTTTATACTCCTTTTCTTTCTTTTCAGAAGTACCAGCCCTGTACCCCCTTGCTTGATGACTCATTCCCATCTCCTTCACATAAAACACCCTTTCAACAGTTTAGCAGTGAAAACATTAGGCCTGTCTCTTGGTCACAAGGTTATTGTTTTCATATCTCTTGAAGCAAGACCCTGGGATAGCTCCACTGACAAATTAGCAGTCGTGTTGAATGAACAATTACGTCAAGGCAATATTAATCTGGGGCCTAGCTGAGCAGAGAAGGTGCCTGATTTCAGCAGAGGAGGAGGTGCTGAGAGGAGAACCTATGTGATCTCATTAGATAAATGCACAACACATACTGGTGGGATCTCATTAAATCTTTAACAGCTCTCTATGTTTACATCAGCTTTCCTAGAGGAATGCCTGGTACTCAAAGATAACTGAAGTTTTTCTCACCAAAAATGAGCTTTCTTATATTAAAAAAAACCCTGTGAAGTAGACACTCTTCTCCTCTTTTTCCCATCTACATAGGAAGTGGGTTTACCTCCAAAACAATCTTTTAAATGAATGAATGTGTTATTGCAAGCCTCCTACCACCTCCAGGCTCAGGGGCCTCGGGAGCATTCCCATGGCATTCTGTTCTCAGAGTATTTTTTTTAAAAAACTGATAAAACAAGAAGCCTCAGACGTTCTAGCAACAACTGCTCCGGAACAGGAAAGTTAGTGCTTGCCTTCAATTTTCACAAGCTGGGATCATCCAGGAAAACTGACACCAAAAATATTTTCCTACGTCCCCTCACAAACCAAAAGTGCTGAGTTTCCCGGGGCTGCTCTGCCCAGGAGCTCTGCTTCCTGCGTGGGTGTTGGACTTGCTGACTTACACACCAGGCAGAGCTGAGCTCGCTCCCAGCCTGGGCATCCCCATCCCGAGCTCTCCTGGAGGCACCCAAGGGAAGCCTCTTGGTCCACGGGCGGTGATGGAGAATGTGACACCTCCAGATGTCTGACATCTGTCCACCTGCCAGCCAGAAAGGACAATCCCTGTGAGGGTGGGGAGGCATTGGAACAGACTGTCCCGTGCCTGGAAGTGTTCAAGGACAGGTTGGACAGGGCTTGGAGCAAACTGGTCTAGTGAATGGCATCCCTGCCCATGGCAGAGGGTTGGAATGAGATGAGCTCTAATGTTCCTTTCATCCCAAACCATTCTCCAAGTTAGGGCTGCAAACCAAAAAGAGAGAGACCCACAAGGGAGGAGAAAGGGAAGGAAGACAAAGACAGCTGCTGTTGTACCAGGAACATCTTTTACACAGTCACAAGTCAACGTGCATTAATTCATTTGCTTTATCCTGACAGGGAATTAGCACAGCTACATGCAGAGTGGTTACAAGATGCCACGTTGATATCCATCACATAATTCCTCACACGGAAGAGAAGGGCCTTGTGCAATGGATCTGAACCTCTGGGCCACAGACTGGCTTTTCTTACTCGCTCTCTTAACTTCTCCTAAATTTGTCCCAGGGATGCACAGCTAAAGCAAAGCCCTAACTGAAGGCTCATGGCAAATTGCAGACATACCCAGAGGCCAGACAGAGGTGGAACTCTGGCTATTGTGAGCAATGTGACTAAGATAGTCCTGATTGAAAGGTCCCTTCTTAAGCTCTCAGTTTTTGGAGCACTAAGACATGGCTTGCCAGTGGAATGAGTATGGGAAAACGTTTGTTTGTTTCTTTCCCCCTGTTTGTTTCAGAGATTTTTGGTTTACTTTTTATTATAAATATTATTTTTAAATAAAACTTTATTTTTTTGTGTGTAATTTTGCACTGAGAAAGAACTCCCTGCCTCTAAAGCTGTGTGTCTGAATCCCTGACTCCTCAGCTGTGTCCTAGACACCCAGCAACATACACTGTTGAGACTTACATCTCTGAGGTTTGCTCAGTGTGGCCGTGTTTTGGGGTACAAACCATGCCCTTCAGAAAGAAAATTACTTCTCTGCAAATGCAAATCTCAGCAATGCCCACGAGAAAGGGCAGCACATATTTAATGCACAGGTACTCAGTCTGTTCACCTTCCATGCACCTTGTGATGCCACAGGTACTTATGGGCTACAGACAGGAGCATGTCATTATCTATTTCAATACTTTGGCAGTCTGGACTGTTTCAGTTCTACTTTCCTTAACCTCAAAATAAGATTAGAGCCAGACTCATGTCAAGTGTCCCACAGCTAACCTCTACACTAATTTTTTATTGCCTTGAAGAGAAGGATTGAGAAAAATATTTATAGGCCCTGGAAGAATAGTAAAAGTTTGCAAGCATTTAGGGCTTTTACTCAATAAACCTTTATGTGCCCTTCATGCACCCATTCAGCTCTGGGAAAAAGTGAAAAATAAATAATAAATAAATATAAAAAGCACAGGGAAATTGTGCTCTGACAGTAAGTCGAAAATCTCATAAATTCCAGAGAAAACCAATACCCACACATTGTAGGAACCCATCTGTAGACAGCCTATTGTACAAGCACAAAAACAAGGAGAAGAATTTGAATGGTTAATGTTTGTCTTCAGACTTCTCACTTATCCCTTTCCATTTAGATCAAAATGCCCTCAAATTTTAACACTGTTTTTTAATCCGTGCCCAACTTCTTTGTGATGCTTGTAATTTTTTTCCTTTTGGTGTTTTGCATCAATCAAAATTTCACTCCTCATATCTGCAGTCCCTGGGTGATTGTGTCTCCTCCATTCCCCCCTCCTGAATACCTGGCATCTCACTCTCCCTGTCTTCTTTCCTGCACTTGTCCACCTTCCATAATGCTCACTTTTCCCTTTCATAAACTATGATTTTAAAAACCTCTTCTTCCAGGGAATCCTCCACGAGTGTTACCTCCTGATTCACCCACCTTTTGGAGTTAACTGTCCATTGTTTTTTTCAGGGACCTTCTCATCTCTTTGCTTGCATCTGACTTGAAAATAAATAGTCAGGGGTGGCATAGCTCTTGGTAGAAAAAATGAACAAAAGGTTTTCTTCCCCTGTCTCAGCATCACTGCTTTCCTTCCACTTTCCTGCTTTTCAGATTTTTCCATCCTCACAGCCCAGCTCACAGGCTTCTTCATGAGCCCCATGACCTCATACTTCAATCCCATGACCAGATAGATCACTGAAGAGCACTGCTCATATAAATAACATAGTTTTTAATAGTTACAGCAAAATTAAAGGTGAAAATCTCTGTAGTTTCTCTGTTAGACAAGGCACTGATTTATATAAAGAATAATGAGTAATACACGCAAAAAGCTAAAAAGAAATGTTGGCAAAAACTCCCCCCAATGTTACTATTGGGATTTTGTTGTGTTTTACTTTGGAGGCTGAAACAGAACAAGGGACAACACTTTGCTGATACTCATAGTAAACACTGTAGAAGTCCAGAGCAATCTGAGCAGGTAAAGCAAAGCAGAGAGGAAGGGAAAAATCAATGCCTTGCCTTGGGAAAAATAGAGCTGAGAAGCTGAGAGATGAAATGTCTCACAGCACAGATCTCAAGGCAGAGCTGAGAACCTAACACAGAGTGCTTTGGGTTGATCCTTTGGGTACAATTCATGCAAAATCTAGTTCATCAAGTGAATATAAAATATTGAAAATCCTGAGAACCCTCCACTCTGCAGTGCTGGCTGTGGGAATGTTGACCCATCAGTAAATCGTTTGGTCAGGCTGCCCCAGCCCTTGCTCACGTGCTGAAAACACACTTTCATAAGAACATGCCATTTCTAGCACAGCAGCACTCAGGACAAGCATACTCACATTGCCTTCCTTTCAAAGTTCTCCAACTCCAAATCCAAGGAGAGCACAACGTTTCCAGGGCCAAGGAGAGATGACACAGGAGAGGCTGGGCAGAGCCACCACAGGTCCGTGTTTTGCAGCTCTTCAGTGCACAATGAATTTCTGCAGTTTCACTGGCTGTCGCTTGTCTGATCCAGTTACAGTCTCAAATATGATCTAATTCCTGGGGGGATATTTTTTTGTTCCCCTGGGTAATTTCTCTACTCAGCTTTATACTCTCATTTGTCATTTGCAGTAAATATACTGAGTTTCAATTTTTATTTCTTTACAAAAGTATGTCCAGAAGGCTGCACTGGCTGATGCTGCCCCAGTGTGAATATGTCTGGGGCTGGGTGACAATCCCATCTCATCTGGGGAGGGAGCTGGGGCCAGGCTGTGATACAGGACTTCACTGTGTTGGCAACTGGAGGTTTGAGTCCTGGTCTGTAGGCAGAAATAGGTCCAAGGGGGTGTATATAAAACTTAGACTATGCAATCTGTTTGGTTTTTTTCCCGATGAAGAAAAGGAAAAAGGGGTTAAAGAAAAGATCAGGAAAGCAGAACTGCAATAAAGAGTCCTCTCTCTGCCCTGCTATGATGTGTGGTAAGTGACTGAGGGGAAAAAAATGTGAACAGTTCAAAAATTTTTACATTATTTTTGATGAAAAGGATCTTACAAAGCTGAAGTAAAATTAAAATTATGGTTATGGTTAGGTCTACTCCAACAGGAAAACAGGAGCTGATTTCTAACAGGAAAGACAATGCATCATAGGAACCTTCTACCAAGGGATGGGAAGATTCTTCATCCCAGATCAGACTTGTGAGGGTGTTTCAAAGCACCTTAAACCCAGAACTTACACTAACAGATCAAAAAATACTGACCATTGCAAAAAATACAGGTTTGCAGATACATCCAGAGGCTGCCCAAGGAAGCCAAGGTCTGGGTTGAACCCCTTCAGCAGGACCAGGACTCCTCTCCAACCCTCTGTGAAATCATTTTCCACCCAAGTGACACCAAACATTGGAACAGTAGCAAGAAGAGAAACACCACGGGAGAGACGCAGAGAAAGGAGGGGGAAAGATTGCCAAGTAAATTGGAAGCAGAAGTACAAACAGAGATGAGGAAATTCAGGGAAAGTTCTGTCTCTCCTGTTTGCTTCTTCCAGACACAGCGAAGTGATGTCTGAAAAGTGATGAATCAGGGACCACAGGCAAGGACAGCAGCAACAAGGCTCAATTGTGTGACCTGAGGCACAGATGGGAAAGTAGAGCAGAGAGAGGGAAAGCAGAGAAAACTGTCAGATTTCTGTGGGCATTACCATGCTGTGTGTGCTCTTCATAAAACATTTATCGCAGAGGATGCCTCGCTCCTTTGATTTGGGATTCAGAACCTCGACCACATTCAGACCAGGCATTTTCTTTCTCTCTTTTTCTTTCTCTTACATCTAATTTTAATATAAATTAGGGAGAAATGTACCCCCACCCCCCTGTATTAGACTACAGAGAGTAGATAAAGAACCGTATCATGTGTACTGAGGTCCTCAGAATTTGGGCTTTTCCCTGATTTTAACAGCCTAATTTGAACAATTACAAAATAAATGAACCCTTTGCTCATCACAACAGCATTAACATGTGAGCATGAAGAAGCGCTTATTTATCTTGGCAAGACCCAGGGCTGGGATAAATGATTCCAGATGAAGATAGAATTATGTCTCTTGACTCTCAGCTAAATTTGGGGCCAAATACCTACTCCCCTTACTACAGTAAATGTCACTTTCCTGATCCTAACGCATCAGTTCCAGCATATATTGATGCAGTCCCCTGGAACAGCAAAATCACTCCCTCTGTAATATTGCTCCCATAAAACTTGGATAGAGGCCCCATCGACTGCACTGGACAACAGTTACCTCAAATCAAATTCTCTCTTTCTGGATAGGGGTGTAAATGGGGAGTATCTTCACCGCAGATCAATGGAGCCACAGCACAGGCAGTCAGGGAGGAGGGGGTAAAAAAGGGGAGAGATGGGAGATATCCTTCTCATTTCCATTTTTGCCCAGAGAAGCACAAAATGCTTCTGCTGGTCCCCAATAGCTCAAGGAAAAGCATCAACGCACCCAGCAATTATAAGCCTAAAATATAATGAGTGGCCAGGCAGCCCTAATAAAAGTAGCTGGGGCTCCCATCCCCAGGCACGGTGTGTCTTGCCTGGAGCACAGAGTGCTTGGCCACGTCCCAGAGGCAGTCAAGTGAAAGGGTCTCACCTGCTACCTGCAATCAATCCTTGCCTACAGTGTCAGGCCGACCTCACCGAGGGTCACCCGGCAAGGCTGAGCCAGTGCTCCGTGTTTGTCAGGGGGGATCGGTTCAATGCTTCCTCTAAGGGTCAGTGGCAAAGGCTGGCAGTAATTTTCAGCTAGGTATGTGCAAGGGGGGGGGATGGAGCCTGAGGCACTACTGGCTCCAATAAATACTTAAGGAATTTAACAACCCAGTGCAGACCCCGTGTCAGTGGATGATGATGATGCGATGGGGCTCACGATCCGTGTTGCAGAGCTCTGCCATTAAACATCCCTGCAGCAGGGACTGCCAGGGCAGCTGTGCCATGCAGGCAACCCCAGACACAAGTGCTGTGCCTCACCCATCAGGTTTCTCTGGATAATTGGGATCAGCACCCACTAACACCATCAGTGTCCTGGGTGTACAACATTGAGCTGACTCACATCGATGGAAATAAAGAGGCCAGTGGGAATGTTCTGGCCAAAATTGTGCCACATCACAATGCAGGCATTACTCATGCTGGGTCATTTCTTAAATATAGTACAAGCATGCAGCATGCCTAGGCCTATGGGGTAAGTAAGGGCTCCTTTGTATTTTTTTTTTTAAACCCGGGAATTAGATATATTTTTTTTAGCCTTAAAGGGCTAGAGATTTCAATAGAGGTTTTGATTTTGCAGAAGGAAGGCACAATAACTACAGGGAGAAAAGGAGATTTTCTGGGCATGGAGCCAAACCAAGACCCAGGTCACCTGGCTCCTATAATCTTCTGTGCCATAGACTCCCCATCTGCCTTCTAGCAAGTCATTTATTCTACCCTCATCCTTTGTGCTGCAGCTGTAAGTGGGGATAATAACAGATCTCTACACCATAGGGCGAATGTGAGGATAAGCGTGATGGTATCAGCACAAGTATTGCATAATGTGTTGGTGGGCTGGAGGGATTACTGTCCCTAAACACTCCCTGTGAGCTGGCCAGCCTTCTGAACCATCATCTCTTGGTTATCTGAGTCTTGCAAAGGCTGAGGTGAAACTTCAGCATTATCTGTCACAGATTTTACACGTCCTGAGACATTCTGTGCAGTGATGAGGGGATTGCAGCAAGTTACAGTTTTCCACTCAAAGTGAGAGATCAGCCCTGCAGGAGATGGTAGGGTTCAGCAAAATGAAATGATGTGTTTCTTAAGCAGACAAACAAATAGGCTAACCTGAGCAGAGAAACTTCATGTACCAGCACTCACCACTTCTGATGAGATTTGTACCACCTGAGATTGGCCAGCAGAGCAGTCTGTGGGATGGTTTTTGGACTTCTATCAGTTCAAATGGGTCAAAGTGGCAGAAATCACTGATCTCAGTAGCATGGACTAGTGCAGTTGAAATGGGCCTGTGAGTAAAAGAGGAGCAGGTCAGTGAGCAGACTGAGCTATTACTGGTGACAGCTGTTGGTCTGAGCTGGGAAATTCTAGGAAAAAGAGGGAGACTTGCTTAGAAACTTCCCCTAAGTCTTACAAGGTGCACATCTGCCCTTGGACAGAGCTCAGCTTCTGAATGAGCTCTCTCCCTGTAGGCAAATATAGCATTTCTGAATCCCTACCTCTTGTAGGCCAAAGCTAAAAAGAAGATTAAGGATCTCAGTTGCACATCGATAAGTATGTCTTGAAGGTAACATAAACCAGTGTGACATACAAGCTGATGAGACCAGAAGCAATGGTAAATTACAAAGAATTTTTGGCTTGTCTATACTAATTTCCTAAGTGAAGCTAAACCTATTTAAACAACGCTTAAACCATTTTAAGTGTGTGGAGTTGGCACCAAAGTAACTTGATCCACTTTACATTGATTTAATTACACCACTGCTATTTATAGAATGTGCTGTTGTTTCTTATAGTCTTCCTTAGCTTCACCTTTGAATTTTATTCTTAAAGGAAGAGATCTCAAAAATATTAGTTTTTAATGTACATTTGGAAGGCATTTAATTATGGATGCCATGGGAGTGGGCAGCCAGCATCCCCCCAGGCAACCCACACTATGGAGATCAGATCTTTAATGCTACATAGGGAATCTTTTCATCTGCTCTTCACAGTGCTGATAGCATCACCTCAAAAATACCCAATCTGAAACCAAAAGGGAAGAAGAAATGAAATTTGCACATGGCTCAGGAGATTCAATAATTCACGATATTTCATTATACAACATCTCCATTAGGAGTCTGACATTTATATTCATGGTTGAGCAGAGGGATAACTTATGAGTTATCTCTTCTGTCTTTGTGAGTGAAGATTAATGTCATAAATGCTCAGCAATCGTGTATCATATATATGTACACACTTACACACACTCAACATGCATTATTTTTATCTTCTATGATCCTCAGGAGGGAAAGCACTTGAGACAACGGTTTAGGGAAAAAGCAATTTCTGAATGTTGCCAGACTGTGGATAAAAAAAGCAGGGAAAAACTGTACTATCAGTTAAACAATCTAAACAATAGGCATGCACCGAGCCAAGGAGAGGGGGCTGTGTTGGAGCTGTTGTACACTTGCACTATTTAATATGCTGTGTATATCTCTGGGGGGTCTGACCTCAGTGGTGAGCCTGTTCTTTGGGCAAAACTGGAAGAAGAGAAGGTAGAGGCAATCCACTGCCACCTTCCTGTTCTCAGAAGGTCTGACCCAGGAACATCCAAAGTCCATTCTTGCATAACAGAGCAGTGTGACTGGATTACCTAAAGAAAGTGATTGCAGTTAGTGACTGCCATGGCTTAATCAGTGTGCACTGTACTTCACCCCCTTACTATCTCCTATGCCAAAAGGCTCTGTGGCAAAGAACAGGGAATGCCAGTTTTGTGCCATCTGGGGATTTCCTTAAGACAGATTTCTGGCTGCTGCAGATGTAGCAGCTGAGCTTGCACAGAGCTTACACAGACCAGGAGTCGCTTCCAGTGAAAATCTATTATGAGCATTGTATAAGGAAAGTGCATAATAAACACAATTTATCACATGGCTCTCAAATTCATTACTGAGCTCTCACCTTTGAGCCTACAGATTTATGGACATGGGGATCTGTGGCCAAAAGGTGCTATGTAAGTGCAAATAGTTATGGTTGTTGGAAAGATGCTCTTGGCTTATCCAGTCCAGCCACATGCATTCCCGCAAATGCATAGGCTGCTTCAATGATTTGCTACAAAAAAATCACTGCCTCGTATTGTCTAAGATGACTGATGCCTCTTGAATTATCTTCTTGACTGTGCTTTTCATCTTAATTAAATAGGCTGGCTGGACCATGCCAAGAGATAGAACAGGCCAGATTTTTATTACTCTGGCTCAGAACATCTCTTCCAACACAAGTGGGTCCAGAGCAACCTTATCATATCACCAAACAGACAGCTTGCTACAGTATATCCACTGATCCAAGTGCTCTCAACCCCCTTCTCATCTGTTCCCTGTCATCCCCACACCCAGTTTGCATGAGACAGCTAATTTTAGGCAGTTTAAGCAGTTTTTAATTTCATTTGCTGAACTGCATGGACATTCCTTTGAAGCATTTGAGATGACAAAGACCAGAAAACATACATAAAAAGATTCAGATTAAGGCTCTATTCTTGCCATGATTTGTCTGTTATTTAGGCAAAACAATACAAAAATCCAGAGGTTATGCCAGTAGCTCAGAAAGACCAAGAGTTCAAGTCCAGGCAGTTTATCATCAGCTTGTAAAGGTCTGACCCCAAAAGTGTGTTCTGGGCTTGCCTGACTCAGTGCAACGTGATGCAGAGAGGCCCCAGCTCTGCCTATGGGAAGCAGGATAGACCTTGCTGCAGAGTTTTGCCCAAGCTCATTATTTCCACTGCAGATCGTGGATATTGTCACCAAGCCCTTAGGGGAGCTCCATCCCCTGTCCCAGAGATAAGCCTGGCAGAGCTGGCAGAGCACCATGCTCTGGCCCAGCACTGATGCAGCAGACGGGCAAACAGGGCACTTTTGGTGCAGCACTTCTCTTTTCTATAGACATGAATGTGTTCTAAAGAGTTTTTGGGGATGCAGACTTAACCCACAGGCTGTTATATGCGTTCTATATATTTAATTTGTTATTCTAAGGAATACACATTTACTTTGCAACCAAACACAGAAATCCCCCATTTTACCATCCTGCTCTAAAAACAATGTCTTACCACTGGTCCATGTTCTCTCTGGAGACATTTCTAAGCCTGTTTGTCCACACTGGCTTGTGTGAGTGAGAGACATCACTGTGCAAATCCCTCCTGCAGCAGGGTCCAGGGGCTGTGAATGCTTCTTCTGCATGAAATTAATTGAGCTCCAAAGGTCAGCAGGTTACGAATAGGCTCATTATGACAAATGATTTCTGTCTGAGAAGGAAGACCTTTGGGGTCAGCTCAGGACTCTGCCTAAATTTTGTAATTATGCCTGCCTCAGGCCTTAAACAAACTAAGTGTTCCTTAACATGCAGAGGGAGGAAGCCTGGAGATTAAGGAACAAGCAGAAACAGCCTGGCTTAGTCTAGCAGGACAGATTTTTAGCTGAATCTTGTAAATAAACCCCCTGACAAGCTCACAAGAGCTGGAGACAGGCTTAGAGCCTGACAGGAAAAGATCTGGAGTCTCAAGGAACTCTTTATCCCTGTGATGATTACAAGAAGTCCAGCTGGGAAAAGCTCATCATAATTCCTACTCTGCCTATGATGAAGATGCCTCACTTTGCCAAACCCAAAAAGGATAATACACTGCAAAATCCGAAGCTTGATTGTACATGGAGCTGTGTTAGTGACTGCAGGGCTTGGCTTGTGACTCGTAACTCCAGCTGGATGGAGGAGTCATGTGCCAGCAGCCCAGGCCAGGTCCTAACAGGGGTATGGCCCTTCTCCTGCTCTCTGCTGGGGACCCTGAGCACAGGTGGCACTGAGAGGGACAGCACTGTCCCTGGGCTGAGATCACCTCCCTTAGCTTCACCCTCTGCAGGTTATTTGAAGTTACACAAAGTTCTTCACACATGTGAACACAAAAGAGAAGAGGTGGCCACTTCCCAATGTGATTCATGCCATCCTGAAATAGATGGGGAAAATCCTCTTTGGACAATATTTCACCTGGAGAATGTGGAGACTTCCTGAAGTTTGGAGAAGGGTCTGTAAATGAGGTGAGATGGAGGCGGCCAGGCTGGTACACTCCAGATCCTGGAGAAACAGAGCCCAAGCTGCCCAACCTTAGGCAACACTGGTGGGAGTCCTGGGCGTGATCAAGTGCCCCATGGACAGCTCATACAAAAGAGCTGCTTTCCAGCTATTTTACATTAAACTCCTCTGCAGGCTATTCCTCCAGCCCAGAAGAGGATGCACAAATTTCCCACAAGCTGCTGGCCAGACAGACATGGGTGGATGGAGAAATGAGGAAAATACTTTCCTAAAAGTCTCCAATTAAACCACAATACCTGAAGGCTCAAGGCCACATGAAATATCAATTTATTAATCTATTTAAATCATATATGTATACATATAACACTGATTGCTGCATTTTTAACTATCTGTGCATGGTATTTCATGAAGTGCACAGCAAATACCTAATCTTGTTTAAAAACATTCAGTTTGAAACAACTATTGGCTCTAAAAGCTAAGCTCAACTATTAGAACTTAAATCTGAATTTCTAGGACATTTAACCCTCATATTCTTTCCCATCATTGTAGATTTGAGTAAGATATTTGTATAATTCAAGGTTTGGGATGAAAAATATATTGACATTCAGGTATTTCCTTCTATATTTGTTTGAAACTCAGACCAGTCATTTACCCCAGCTATGATTTGCAGCAATTCATTCATTAGTCTTTTTTATGGTACATTTTCTTCTAATCCTGAAAAAACCATAAGAGCATAGGATTGCTTGAATCTATTTTAATTATTCATGTAAATTAAAGAGACAGAACAAAAATTATATATTCAGAGAAAATGGTGTCTCTTTCTCACAATAATCTACTCCTAAAAGCAGAGTGGTTTTTTATTTCATCATTTTTTCACTTGTCTTTTATTATGCTTTATTGCACTTTGATCACCATGGACACTTAAAATAATCTACAGACAAACAGACTCATGGTTGTTTTCAAATAACCCAGTAATTCTGAGTGTGTGTCTGTGTGAATATTTTTGTAATGATTGAATGACTACACAGTGAACTGAAATAACAACACAATATAGGAAGGATTTTTAAATTACATTTAATGCAATTTTTATAAACTTAGATAGTGTTAATAATAGAATAAAATAAGAATGTTCATTGCATTTTTAACAATGGAATTGTGAATGTATTTCACAAAATGTTATCCTTAACAGGTCTTATATTTGACTTTTATGAGGTTTCTAAGGTTTTGGTGTTTTATTTTGAGATAATTTTGGACATATATCTTAGAATTAGCTTTACAATCTCATTTTGGAATCTGACAGATAAAAAGTGAACTCTTGTACAGACAGAGAAATGACAACTGTTAAGTAATACTGGACAGAGTAACCTGGAGAAATGCTCTGCAAATATGCCTAGGACTTTTTCTTGTGAATAAAGAAGATCTCACTTGGCTCTGGGTTTCTCAAGGAATGCAGTTGATAATGTGTGATAATACTATTTATAGTGATATGTGGGGAGGCTGGCCTCATCTTTGGGATTTCAAAAGACAACTCAGAAACCAGGCAGGTCCAAGAGGAGGTGCTCAGGACAGGATCCAGCCTACTTTGCTCCAAGACGGACAGTGAGGAGATGGAAAGCAGGAGGCACCAGGCAGGAGTCAGGCATGTCCTCCAGCCCAGCCTGGGGATGCTGCTGCATCTCCTCTTCTGAGAGTCTCCCTCTGGCCTTTGGCAATTACCTGGGCCCAGATTTTTAGAACTGGGCACATGCAATTGTGTGTTTCATTTGCCCACATAATTGCTGTAATTGTGACCACAGTTGTGGTAATGGCACATGCAAACAGACCATTAGACATCCAGACTGGGAGATGGCACTTCCTTCACGGAGCTCCAAGCAGCATTTCCAGCTCCACCTTGCTGGCTGGGTGCCTGCAGCAGGATCTCCTTAGTCAGTGCAGCATTGTGCAGGACACTCCATCTTTCTCTGGCAGAGAGACAAACGATACAACCTAATCAGCCATTTCCCTGCAGTCCCCCAAAACGCTGTCTTTTGGAGACAGCGACGCAGATAGCAATTGGCAAATACATCCAGTCTGTGATGTGCCAACACTTGGAGCAAGAAAACAAAAATTACCAATGAAGCTGTAAAGGCAGGAAACTCTATTAGGAACCCAAGGGAGAAATTGCTTCCCTGATTACATACAATATGCACTATGTACTCTTAGTGTACCCAGGAATGGTAGCGAAACTCCCCGGAGGATCCGCTGGCCTGCAGCCAGATCTGTCACACTGAAAGTGCTCTTCTACTCTGAAAAGTGTCTCAGTAAAAAATAGCATCATTGGGTTTCATGTTTATGCTCTCTTAATGTTCCAGTATCAGATGTGTTCAGCTTACAAGTGAGAACAGTGCTGGGACAGAGGTTTAGGTTCTGGTGTAGTTTCCCTGTGCCCTGACTGTGGATCCTGCGAGCTGCAAACAGGGATGGAAGCATCCTGCAAAGCTCACTCTTTCAGGACAGATGTTTGTAGGCCAGATCCTATCCTCTGGTTAGGTCCCTGCAGTCCTGAATCTTTTTGTTTCTCCTTCAGTTTCATATTTATCAGGAGGATTTGAATTAACCTACATGTGGGAGTCCAGCACCCAGAAGTGATGCTGGACTGTGTGTCTGCCTTAGCAGAGTGAGCAAGAGATAAAAATAGTAGGTATTCCTTTGCAGTCAGGAGAATGTAATGGAATAACCTTCTACTGGATTCCATGGGATGATTTAAAAACCTCATATGATGGCACACTTAAATTCTATATATAGGTTATTAGATTAATAATAGCACCCTATTGATCCAGAGCTTTCCCCAAACCCAAAGTCAATACAGAGAAAAGCTCTCATTGACTTCCTTTGGCTTTGGATAATTTCATTTTGTCTTAGCTGAGGAGTTTTCCAGAGGGAGGAAAAGAGGAGTTGGAAATACCTTGTACCTTGAGGGACAGGGAAGTTGGATGCAATTTGTTCCAGTGTTTCAGTGACAGACTTTGAACTGAGCTGGGCAGAACTTTATTTTTGTCAGTGCTGCTTTTTATTAGAAAATGCTATTTCAATTAGAAAGGCCTTTTTGGAGGAAAGAATGAAAGTCCACTACAAAAAACAGGAAAATAACGTGACATTTTTCGGAGTACAGCAACTTTGCTTTTTCACTTCATTTCATTCAAATTTATGTTTTGAAATGGAATTTAGGTGACATAGTAAAAAATAGAAAGGCCAAAAATTTCTCACCCAAATCTAGTGTACCAAAGTAGAATGTTTCATCTAATCCTGAAGTTTCCCTTGTGAAATGCAATTTTACAAAACTGCTGCCAGAACAATCTAATTATTTCAGAAACTATTGAGTTAAATATGGAAAAAACACACATTTCTAAAATGTTAATTGATGAGTGTGTGATTTGCTGTTCATCCTGCACGTTTATTTGAGAAGCATTTTACCAAATTCCAAAATACCCTGTTTTAAGATACTGATTGGAATATGCACCTTCATTTAGTATGTTTTAAGTATCTATACTGAAAAGTGAGTTCTTGCCACATAATATTGAAAATTGCTGTAATGAAGTCAAATAACATTGTCAGCAAAGAAGGAAGGAGAGCTAATATGATAGAGAAAACCTGCAAATAAATATCTCGAGGAAGATCAACTAAAACCTTGAAATTAGAATAATAAGCACAATAAGCAGTGATGTCAGCTCACTGTCGTGCTGCAATTAACAGCTTCTTGGGAAAAGTGACATGAAAAGGAGCAGAGATTAATTACACAACTGTAAACCCAGGGGGACTGGGGGCACTTTTCTGCTCTGTGCTCAGCACCAGGGACAAGGAGCTCCTGGGCACTGAGAGAAAGGGAGAAGCATCTCCTGGAGTCCCAGTCCCTCAGAGGAATGCACAAATTGAGGGACTCTGCAATCCCAGCCCCTGGGAGCCCTCCCCTTGGTGCTGGTGTCACCTTTAGCTGTCACCTCTGCCGTGTCCCACTGACCGCCCTTGTTGCTTGTGGTGTTTTAAGGGAGTCAGACAAAGGAAGGGTGGTTAAAAAAAAAAATCTCCTGTATTGGCTTTCAGCCACTTGCTATCAGAGAAAAACAAAAGCAGAACTTGATCTTTTGTTGTTGTTTTGGTTTTTATTTTTTTCCCTCCTTTTGAAAAAGGGATTCCTCATCTTTACGGCTCCTTTATATTCTAACTGCCCCAGCTGGAAACCTTCTAGGCCTTTTTAAAACAGGATTAAAAACACAGTTTTCTGCATTAGCACAGCTCAAAAGGATAACCTCAGCTCTTTTCTCTGCCAGCCAGCTTTTTAATCCTGAATCACATGTCACTTCAAATTATGAATATGATTTTCATGTCCCCCTCGGGCCTAAATTTCACCCAAGTAAATCCTCTCATTCAGCAGCCGGAGAAACGTGTCAAAAGCAGTGATCTTCAAGCACTGAGAGTGCTCTGGGAGAGATCAAACTGTCCCAGCCTGAACTCTCCCAGTGCCAGGCATCTTTCCCCCTCCTGCTTATTATTGTTGACACCCTGCATCCCCACTTCCTTCCCCCCTGGTCTGAAAGCCTGGGATGGTGAGAAAGAAAAAAAAAAATAAGTCCCTTCTTAATTTTAAATATTTCTGGGATTGATCCTTTCTGCACTTGTGGGGGCAGAGGAGAACAAAGGCACACACATGAGCTGGTTCTGGGGAATGAGGAATCAACCCAGCCGATAGAGCGCTGTGTTCTTTCCTCTCCTGGTGCAGCTCTGCTGAGATGAGCAGCAGGCAGAGCAGAACTGGCTGAACAGCCCTGATCTCTGGGCCAGCTGGGCACTGTGAAGGTGTCACACTCTGTTGGAAGAAGGAAGCCTTTCCTCACCCAGGGTTCTCTGTGCTGTGCAGATCCACCTCTCCTGAGTGTCCTGTGAACACGAGCTCACTTAGAACATCTTTGTCAGAGGAAATGTGTGTTTCCAGGCTTGGTCTACAAATGAACAGATCAAAATTGTATCTTCTGCAAATGACTCAAAACCTGAGGATCAAGCAGAGAATCAAAACGCTGGATATCTACACGTTGAGTTCTGGAGGTGTTTGACATTAGGTCAAAAGTTTCCTCAAGAAGAGATGTTACTGGATCAGAGGAGAAAGTCTTGTCTCTTCACTCTCCTTAAGGAGCCTGGAGGGCTCAAATGACTATGTTGACCTTCCTGCTCTGCCCCTAGAATAGTTTCTTTGTCTCTGAAAAGAACTATATTGTGGCTTTTGTTATGTTTAGATATTTTTCCTTTCCCAAGACGACTGTGGCCATTGCCTTTACTCACTGTGGTGGCAGATGCTACATCGATTATCTAGGCAGGTGCCAAGGTTTTTGCTCACCTTTTGCTAATGGGAACATATGGATACTGCACTAGTGAGGACCAGGTAAGTGCAAAGATCATCCTCATTCAGTCCTTTCAGAGCAAGGAACAGAGATATTTGAGTTTGATTTCAAAGCAGTTCTGGTTCTAGAAATAATAATTTTGTTGAGATTTTCTCAGCACCAATCCAGACATCCCAGTTCAGCTTCCTCCAGCAGAGAGCGGAGACAGAGTTCTGGTCCGAGGTCACCTCCTCTGAGAACACTTTTCCCAGGGTTTTCTAGACTTTGTTAGAAAAGGTGTATTCATTTGGTTTTGGGTTTTAATTTTTTTAGGGCATCTTCTCCCTCACAGGGGAAGAAGGTAAAGATAGATTCAAGACACCATGGAAGCTGGAGAGCACCTGAAACCCCAGTGTGCTAAAAGTCCCCACAGCCACATCACAGGGCTGTAATGCTGCAGTCATTTCCCATTGGAAAATCAGTCAGACAAATATTTTCTTCCTGCAGAAGAGCAAACACAAATGTGGAAAGGGACTTAGAGGGCATATTTATCACTCCCTTACCTTCCCACGGTGAAGAAGCCACAGGAGTTATTACAGAAACCTCACCTTTCAAAACATTCCCATGGCCATGAACATGCTACTGAGCAAATGCATATCCTGGGAGGATTTGTCACTCACTGGAAGATCAACTCTGATCCAGCCATTGCCTGTTGCTTTTTCAAGTTTCAGCAGCAAACAGAAACACAGTGGTTTGCCAAGAGAGGTGGGCAGGAAACAGTTTTTCCTATCCACAAGCACTTCTCAGTTTAGAGTTTTCTCATCCTAATAGTGTGTGAAAAGTAGAAATCTGAAACTTAAAGGTATTCAGAAATACCCAGCCAATATTTTTTCTGAACTTTCCTTTTGTATATATAGAGTTGCACGGATTTAAAATATTTCTTTTTTCTTTTTAAATGTTTACTTTTTAAATATAAATCAGAGTAAATCTGGGAGCAAAATATTCTGCTTTAATTCACTTCCCTCTCCAAAGTAAAACATTCAGATCATGACCTGTAACTTCCATCAACTGGCATTTTTCAATTTAAAATAATTACCAGAAAACCCCAATCATGATTCAAGGCCATATGTCTGACTACAGCCTAAAAGTGGCAATAGTTTGGTGACTGCTGAGCTGCAGGTACAGAGTTTGTAACCTCTTGAGTAGTGAGTGCTTTGAGGCTTCCAGTAGCTAATATAGGTCCAAAAGCACAGCAAGGAATAAAATTAATATGGTTTCCTTTATCCCTTTATGTTTAGTATAACAAAAGCTTGTTGAACTGAATTTCCAGAGCGGTGATTTTTTTCCCCCCTTTCACTGTTGGATGATAAATTTGTTTATCTTTGCTCTTGGCACCAAACTTTGTGAACTTTTCTAAAAGAAACAATGAAAATTCACTCATGGTCTGCTAAGTCAATACTGCCAGTGTCTCGTTCCCCATTGCCAATGCACCTTGTGTAACCATTCATGCTCTGCCTGAGTGGTGGTTTGTGTCCATCCTGCACTGCTGGAAAGGACTAAACCAGCTGCAGAGGGATGGAGAATCAAAGCTCTGTCTCCTCCCTGAGATGCCAACCTGAGCACCAGCTCCAAAGAACCCATGGCTCAGGATGAGCCTTCAAGCCAAGCCAAGGATAAGGAGGAAGGATCAGAGTGAGCAATACAAAGTGGCAGGTGGAGCCTCTCCACACAACAGGGATAAGTCACAATATTTCTGTACAGTTTCTTCCCTCAACACAGAGCACAGAGACAGACTGGGGAAGATGTGATTGCAGATGGTATGTGAGAGAGGATGTAGACTCAAATTTGACAGGCACTTTATAAACGAAACCCTGGCTGTGTGATCTCCCTTCAGGTCTACTTGCTGCTGCAGAATAGTTTTCTGTGGGTAAAAACACCGAGTTTTCCAAAGCCTGATTTATGATTATTCTCTGCTAAAGCCTTAAAAACACAAAAATTATTACAGCTATTTGTATCACATCTTGGCATTGTTGTTCTCCATTGCAGTAAGTGGGACTATCTTTTCTTAAAATGCTGGATTGAATCCATATTCTATTTATTACGTCTGAGGACGGCTGTTGTGTACTTTATAGCCTGTTATTTACAAACTGTTGGGAGGGATAAAAAGTGCACAATCTGAAAAAGTGTGGAAGTGTCCTCATTATCCTTCTTTTTTTATTTTTTCCCTCCCAAAAGTAGCAACCCCCAAAGGCATCAGCTTTTTAGACCTTAACAACAAGGCAGAGAAAATAAACAAGGGGAAAAATGAACAGTGGGTGAATGTTTGGCCAAAAAATGTCTTGGCTCCAAAAGACCCATGATGGATAAGTAAGGGGGTTGAGGATTCCCTATTCAGTCCCCATGTGCTTTTGTTGCTCTGTATTCATTCATTCATTCACTTTGTGATCTAAATTCAGGGAGAAGGAAAGAACAGTCTGGTCCTGGGAGTGGGAAGCAACTCATGAAGAAGTGAAGGAGGCAGCATGTATCCATTAACGTTTCCATACATTTCAGTTCTAACTCAGGCCTGCCTGTCCCCACAGGAAAGCTTTGTGCATGTACTTTACACATGGCTTGCACCAGCCAATTTCCATCCACATCCTAGAGCAGCTCTGATGTCGTGCTTTGTCCTTCACCCAAAAAGTCCCTGACATCGTGAGCACTGTTTTCCCAAGTAGCTACAAAATATTTGTCTGCATTGGAAAAGGTGGGTCTCCAGACTTTAAAAACTTTGAGCAACCAGTTTCCAGTGTAGTATTTGTGAGTGGTTTTCTGTTTTATGGATCTCAAAACCTTTCTGAAGAAGCAAACCAAAGCCGCTAATGGGTTGGGAGGGCAATCCTGGATGGTGACAGTGCCAGAGGGAGAGGATGTGTGATAAATAGATGGCCTGTCAGGCTGTGACTGCCTACTGAGAGGAACATACTAACCAGCTTGAGGGGAGAGAAAACACACAAGGGTTTTCCAGCTTTCTCCTTCTGATAGACCACAGCTGAACAGTGCAGCATCTGTTGTGCCCCACTGTTGACAACATTGTGACTCACACAGTGGCACTGGTGCACACCCTTTCACACATGGTATGTACCACAGGTTTCTAGGCCACATCCTCCTCCCAGGAATGAGACAGAAGAGTGTGAGGTGCACAGAAAGCATTCCACCCTACACGGATTGGGTTTACCAGGAGAGGTGAGCACAGTCCCTTTGCTGTGGTGCACCGCATGGTGCAGCCACAGCCCATCCCACCATCCTGGTCACAGTTGTGTCCACCCATGTTTTTCCCCTCTCTTGGTCACCAGGTTGTCAGGAATTCAACCTTCAGCAGAGAGCAAAGGAAAGCATAAAAGAAATTCAAACACTTTCACAGCCCTTTGGCATTAAAATCAACTTACTCCTTGGTACGGGCATCTTTCTGAATAGAGAAGAGCTCTGACAGCTGAGCTGCACCACTCCCATCCTGGAAGACACTTTTTCCTGCTGTCAAACACTTGCCACCAGCCAGAAGTCACAAGGGAAGAGGGTACTCCATAGATCTCTCCAAGGTGCCTCAGTTATGAGTGTTGTGGGCTGCAGGCAGAGTGGATGGAGGGAGACTGGCTCTCAGGGGGTGATTCAGGTGGCAGATGCTCTGAGCCACACTCATTTCCCAGCACCAGAATTCCAGCTCAGCTGCTTTGGTGACACACCTCCACACCTTGGCTGATTCTGAGCCTGTGATCCTTTGGGATGTAGTTAAAACACTTAAGTATCATTGTCTTCACATGGCCACAACACCCTCTTTGAGTTGTTCAGAGTTTTGTTTCTGTCATATAAAAGCCACAGCAGTGAGTGAACTAGAGAAGTACTTGAGTTTGGTACCTGATGTTGAATATAGAGACTGAGATTTAAGAATACATCTAAAAAGAGTTTTTTCCCCATTTCCCTTCGACAACCATCCAAAGTAGAAGGGAGAGCTGTCAGAGATGTCTTTAAGAAACTCACATTGGAAGCTGTTAAATCTGTAAGATAACACAATTTTCTCTGGAAACAGAGTCCCCCAGTGGCATCCCTCACTTCAGGATAAAAACCTCAGCAACATTGCCAAAATGAGGCTTTCTTGGTAAGCCTTTTCTCTGCAACAGGTCTCAACTCAGCTCCCCTGGTCAGTCAGGGAAAGATGGGCTCCTGGGGAGGTTGGAATTCCCTGCACAGGCAATTTTGGATGTTACCAGCCCTCCTGGAAGAGAGTGAGGAGAGTGATTTGGCTATTACAGGCATTTTCTGTTCCTGTTTCTCAGGTTATGCTGTGTCTGACTGTGGTAATTGCTAGCATCAACTCCCACAGCAGGTAGAAGTCAGGGTTGTTCACAGCATACCCTCACTTTGGAGTGGAATTGTACTATGAATACATAATTGTACTGTAAGTACACAATACTGTATTATTATGAAGATGTATGAATGAATTTCTTCTACAGTGAAGCACAAAAATCTCCTACATCCCACCACTGACTTGTGTGACAAGATGCCCACAGGTGGACATGGTTTCTGCTCCCACTCTGGTGAGATCATGAGAATAAATCTGCACTCTGGCTCTCAAGCCCATCTGGTGTCTTTTGCTGAGATGTAACAACAAAATATTTGTGTTTGGCTATTTCAGAGGAAAAGACCAACAGCAACAGAAAGCAGAGTGGTTTTGTTACATTATTTGTGTAATGGCTCAACACTCAGGGTGGCAGAAGCAGCAGTAACATGATTTTAGCCTCAATCAAACAGATGGCCAGGGAATTA
The DNA here is from genome assembly GCA_035221455.1 of Xenops minutus. NCBI lineage: Eukaryota > Metazoa > Chordata > Aves > Passeriformes > Furnariidae > Xenops > Xenops minutus. The sequence goes on along the minus strand of JAWWEE010000051.1, from coordinate 4,454,223 downwards.
TGATACCTAAACCCCAGAGCATCTTCCATTTCTAGATGCCAGTTAATAATACAGGTGGTGCCGTATGAAGGGAAGAGACTTTGCTACAGTTTTGGGGCTCAACTAGTCCACAGGGTCCAATTCCCAGCTCGCTTGCAGTCCCTTCCTCCCTCTCACCACAAAGACATCTGGTGTTATTAAAAGCTACTAAAAGAACTGTGTTCAGAGATAGCTCCCCAACATTGCACATGTAGCCATATGTGGCAATATAGCATCACATTAAAAATCAGAAAAAAGCTTACTGAAGATCGGCAAGTTTGGTGTTTTTTTCAGCATCCCTTCTCTGTTCCTGCGGTTATTGATTCTTGTGACTGTTCTCGTCTTCTGAAGGTATTTAATTAGGTGTAATGGGTGAATTTAATAAAAGGCCTTGACCTCTCTGCTCTTCAGACAGCTGTGGCCTTATGTTTGAGTGTGGAAACCATTTCATATCTAGCATATTTAAAATAAAAATTGTTTTTCCCTCTCTGTTATGTGTATGCTGGACGTATTGCTGTTGTGTCAACATGGAGAGTTTCTACCAGAATATGGATTATCATAATTAAATATGGAAAAAGAAACTAGGGAAAAAAAAAAACCAGTTAAAGAGAACAGTAGCACAGCATTTTGCTACAGCAGCAGACCTTCTCCTCTGCAGTTAGTGAGTTTGAGTCTTTACTTACCCAGGGAAAACTGAGGCTGGAATTTGGTTCATTCTCCTCAGTGGCAATGGCAGTATAGAAATAATCTCAATATCAGTGACCCTGACCTGAAGAGCATATCAGATTCATCTCAGATGTCTCATGCTGGCAATCCAGGTGCTAAATCTTTAAGGCACAGGGTGCTGGCCCTCAGGAATGGCATTTCTGAGCTTAATGGGCTATAGAACAAGGTGTGCCTCCTCTTTTTCCTCTCTGGGCAGACAGAACAGGCGAGTTACAACATGAAGTGCAGAGGGAAAGAGGGGACAAGGAAAAATAAAATACTTATTTCATTAAGAAGACTCCTTTGCTGCGGACAGGATGCATAAAACAGGAAGGATGTGGCCACTGAATAACTCATCTCAGGATTTCTCTGTCATTAAGGAAATGAAGGTATTGAAGCGTGGGTTTCCTTTGCAGGCTATTCTAGTGAAAAGCAATTCAGTAATAAGGTAAAATGTTACTACTACTTTGCTGCTGCTTAAGGAGAAAACTTTCCCTGTCTTCCTTTCACTGCCCTGCACCTGCTCATGGGACTCACAGTCCACCAGCACTCAGCAGGGAATTTAATACTTATTTCCATGTTGTGCTCCTTCCTTACAGACACAGAAACACCCATGTATTGCATGGCCACTTGGGCAATAGTTTAATACAGCTCCTAAACTTGGGAAAGGACAGTACAGCAAATCTAGGCACTGATCTTCCCAGCATCTTCAAGGTGTCTCAGAAACGTGGCTGGAGCTGGATTTTGCCACCCCAACAGTAACAATCCCCAAGCCAAGCTGGTGTCAGGATGTTCCTGTCATAGGAGGGGCTCAGGTGGGAATAGGGAGCAATGAAAAGCTGGGTTTGCTGCTCCTGTTGCTCTTGGGAAAACTTGTAACAAGAAAAGTTAAAGCAGCAGATGTAACACCACCGGGAGCAGCCAGCTCTGGCAAACTATTGGAGTGAAAGCCACTGGAATTATTTGTATTCATGTGTTTATACAGCTCTTCATACAGCACTGTCCCAGATGAAGACTCCTAGATATTACTGGAATACAAGTGATATAAGCCAGGGATATACAAGCATTTTTTATAGTTTCATTTAATTTGTCATTTGCAAATTGTTTTGAGAGGTAGAATGGAGGAGAACATCCACAGAAGGCAAGGCAGAATCTCTTTCAGATGGAATACATGCAGGTTACAAAGTGCTCAACAAATTCTCTAGTGACCTAAGTTTCATTATACATCACCAGGAAAGACCTAACTTTAGGTTTGACCTCCACAGTGTTGTATAAATAGAGAAGGAAACTTGAGAAGCATTAAGATGTAGCCTTCCTCAGGAAAAAAAAAAAAAAAAAGGCAAGCAGTCCCTTCATTAATGACTCCAATTACAGCTATTCATTGTATCCTCTTTTCCTTAGCAAAGTCTCACATTGTCAACCAGCCCTCTTACATGTTCTTTGTGTGCCCATTATCAAAATATCATTTTCAGCCTCACTGAACACATGTAGGAAATGTAGCAATGTAAAAAGGAAGAGGAGGAGGGAAGATAGCACAAGGAAAAGAAAGAGGAAGATAATAAGCTTAGACTGTATTTGTGTAATTACCCTCTCCAGAACAGTCTTCAGAGAAAAGGATATGTTTAATTTTTGTTATGTCATAAACCTTAAACTCTCCAGTTGTCACTGATTAGGCTAGGAACTAAATAGCTGGAAATGGGCACTGGGTGATTCCCTTCTCCCCACTTCACTTTTAGTAAAGACAGATTTATTGTGAATGGAGGGAGAGCTCTGTGGTCAGTTTTGAATCTGTTTTTAAGGACTAATGAATTTAATGCATCCAAACAGGAAATGACTAGTGGTTTATGCAAAGTAAACATTCCGTAATTTCAGAAGTATAAAACAAACCTGTTTAGGAAGTGTCCAGCCAATGCATGAGTTTTTCTCATTCATGTCCTTTATCTGTTATAACATTGTTTGACCCTTGATTTAAAGTTAATTCTGATCCTGACTCAGGCTTGATTCAAATCCATGACAAAACTGCCATTGACTTCAACAGCAGGAGGATCAACCTTGCAGCACTAGATTAAAAAGATTAAAAGCTTGGAAGACAAAATAGAGTAATTGCTCAGGAGACAAATGGTAGAAAGGCCTTCTCTGACCACAACATGCCAGGTCATTAACCTCCACAGAGTTCTTCATTTGGAAACTACTAATGCTACCAATTAATGCAGGGACCTGCCCAGTTTGAACTGCAGAGACATCAACAACTTGCCTAAGGTCCTGCACCAAGCACTTGTCTGCTGTCAGAAAGGCTTGATGGCTAACCCACATCTGTCCTGTCCTTCCAGTGCAAGCCAGAAGGACCAAAGGGTAGATCTTCTCAAGTAGGAGCCCCTCCAGTGCTCTGGTTGGTCAAGGAAATGGAAGCCAAGCACTCTGCTCCTGCAGGGCAGTGACAGCAGTGAGGTGGGTCAGCCTGTAACCAAAGCCAAATTCCAAGCTACATTCTCAAGAGAATAAAAACTTCTGTGCCTTTCAGAAGAGTATCTTCCAATGACTTGATTTCAGGAGACAAGAAGTCTTAGGAAAGGCTGAAAAGAGCAAACTATTATCCACTTGCAATTGGCCTGAACTGGAATTGCTCTCAGTATATTTTAGACTGACAGAGTCATGGAGACAGTGTTGGTCACTGCCCTCTGCACTACAGATGTCACCATATGCAAATTTGTCACCCAAAGTATGAATATTTTTGTTAGATTACATATAATTTTAAATGTCTATGGGGCATTTGGCATATTGGATTTCCATCCATGCACTTATTGTGGGAGTCCTTGCTTGTCTCATTTTTTTATAAGATATTGAAAACTTGGAACAGATAGCACAAAATCAGTGGGAATATCACTGGGGGCTCTACCTGAGAGACACCATTTTGCTATTCTTGTCTTGGTCAATGACTGTCTTAGCAGCTTTCAGCAGGGCCAGGCAGATGCACCTATTGCATAATGGCAAGGCCAACCCTGGGGGATGGAGCTGTGCCAGCTGGCAGCAAGCAGGCAGGAAGGACACATCCATACTGATAACACAGAGAGGTCTAACAGCTCTGTGACTTTGCTTTTCTCTGTCATTACCATTCACACTCCTGCAGCAGGAGGACTATCTCAGTATTTCAAAGGCAGGCAATGAGTAGGTGCAGCTGGGAGATATGGTCTGTCTTTGGGATTGGTTGTTCCCTGCAATTTCACCTGAATGGGATAGCTTTCATCTGCATTTCCCCAGGGACAGAGCAGGGCATAGACTACAGCTGGCAGGATCATGGCCCATCCCTATCTGTCCCCTCCTCTGCCAGCATTTCCCTGCAGCTCAGACCTTCTCCTTGGTTTGCTCATCCCAGTGGGGCAGTGTAATGGGTCTGAGCTACAGCCTAAACTTCTCCTCTGAGCTGCAGCCCAGACATGCCATGGCACTGACTGCACTGGCCACCTGCCCTTTCCTTGGGAGACAGACTCAGGGAAAGGATGGTAGCCAAGAGCTGACTGCTGCTGCCTGTGCTCCTGAGGAGCCTCTGAGGAGCTGCAAATGGTACCTGACTGACCTTGACTTTGTCCTTTCAGCCAGCAATGCTGGCTGAGTGCCTCCTGCCCTATCTCCTTGGGAGTGGGTGCCGCTCACACCTCCCACCAGCCTTCCCACAGCCCAGCCAGGTGGGGAAAGAGGGAGGTATGAAGACTGGCTGTCCAAAAAGACTGGTATTGCAGAAGAAAGGAGAGGTGCCCAGGAGTCCTGAGCTTTCCATGCAGCCTGACCCTGCAGAAGGTGAGCATTGCTTGTCTGCTAGGGCTGGGTTTACCGGCTCTCCTTGTTTTCACTAACTCCCTCTGGTCTCTGGTTGAATCCTCCTGTGGCTTTACCTCCCTTTGAGTCATGGCCCTGCTAACAAAGCCGTGTATGTGAGGGAGGAGAGCTGTGATGGGAAGTGCAGTGGATGTGCTGGACACAGCACCACATCTAGTGAAAATCCAGTGGGAATGCCCGCTGTGAGGTTTGCATTTTTTCCATGGTGTTTATTTAGTTCCCTGCTCTTGTCCTTGCCCTTCCCCTCGTGCCCAGGCTCTGTGTTTGCTGGGGTTTAGCCTGACCATTGCTGGCTTAGGGTGGCCCTAAAGGGACAGCCAAGCTGGAGAATGGCTGTGGTTGGAGAAATGAGTATACACAAATTACATAGTGCTCTTAACTACGTAAAAACTGACTTGTCAATCACCCAAACTAGCTTTTACAACATTTTGAATGCAAATCAGCCCTTGAGCAGGCATAAGTTACAACTGTATTTACCTTTATCCTATCAGAACAATGAAAGGCAGTCTTACAGCTTAGACCATATTCCACCCCTCCAAACTGTGGTAGCAATTTAAGTTGTTTCCACCATCATTCAAAGTGATTGTTGCTACTTCTTCTTTGGGGATTTTTTACTTCATTCTGAACAAATGCTGATGGAGACTGAGGGTCAGATTTCACTTGTATGAATGCAGGACGTGTTTTCTTAAGAGACAGGTAAAATTTGTCCATGAGAGAAAGAATCCAGGAACAAGCCCAGGGAACCTCCTCACTGAGAGACTTGTTTTGTTTTGGGGTTGTTTTTTTTTTTTTCTTTACAATTTCACAGCTTTAAGTCCTTTCGTGTTATTCCCATTCTTGCCTTAAAAGGCTGAAATTCTCTAGTGCAGCCACAAATATCGCAGCCCTCTTGTCACTGTCCAAGCAGCTCAGAACTGCAATTTATTTAAAGCTAGCCTGAAGTGAACCAGTTAGTAAGAGCTGGTTTCCTATCACACCTCATTCCACCTTCTGCCTTTGAAGCCCACTTAACACAGCCCTACTATTCCCTGGGGACTTCAGGGGATTAAGGCAGGTCCCCTGACAATGCACTGACTCTTCCAGTGCTGTTGCCTTTTCTGTTTTTCAACTAAAATGAGAGAGAGTAGGCCAAAAATGAGACAAAGAAGGAAAGGGAGAGGCGAGAAAGAGTAAGAGATGGAAGGAGGGGGGGAAAAAGGAAAGCAAGATTTTTAATGCAAAACCAAAACCCTGTTGTTCATGGCTTTTGTTATACTAGTAAGCTTCAAGTACAAGCCTTGTATCCTTAATAATGTAGCAGAGAAATAATTTCCCTAAAGCTCTCTGTATATCACATAAATACATGTATTCCAGGAATTCTCCTTTCTCAGGGAGACCCAGGCATAAAAACCCAATGGGCATTCAGTTGCCTGTGTGTGAGGAGCCTAAAGGATTGTAACTCTTATTTAGAGCAGTTGATAACAGGTTTTGATCCTTACTTCTTTACTTTGCTAAAATCCTCTGCCTCCTGGCATGGTGCCTGAGGCATCGTCTACCTGCAAAATCTGCAGCTTTATCTTACTGATAACAAAGCTTGGATAACACTGTGAAGAGTTCCAATAACACAGGATGAATGGGATCTACCTGAACTCGTTATTACACTCTGATCTCAGAAAGGCTTGCTGCTGGATGTTGAACAACAGCTACTCATCACTGCTTTGTCCTGCAGGGAGCCTAAATGCTGGGATAATCACAGCACGGAGGACAGTGCTTTAGTGAAGAAGATGCAGAACATGTCATCTAAACAACTTTCCCCTTGAAAAAGAAGGATACTGTGGGAAGAGACATGTAGAGCACACAGTTTAATGACAGTCCCAGCAGCAGTGCTGAGAAACCCAAGGCTGCAGTAAAACCTGCAGAAGTGGTGGATAGAGGTACACCACACCACCAGGCTCCAGAACTGGGAACCTCCCTCTATCCTTCAAGCCACCAACATCTGGCATTCTCGTGAGCCAAGCAGGCAAAGGAGGTCTGATAAAAGCTGCTTGAGGCAGCTCAAAAGTTCAGGGAGCCCACGTGGCTTTTCTATGGAAAAATGCTGTAGAGGATTAGATATCTGCCACTGCAGCCCATAAACCCTTCCCTCTCTCACTCCCCTGTGTAGGCTCGACTCTACAGGATTTTCTTGCCTTCCTCACTCTTCAGTCTTATGCAGACAGAGAAAGAAAAATAAGAGAGCCCTATAGCAATCTGTGCATCAGCCCCCAAGGTGAGTGAGATTCCAGGCTGTGGTGAGTACTGAGCAGGGGATGGGACATCAGGGCAGGCAACACCAGGCATAATCACTTGCCTCCAGATTTTTTTGTATCATGACAGAGCTTTCTGATCCTGGGACAAGTACAACAACCCTTGCTTGCTACAGGTGCTAATTAGTAATACAATTCAGAAAAAGGGTCACACTTCCCTGGCTGGACAGGATCTACTCTGATGGCATAGATATTTCTGCTGTGTAGCTGACTGTATTTCCTTTCACAGTACCAGAGTTCCTTCTGCTCTCCATTGCTACATCCCTGTTTCAGGTTTCACCAGTGGCTGTCTGACACAGCCTCAAAACCCTCATGGGGGAAAGAGCTGATGCATCAGTTCAGAGTGGCATCCTGGGCAGGCTGCAGGTGCTATGCAAGAGCCATGATTTTGAAGGGGTTTGGATGTTTGCATTACTTGTTTTGCATTATCCCAGTTGTGGGAAACTCTGTGATAGGTTTTTCTCCCTGGCTAATGTCTAGTGGGAAAATTCCTTTCCTGCTGAGCAGTCCCTCTGCCCTGTAAAACCTTCACCACCATGGGTTTGAGGGCAGGGGGAGGTCTTTGTGAGAAATAGGCATTTGAAACCACAGCCCACAACGTAACCTCATCAGGTCGGAGCTGGTGGGTAGGTTTATACTGGGACTTGTTTCCTCTTTTAGTTTTACTGGTTTCCTTCAGCAATCATTAGGGCTTAACTAAGCTTTTCTGGCTTCCCCTTGTGTTTCTGAAGTTCTTTTGTTCCCACAGGGGAAGCAGAGCTGTAAGGATCCCAAGCTTTCCATTCAAATTATTTTAGCTACCTGAAATTCTTAGTCTGGGCTTAAAGTTCAACTCAGTGCTGCCCATTTGCTCAACACAATGAGAGAAAAAGGACAGAGGGCAAAGCTGGTGTCTTCTGAAGCTGAATTCTCTTTATATTGGCTGATTCTTTTGCTTCAGATCGAAACAGACTCACAATATTATGGTGTCAGCGCTCACTTGTCACACATCCCTCATGGGCCCAGAGGGAGAGCACAAGCAAACACCTGTTATGAGAACATCGAGCCATGGGGAAGCCCAAAGACACTCTAAGGGATTTAGTGTGATAGCTTTTAGATGAAGGGCTATCCTGCACCTGGAAACAAAGAAATAAATAATAAAACCCCCCATCTCCCCATATGCAGCCCTGACTACAGAGGCAAAAAGCAGGGGCTGACCTGCTGGCCAGTGACCTGCCACATGGCACTGCCAGCACTGACTGTGACTGCCCACTGTGTCCAACACTTCTCCTCTCAAGTCCCCAGTCACCACACACAGCCCCAGATGGGATCTTCTCACTGCTGCCTGAAGTTCCACTTCACTGCCTACTGTAGAAAAATCACTCTTGCTGCAAATCCAACTCATTTTTCTTCTAAATTAGGCTGAACATTACTTACATAGCTCCCTGCAGTGAAGAAAGCACTGACAGTGACAGCCTCTGATGCTCTGCAGTGTTCAAGGCTTCAGGAGTTGCTACCAACCATCACTATCAGGCACAAATAATCCTGCTCTAAGCTCTGTCATGACAGAACAAGCCTTTCCTGGGTGCATGCAAGCAGCACAGATGTCTGGCATCAAAATCTGCTTCAGAGCATCCACTGAATGCATTAGAAAGAAAACGCACAGCATTCAGCTGGAGCTCAGTTCATCCTCCCAGACCAAGACTTTAAGGAAAGGCCTCAAGTGACTATGCAAGTTGTAATAGGGGGGGATGAGAGAGTTGTTATCTGCCAGCAAATTGGCTGGATTTGGAGCATCCCCGATGCAAACAGAATTAGGGCATAGATAGCAGTATGCTGCACATCTTCAGCAACTCTAAAACTCATCAGCTCCTCCCAGCTCACTCATTTTGACCTTGTTGTCAAACTAAGCACAGGGAGAGTCATGGAGACAACTGCTTGCAGAAGGAAGGAAACATTCTCTATGAAGATGAGCTCATTTCTAATAAGGAGTAAGCAGATACCCAGCTGAAAGCTTGAAGCATCCCTACTTTGCTGAAAATGAATCAAAAAGCAGTTACTTGGCTCCACTGACACCCAGTGACTTGCTAAATCACCCTAACTCAGTTTTAACTGTCTGGCAACCCATATGCTAGTCCAGGACTCACATTCTTTGATTGTGTAGTGCTTTGGAAATTGGTACAGCTGTCCTGAAATACTATTTGGGGCCACTTTGAACAGGCCTTGTCAGATCCCATGAGGATGTGCAATGGAATGTTCATTTTCACCTGTTTCATCATAGCAGGTTGCATCTCTGTGGAAGAAGACACAGAGTAGGGATAAAATCTTCAGCAAAACTGATGAAGTTCATCCATAAAATGGCTGGAGAAATAGCTTTTATAGTAAAGAGTAAATTCTTGGGAGGTTTTGCTGAAAAAAAAATGCTTCCTTTTTTTCTCCCACTATCAGAGTGTTCATATAAACCTATAACCAGTTCAGGCTGTTTCTCCCTCTGGGAGATTTCAAGTGATTTGATTCAGCTTTCTAACATTGTTCAAGGTAGACTTCATCTCCCCTAGCACTCATCAAAGCTGCTAATAAGTACTTCAGAACTCATAAAGAGATGACCAAATCTTGGGCATTGGGGACTCTGGCTCATTTATCTTCCACAGGCAGAATCAGATCTGATTTTTTACACTGCCTGCTCAGATGCTAATGCAGTGCGTGGTCTCTGGCTCCTCATGGAAGCTTCCCTTACAATAACAGTCTGCTGTGAAAACACGAGGCAGGCAACACAGATTTCATATGGCTTCTACATTTAACTACACACAGATGGAGAACTGAGAGGGGAAAAGAAGAAAAAGGAAAAAAGTTTTACTTAGAATTCGGTTACTAGGAGTGGGGAAGATGAGATGTATTTCAGTCTATACCAAAACCAACAAAAGTTTTATGCACAAAACCTCCTAATTTGTATAATTAGGAATAGAGAAATTGTGAAGACCAGATTTCACATGCTCTGTGAAGGTCTGTTGAGGTCTCAGGTTCTTGGTTAACATGGAACAGGTGGACCAATGCCATTTTCAATAAAATCCGAGTACTTCTCATTTGGATCTGATCCCGTGATTTACAGTCAACCTTTCCTTGTTTTACAATGAGAATCTAATTATTATGCTGCTCCTGATATAATGTAACAATTAGATTCAAGTCCAGATATCCAAGAGAAGTTGTGCTGGTGAAGTGACATTTATGTGGTACTTGAAATATCTGCACATATTAAGGACAATTTCATGGCTAACTAGTGACACTTAACAGTTCTTTTTATCAAAATTACTGTTTTCATAAAAAAAATGTTTCCCATTGAAGACAAAGATATGCAAACCTACTCTGCAAGGATTATATTTAGAACTGCCTTTCCCCTCCCCCTTTTTCTGGGGGGGGAGTTCAAGCTCAGTTTCCCTTGATGTGACTTTTCAAACTGCTATTATTGCTGACTGTACTGTAATCTGGTTTGACTGCAGTTCTAAAAAATGACCATAGATAATAACAATAACAATAATAGCAATAATAACAATAATAATAACAATAATAAAAATACTAATAATCCCTCCATCTTTTAGACTGCAGTCTAAAAAACATAACTTCTACCTGGTGTTTGTTTATATGGTAAATAGCTTCAGCTCTTTTCAACATGACTGCTCCAAACTGCAGGTATTCCATTATTACTTAAGAGATGCTCTTTGTAAGAGTTCCAGGTTGATTGTGGTGTTTGCTGGATGCTGTAGGTGAATAGGTATGGGGATTCCCTGTCCCTCAAGGCCATGGGCTGAGTCCACTGTCTGGGAGCATGGATAACCTGGGAGTAAGAATACAAGGCTCTGCCTAGCAGCATTCCCAATACAATTATAATCCACAGGCAGCACTGTTCTCTTCTTTCCCTGAGGAGCCTTGGTGGCCAGATCGTATCCTGTGAGGTAGGGAGGAGAAGGGATGTTTTAGCTACTCTGAGAAACCCAAAAGAGCATTTAACTCCATCACATCCCATAATTAGAAAAGACTATCTACCATTTCTTAGCACAAGAAATCTAAAACCCAGCCACCAAAGCTGCTTCTTCAACAGAAGATAAAGACATACCCCTTTGGAGGGCAGGTCACCCTAAGCTCAGTGCCTGTGATGGGTGCTGGGTCATCCTCTGGGGACACGTGTCTCCTTCCCCTGACGCAGGCACAGCCCCCTGGCACAGACAGCTCGTGCTAGCTGAGATGGATCCCACCCTCCCTGTCAGGTCTTCAGTTCATTGTTTTTATTATGACTTGAATTGACATATTTCATTACATACGATCACCCTCTGCCCCGTCGTACATTCATCACACGTGTCAGCTCTGCTTTTCCAATCTGCTGCTTGATTAGCCTTTGTTAGCAGAAATACCCCAATGATGTACATGGAGCCATGTACCTTTTGCTCATGTTCTGGAGGACACCATGGCAAAGAGTCTGCCAGGGCTTTTTCCCATATAAAAATAGAGCAGGGCCCAAGGACATCAGAAGATCCAGCTCTGCTCGCAGCTCTGCTCCTGACCTGGGGTAAGGATATGGCCGAGCATCTTCTCACTCACCCTGGGTGCCTGCTGATTCTCTCCACTCTTTCTCTCTGGAGTTAAGCGGCTCATCAGCTGTCACGTCACGCTGTGTGTTTGTGCCTATTATAGGGACTGACATTTTGGTACAGTCCTTTAGGGGGAAAAATCACTCTCAAGTTCCCTTTAGTGACAAAAATAATGCTATATGAGGGCAGTTGGCTGGAGGAGTGACAAAATTAGAGGACTACTATACTATATGCACTAGTCTTGGGAAAGATTATAGATGCTAACCAGGCTCTTGCAATGGGAAGCTAAGCAAGGGCAGTCAGCAGAATCCATTTACTAGGGGTAGGTCATCCTCAGCAAATATGATTAACTCCTTGGAGTGGAGGTGACGATGAGAGCTGACAGGGCTGAAGCAGCAGACATAATTGACTTGGACTTCCACAAGGCTTATTTTTTTTTTCTCCCCCATGCAATCCTGCATAAAAGACTTAGGGTTAATAAGTCTGGCATTGATAGTGAAATTCTCAATTTGCTACAAAAAAGAATGACTTGGTAACCGAGGTTAGACAAGTTGGAAAGTGGTGATAAATGGATACAGATGGGGTAATGGTGAGAGGTGAGAAGTGGAGGGCCTCAGGGAGCAGAGGTGGGGGCTTATTCATGCATCAGTGACCCACTGGAGAGGGGGATGGAGAGTGAAGTGTGCACGTTGTCAGAGGACACAGAACTGCGAGAGAAGAAGAGGGAGACCACATGTGAGGAGACAGAGTTACAGACAGGCAGGTTTACAGACACTCATCCCTGCACAATGCAAATTGGAGAAAATCCATAAATGGCTCAAAATGTACAGAGGTGGGGAAAGGATAGATGGGATTTGTTTTTTCTGTAAAATGGTGATTAAGAATGGGGTGTGAGGTGATACCAGAAATATCCCCCTCAGGTAGAGGGAGATACAAGTTTTGGGGGTAGAGTGAAGCCGTGACTTTGAGTGCTGTAACAGTGAGTGTCATTGCCTGTCCTCTGGACACTAGCACTATTAGTGCAAATAAAATTTCACTCAAAATTTGTCTCTTTTAGTCTATGACCAACTTATCCATTAACTGATGTATCCATTAACTGATCAACATTTTAATCTGTCTACCTATTACATAGGCCTTGCCAGTTCAAAAGCTGAGAACCTCAAAGTTTTAAAGGTTTTCATCCTTGTATTCAGCCCTTTTGCATTAAGGAAGTATTATCTCCATTTTACTAAGATCAAAAAGCATAAAGATATTAAATTTAGTTACCAGCTGGCAGAATTCTATCACAAATCCTGCAATACTTTGAGATTTTCTTTTCCATTTCTGACGGTTTCATGATAATTAAATGTTTTTATTCCCTTAGTCCGTATATAAGCTTCAGAATCCAGACCTTTGAAGGACCTCTCCAACCAGCCAAGTGAACACAGGTAGCTTATGGTCTTTGCAATACTTTGCTTTACTGTGCAAACAAAAGGTTGCTTACATGAATGTTTGTAGAAAGCAAGTAACACCGAGGCAAACACGTGGCCTCTCCTAGATAAATGCTTTTTGCAATATTTATCCAGCTGTAGTGATTTTTCAACCAGCAGTTGGAAAAGTGACCTCTGATTTGACCTGAAGAGACAGGTTCTCAAGCCACCCACTGCAGCAAACTCTGCTTCTTAGCAGAGTAAGGTGATCTGACACACACCAAAGTTACAGATTTTACAGTGAAGAGCCTCTCCCTCTGCACTGGGAACAAGAGCTAAAACTGAGATCTCTGAAAATGCAAACATTTAATCCTGGACTCAGTCAAAGCAAAACTCCCAGTAACTTTGCAAGGACAGAAGTAAAATGTACTTGGTCATTGCCAAAGTGAGATGCTGAGTGATCTGCACTGGTGGAGGAGATTTTCTGAAGCACCAAGATCTATCCTATTTCTCCCACCCAACCCACCTGTGGAAAAAGTCCCATCTACTCCAGCAGAGCAGACATGACATAAAAGTTCCATAAGCCAGGAGTTTCAATTCTAACAGAAGATAAACCCAACAAATGAATTACTGTTCATATTAAAGTGAAAAGCAGAATAAATTGGGAGTGACAGTGGTAAGGACCAGATTAGCATGCATACAACTAAGACTGCTTTACTGGGGCAAACATGTTCCTTACTGTAAATAACTAACAGCATTAAAAATATCCAGTTCTAAGCAAACACTGCTTAAAATAGTCCAAATCCCCAAGTTCATCAAAGCCCTCGAAGCTCATATTGAACACTTAGCACACCACGCTAATGGGACACAAGTACTTGTTCTGGAAATTCCTTTAACTGGGGCCACAGTGCCAAACTGTGATGCTTCTGTGCCACTCCTTGCTTGGAATTAGGACGAGATTGGGTGGATGAAAGAAATAACCATATTGCTTTCCTCAGTCTTGTTTTCCTTAAAAGCAGAAGCCATTTCACCTATGTCATGTCTAACTTGTAATTACCTCTTGTCTGTTTGGAGTTGTGCATTTGAGTGCTCTATTCTGCTCTTTTTCACAACAGTCTTCTGCTTGTGATCATGGTTATTTAAGGAGAAAGATTTAAAGAGAAAGGAAAAGGAATTTTTTTCTTCTTTTTTCTGCACATTTGGAGACAAGAAAAAAAATCTTCTTTTTTCCCCCCCCTTTTTTTTTCTTAAATGCTTCCCATGCTAAAAAAGCCCCCCTGAACTCTCATTTTATGGACACACAAAAAGCATAATTTTCTTTGTGTAACTTGACACATCCCAGCGGCAGCACAGTGCTTGATTATTTGATGAGACAGCGTTGTGGATCACATGCACAATGGCCCCCGAGAAAATTACACCCTCCCAGGCTTCACTGAGAACCTCTTTGATGACAAAAGGGTTATTATTATGAGTATTATGCAGACACTCAGGTCAAGCTCTTACTAATTTCAGGGGGGTTTTCTTTATCATTTCTTGACTGTTTGGGCTGTACATATGCAAAGGAAACTTCCAGTCCAAAGAGCATTGACTGGATTTAGAAAATTGTTGAAAGCATTTACTTAACTCTAAACATAAGGAACAACAGTTGAACGAATGGGCTCACTCAGGTACTGTGCACTAAGGATGCACTTTCACAGTTTTACTAACTGCACTGCATGAAGTTTAAAAGATAGAGAGATATAATTGTAAGTCTGCTAAAATCATGCTCTTTCTCCTCTCTGTCAGAGCAGTAGCCTTCATTAACTCAGCATTCTGCAGCCTGGCTAACTAGGGCAGGACTTGCAGTAACTAGTATAGCAAGTTGAATTATTCATTATGAACTTTTTCTTATGGAGGAATGTATCTTGTTTTTTCTACTCAGAGATTTTACATGACCCTATCATGATTTTTTTTTTTATTTTTTTTTTTTTTTTTGATTCTCCTTTCTTGAGGATTCCTCCAGCAAGGAAATGGTGCAAACAAATTATGCACAGTTGGTCATGACATGATCACAGCAGGACTCTGCTCAAGAGCTCTCCACTGAACCATGAGACTGGTCACCAAAGTTATATGATTTCTCTATTTATTAGACTGAATGAACAAAACACGAAACAAAGACAATTTTAATGCTAAGAATTCCTCTGATTTGCTCTTCAAAAGGAACTTTTGTCCTTTCAAGATTTCCCAACTTACTCAAAATGTTCTTGCTTACCCCCAATATTTTGCCTGTTTCCAGCTCCTGTGGTATAGTATTCCTTTGGTCTTAACAGCCCATTCCTAGCAAAAACTTTCTGAGACTCACTGCCAGGCTTAATAAGGCTCCCAGTGGGAAGAAATTGAGATCAACAAGGGATATCTCTGTGCTTATTATCATGTTGAATCTAAATGGTGTCATTCCTCAGAATTCATTAGTTTAACAACATTCCCAAAATATACTTGGCAAGTTGTAAATGTATCCTTTCGGTTATATTACTTGAAAGTTATAGATTTTCTTTTCTTTGTGTATACTTTTACTGAAAACTCACTCAACTTACGAATTGCCATGAAAGTTTATTCCTTATTGGAATTAGCACAAGAAGCACTGGGAATATTGTTAGCAATATGCTTTTGATTAGCAGATCATATTTTGAATGTTGTTAACAGGGGATTTTTAAGTGCAAGATTTCTTCTTGTAGAGGGTCCCATTCTGAAATTGCTGCATCAGCAGTCCTGCAGGAGAACACAATGCAGCAGAACAAAGTGGGTAACTCTGTCCATCAGCATATTGCAGAGAAGAAAACTTGGGCAAAAGAAGCCCAGATTACGAGAAAAGAGGCACAGTAATCAGCTCAGTCACTCACAGAATGTGTGATCTTGGAAGACCCTCAGGTACAAATATAACAAGAGGAACTGTTGAAAGTTGCTCTTTACCTGCAGAACGCCCAATTTCCATAACCATCCCTCTCAATCTAACACGAGTGAACAAAGCCTGATGCTCGTGGTAACCACACGTCACACAAGACAGGGCAGAAGTTTAACCACAGTCCTTCTGGAACAAGGAACAAATCCCTTCTGGCACCAGGGCACAGCCAACAGGTATCCTGGGACAAGAAGAGACTTTCCATTCAGTATGAGGAGAGAAATAACCCCTCAGACTCCTGCATGCTACAGGCCAGGTCTCAGAGAAGCTGAGAGACCTCAGCACTGGATGGAGCTCACTCCAGCCTTAAACAAGAAAAGAGTCATAGCACAGAGTCCTTCCATGAGCCTCTCTGGAAAGATGAGCTATGACAGAGAAGACAGAGTACACATTGGTTTCCAGCTGTGTCTTGACTAAAGATGTCTCTCAGGAAAGGTATTAGCCTGTCCAAGGAAATCAGTGGTGTGTGCTAAGCTCACCGCAGCCTGACACCTGCGAGAAACATCGCAAGGAAGATAACGGTGAGCATTTGGCAACTGAGGATTTTCTTGAGCCAGCATGTCTGTTATTTGTAATTCATAGGCTTGGCAGAATGATCTGGGATTTTTCAGTGGTTTTCTCTCTACCCACAAAATAGATCTCATTTAAAAGAGGCATTTTTCTGATACATTTTAAACTTTGATATTATGGTCAGAAAGGGAAATCCCCAAAGATATATGAGTGGTTGAGGTACAACATCCTGAGTCTGAGAGATATAGAAATATCTTGGATATTCTCTCCCATCATTCTGGGACAGTCATTTCATTCTGGTTATCTGCACAATCCTGCAAAACAGCACAGATGTTTCGTAACAGCAACACTCAGTGAACTCGCACAATCTCTCTCCCAGTCACCTTTCTATTCAGAAGCTGAGTATTTGTTTTCCTCTCCAGTGCTCTGCCTGGGCAGCAGATTAATCCTGGCCATACAAAATAGTGCCTGATAGAGCAATATAAAATAAACAATCTGCAACAGATCCTGAACTGTGTTCCAGCAACTGCAGAAGCACAGGGGGCATGGAGACTGCTTAGGTGAAGAAGGGGGTTCATTTGTCATTAAGGCACTGCATTCCAACCTGCTGGTACAGCTGGAATGAAGAGATTGGAAGGTCATAAGAAATGAAGAGGTTAATGGGGAAAGAAAGTTGGATGTGTATGCTGACTTGCTGTCACAGGACATGGACATGCAACAGGGAAAGGGATGATCCAACAAGTGGGGCCAGGCTGTACCACACCCTTTAGGATGCTGAAAGACTGAATTTTTTCATCACAGTTAGGAGGTGAGTGTGAACAATGAAAAGTGCTACTTGTTTTCTTTCCCTTCCCAGTATAAAACCTGAGATTTTGCAGGCCAAGCAGTGCTGAGTTATTCAAGATGTTGAGCTGAATTAAAATATTCAGGAAAGACTAGGTAGTATCTCATGTGAGATTGGAAATAGCCCTCAGGACTTTGAAACTTTAGTTCACAATGACTGTCATTGCATAAAATTTAGTAGACAGCAAAGGACAAAGTGTTAGTACAAAGTGACATTTGCAAAGTGAACACATCTACTGCCAGGTGGGGAACTGGCTGAATGGACAAAGATTTCAGAAGATGTGTTTTCCTTGTCCATTATGAAGCTGTGTTGTTCAGTAGCTGTGCCAGGATAGTGCTGCGCCTTTTCTTCCCCAAGAAAACTGCCCTTCTCTCATACCTGCTGTTTGTAGGGGTAGAAATGTTATGCCACTAAGATACTAAATGCAAAGGTCTTCAGTGATCCCAAACATTCTGAGGGACCAAGCTTGTGCACACTTTTTTGACAGCACTCTCTAGCTATTCGAAACCCTCTGATCTTCCAACTCCATGGTGCTGCGGTAGGAGAAGCATGTAAAAACAGGGCCAGGGTTAGGCAGCCCAGGTATTGTTTACAGCTGTGTAAAATCAGAAAGAAAAAACAGTCCCTCACTGCAGTACTTGTCATATAAGCAGGTAAAATACAAACAGCCTGAAAAAACACATGCACATGCACAGAGAGGCCAGAGCTGCCCCTGCTCATGGGAGAACTGTAACTCATCTCGTCAGGAAAAGCGTCCACATGCTCTGCATTTGTACAGTTGTGTCAGCAGAGACTTGTAGGGGATTTTTTGCCTTCAATTTTCATGAACTTTATTCGTCAGCATCTTTTTTTTCCTCCAAGACTGGAGAAATCTGCATGAAAAATTCTGAGACAAACACTAGCTGCTGTTAGTCTGGCAAAACATTTATTGAATGATACCAAACGCCACTAAATTAAGACTGCTCCTTTGCAGCTCCATTCAAAGTGTAATACTTTTGTTACCTCATAAGCAAAGCTGACAAAGCCACTTTGTCTTCTTCAGAAACAAAAAGACATTTTGAAATAAACCTCACTAAAACAAACTTGGTCATATTTCATTAAAATTGGCAAGGGCAAGAATTTTCCTGTTTTAGCTGCTGCTCTCCAAAGAGCATCAAAGGACTTCACAAAGCAGATTCTCCAGCACTTCCTCATCCGAGCAGTCCTGCTGGACTCTTGGAAGTCTCTGTCTCTCCTTTCATGAGCAAGGTTGGCTTCATCAAGACCTAATGACCAAGCCCTGGGAGACGCTGAATACCTGCAGCCCTACATCTCTGCTCGATCTCCTTTTGCCTTTCAACAGCACTGAGACAAAGGGAATGCCCCATTACACAGATGGATAAACTGAGTCATCAGGCTTTTAACATGACTTGCCCAAATACTTGAAGCATTGGCTAAATCTCAGGCACCTCATCCAAGCAATTAATCTCCTCATGGAGCGGGTCTGGTTAAATTACTAAGAAGAGAGAGATGTGGCACTGAGTAAATGACTGTGTGCATATGGTGTATTGTGACTGAACTGTAGATTAGATCTACTTAAACTCACTTCAGAATGAGCTAATTCAGATATGAGGGGCAGATTGGCTGGTCTAGTCTGCTGGGCTGAGCTGTGAGGGCCAGCTGAAATGGCTGGATCTTCTGGTGGATGCAGGGATGCATCCCTGCCCTCCCTCCTCTAACCACCAAACACTCTGCTGCCCGCTACAAATTAGTCTATAACTGAGGAAGAGTTCCCACATCAGATGCAGCCTGATAGCACAGGGAGAGTAGGAGCAGCCCTAACCTGGAAAGACCTGTTCTCCAGTCAAAGGCTGCCTACAGATTTGCAGCGGGGCAGGGCTCCTCCCAAAAAAACACGGCCCTTTGCCAGCCACCAGGAAGATGCAAACATGGTTTTGAGGCAGTGCACGGAGACATCTTCATTCTGTGCTCAGGATGGACACCTCCAGCCTCCCAACCACCTTCCCATCCCTTCTACCTTGCAGCTCAGCCCCACGTCTTGGCAGCCCTCTGGAAAATCCAAACGATGTGGTGAACGCCTGCGTAAATCTGGTTAGCTTAATTACTTCTGGGAGATTGGTATCTCTGGCTGTGGAGCCACATTAGTAATCCTGATGTCAGCCCCTCCTGCGGCACACGCAGGTCGGGGCAGGAGGATGGAGCAGGGCTCAGCCGGCGGGGCCAGCGGCTGCAGGAGGGATGCAGGACAAGGCACAGCCTCTGCCTCCTGTCAGGGGGCAGGAACTGGGTTGGAAATTCAGATTTCAAGGCACGGAACTGGACTTCTCTGTCTCATTTAAGACTTTAAGGGGTTGAAGAGCGGATTGGAAATATGTCGTGATCCTCCTTTAGCATGATTTACAAAATTATTCCATTGCCATGGTTCCAAAAGCTCCTGCTGGCTCCTAGCACAGTGGAGAGCCTCAAACAGCAAACAAGATGTGATGCTTTTTCAGGCCTCAAGAAACGGTGGGCAGGAGTCCAGGCTGAGTTGGGTCTTTGTTTGACTCAATTCCAGCAGGTCCATCAAATGGCACATGAATCTACAGCACCTACCTGAAGGTAGCTTTGCCTTTGCTCTTTTCAGGGGCTGTGTCATCTCCGAGCCAGCATTAGGCACTCTGCTCCCTCCCAGTCCTTGGGCAGAAACCACAGCAAAGCCAGGCACTCCTTTGTCACCACACAAACCTATGCAATGCCTTGTAGATAATCCCTCTCTTTCCATCTGCTCTTGTACAACCATTTCACTCCAAAGAAACCTCCTAATTCTCTGTGTTGAGGAAATGAACTCCCACTATTTTTCACAGGAGTTAGGTACCAAGGATATCTGCAGGTCTGAGAGTATGTCTCTGAGCTCCAGGGGCTAGTGCATAAAGAAAAAGAATTTCCTGTAGAATCTTAAACCCAAATCATATTTCATTCAAAGCAGCTAATTTGCTTTGTATAATCCAAGTTCTGGAGCAGCCCCTATAAATGAAAGCTATACCCTTCTGCTATTCTGAACAGAAGCATTTTCTTCTTATTTCTTTCTATGTCCAAAGATTTTCTGGCACCCATATAAAGGTTAAATCTAGCCTGAAAGCATATGCCTTTGCTCTTTGAGTTTGATTAACTATGGCTGAAATGATACTGTGAACTGGAAGCTCTGACGGCTGGAGTGGTATCAGACAGACAGACAAGCAGGGGGAGAAATGAGTCTTTTTAAGTTTTTGAAGCAGTTCTGAATGAGGTCTAAATTGCACCAAATAATGTGCTTAAATAAACTGCTAGCAAAGGAAACAGCTGTCAGAATATTATACTTCTGTGGATCCAAGTATATACCCTACAGTTACGGAACAGAAAATTGCCAAATGAAGATTTAAAGTGACAAGATCTGTGTGTGGCAGCAACAGCAGGTAAAACACAAGAGTCATTTAAGCTGCTTTAAATTTAACTGTCCCATGTATTGAGTATTGAAATTTTTTAGTAGCTGCCTCTTGAGTTTTCCCCTCTATGCTTTGTTAACACAGCAAGTTTCAGACCACATCTAATGGTTTAAAGCAACACTTTCAAACAGTATTTCCTGCTCTAATAAAGCCTGTCTTGGATTTACTCTCAGAATATGAACTGTTTAAAAAGACACCTGAAAGAAACAAGGCATGAAAATAAATGTATTATTTTCTGAGCTCCTCTCCCCCTTCCTTCTCCACACACAACTTTAAGATGCTCTATTGGCCATGAAAAAGGAAAGCTGAACCCACAACCTGTGTGACTTTTGCAGATATTCTTGCACCAATGGCTTGACGGAACAGCCCCCTGAGTAACTGGCAACTTCAAGTGGGTGGCAATTGCCTCCAAATATTTCATGTCAGGGCTGTTTTGTGTGTACAATTACACAGCTTACAGACCCCTCATGCTTCTCTGGAGAGATGATGAGCAGGAGCATCACTGCTGTTTCCCTTTGCACATCCTCTCTGCTGCTTTGAAATCACTTTCCAAGCAAGACTGTGGCACAAGCCCTTTGTAGGACAGTTTTTTAGCCTCACCACCTGCCTTGTGATATTTCCCAACACAGGCAGGAATAATGTTTGAGGGTGCAGCAAAACTTGCATTTGCAAGGTCCAATCCTTTTGACCTCAGTGATGAAGATGAGAAGGCCTTCACCCTTTGGAGTGTCAGACTCCAGTTTTAAGCATCTCCCCAGAGCCTGTGTTCACAGGAGGAGTTCAGGGTCCCTGGATGCTCTGCTGGGTTCACAGAGTACCTCAGTGAAGTGCCCCAAGACAGGAAGCCCAGATCTGCATCTGAGTCCCCAGTTTAACCACAGCAGCCTCCCAGTGCTCCATCCCTCTCTCAGAGAACTCGGAAAACACTTGGTCAGTGCTACACAGTTTAATTCACACTGAGGTCACCAAAGAAATGCAAATAGAAGAGCCCAAAACATTTAGATGAGCTAAAATGTATTCTTAAACACCTGACAGAGTGAGGGTTTGTGATTCTTTGGGTAGAGACATGCAAGTCTGTGAGCACCAGCTCTGTAGGTACTGGGGTTGGTCTGAGAGGGTGAAAAAAGGGTTCAGGTTTTTAATAAGCTAAGAACATGAGGCAGCCTGCCCAGTCAGGCTGTGAGATGAAACACTCAACCTGATCCATCCCTATGGTATCGTGATGGCTGTATTTTTGGAAACTTCACTTTTTTACATTTCTATTTTCTCATGGCTCTGCCTCTGGACCTCGTTAATCTCCATAGTATTTGCAAGTGAACAATTGCCCTAATTCCACCTGGCTGGAGTACAAAAAAAAAAAAAAAAAGAAGGTTACTCTTTTTGTTCTTCTTCTCTTTTCCTCCTTATTCTAGAAATTCCTGGTGATTTAACACTTAGCTACTTCTTAATGATATTTACAGAGTTAAGCTGGTTGGTACAACTGGAGAAAGGGGACGATTGGTTTATGGGAGTGCTCTGCAGCCAGACTGCCACTGCTGCATCGACCTTGTTTCACAGAGGAGGATCTTTACCCTGAAACTGAAACCCAAAGATGTGGACTTAGACCTTGCTCTTCCCTATCCTGAGCTCTCCTGTGTCTGATGGACTGGCTCATTCTACTTAACACTGGATGTATGAAAAACTTCCCTCTCAGGAGCCAAAAATTAGGAGGTCCCAGTGGATGTAAATTAGAAATGAAGACAGTGATAGAAAAAGCTTCTGTTTTGTGATCAGTCATCCCTTATGGAAGCCAAAGGGCTGCTGCTGGAGGGATACAGTGGTCTAAAGTTGAATAAAACTCTTGAATCAGAAGCTGCATGGGTTACTTTTGAGAGAGTTCAGAAAGTATTGGAGGAGAAAGTAGTTTTCTGATCTGAATGCATTTCTGAAGTCATCAAAACAGGGCCCTCACATTCATCTCTTCTGAAATAAAATATGCCATGCTCCAACCCTGCAAAAGAAGAGAACATAAGGTACCCAAAACACTCAGCACTTGAGTTTTCAGCTGGAATCAGCACCTCTGACTTGTCTCATCTAAGCCAATTTTGCCAGGATTTTCAATGTTTAGAGCTCACCCTTGTCAAAAGCCTTTTACAATGTTTGTTTATCAAGTTTGGAGTTTGTTTTTCCTTTCATTCAGAAAAGCTATCCTCATTCATGTTCCTCATATCCATAGACTACCACACCATTTCATTCCTACTCCTTTTTGTACCTCAGCACCGGGGACCACAGAGCAGTGTCTGACCCTGTGCTGCTGCTGGGAGATGGTGTCTTTACCCTGCTGCTACAGCTGAAAAACTCTTGTTTGCAGTACAAACCATTATTTGAACCCAGCTTATTGACTGGAGACTATTTTAGTTCTGGATCATGAAGCAAAATGTAGAATTTGTGAGAAAAGGTGTTCATAACAGCAGCTGAACCCTGTGCATGCCCCCAGTGCAGAAATGCAGCTTGCAGGTTCTGTAGCCTCCACGCCGTCCAGCTCCACAGACTTATGAAATGAATCCTGATTTACAGGCAGGTAATTAGGAGCAGATCTGCTGAGCAAGAAGGCAGCAGCTCCCCTCTGCCAGCTGGATCACAAGTCGGAGCACGGCGCTGGCACCGGGGCTGAGCCAGCCCTGGCAGCTCCTCCATTCCCACAGCCCCCAGAGCGGGGCTGAGCTGCCCTTCTCCGCTTGGCTTTGGGCTTCTCCACCTCCCTTCAGCTGAAGAACTCTTCTGCCACCAGCTCTGGGCTTGTGGAAGGGTTTTTTGGGTTCTTTTTTATTTTTTTCCGGTGTGGAGTGTTTGTAAATGTGATAAATCTTAAGACACGGCTTTGCTGAAGGGCTGACACACAGGATGCTTTCCTAATTCTTTCAAGCCTACATTAATCCTTATTAATACCATTAGCACAGCATATGAGCTGAGGAAAGAGCGAGGAATGAATACATTTTGGTTTGTCACGCAACTACCTGTTCCACATTCCCATAAATCAAGCAAGAGTGGACATCCTTGGGCAAAGTGTTTTAAAGCAGGCACCTCTGCCCTGTGGCCCACATGTTCCTAAGGCATTTTTAAATACGCTGAGTCAGTGGCTGATTTTCTGATAGCTCTGGTAGAGAAGTTAACTAAACCCCTCCTTCCCATGGTACTACTTTAGAGCAATTAAACTTGACCTCAGGTTCAGTAACCAGTCTCAGCTTAACTCCCTCTGCAATTCCTAAATGACCAGGAAGGTACCCTGTGCTTTTCCCTGCTCCTGGTGATATCCACGAGCACAGGCTGAGGTCTGATCAGCTGGGCAGAGTCTGAATGTTTGGGAGACTTTGGAGCCTTCCTTCATGGAGACTGAAAGGTGGGAAAATTAACTGGGAGAGGGGAGATTATAGTGGTTTTCACGTTCAGGTCCCAGTTTAGGTCTCTGCAGGCTGTAAGCTGTTGAAACCTGCATTTCCCCGTCAGCAAAGCATTTCAGCACGTGCACCATTTTATTTAGCTGATTAACACTGCTGACTATGGGACTTACAAAGGTGCAGCTCCACACTGGGGATGTGCCAGGAGCTCTGCTAAAAAACCTGCTCCATGAGCTGAAAGGTGTGAGGGGCAGAAACCTCCTTGCTTTAAATGATGATGTACAATGTCAGAGTTTGCACTTCATATTTCAGAAAAAAAGCAGCTATCTGTCCTGGACAGCCTTTAAATCCTTTGGTAATTCACAGCCCAGTCATGCACAGCCACATAGGACAGTTCTTGTGTCTGTATGTTCATGGTTTTTAGTGATCTGGGCTGTGCAATGTCCAGGGAGCCAGAAAGTTGCATTGCCAAACCTATCACAGCTACTATTTTGTACAGTTCATTTGCTTCTTTTACTTGCTGAAAATGATAATCACCTCCTGTATCCCACACACTCAGACTCACATTGATATGAATTTGGAAAATACTATATTAAATGATTTATTCCAACTTTATCCATTTCCTAGTAATGTAATGAATTATTGATGGGCACTAGGAAAAAGTAAAAGAAGCAGAATAGTATTTCAACAGAGGCAGTTATTCAAAAAAGAGAAGTGGAAGGAAAGTGTTTTCCATGCCATCAGATTTTGTGCTTTGAAATATTTTCCTATCCTAAACTAGGACGACAATATAAAAACAACTCTCTTCAAGCACTTTTACAAACAGAAGACTGCCCTAATGCAGGATCTGGCCAAGGAACATGTAAAATCTTCTACTAAAAAGGAAAGGCAATTTTGAAAATGCAAAGGATCACTTTGGAACAATATTCAGAATCTTTTCATTTAAAAATTAAGGCAGAATGGAGGTTTTGGCAATTAAGGCAAATCCTTGTGGAACACCTAAAAATGAAAAAAAATTAAACTGAAATTCACCCTTTCACTCTGACAAGTTTGATTCCAATGAATCAACCTCTCCTGTGCCAAGTATGATGAGACTTCATTTCTGACTGCTCTTCCAAGGGCCACTCTGTGAAAGGATAGGAAGGGACCAGCAAGCCAAACTCTACCTCTTCTTGGGGAAGGAAAACAAGAAACAATTGTTAACCAATTGTTCCACTGATTGTTAAAGGCTCTGCTGATACTCACAGTTAGCAGAATATGGGGGTAGAGATAAGGCCACACTTTTACAACTTGGTAAAACCAAAGAAAAGCAGTAGACTCTGTGTCAGAGTTTAGGTAACATGGGTGTACGTGGTTGCTCAAAAAAGGAGTTGTTACTGGTCATTTGGGGACCAAACAGGCAAGGCTGAGGAATGAGAGCTACACAGACAAGAATAAAATGTGGAAATCATGGAAACTGTGAAAATCCAAGGCCCAGGCTTAAGCCTGGCTGGGCTCAGCAGAGCTTTGTGCACATTCACGATGCAAAATCACGTGGTCTTAGAAGTGAAGCACTTGCTGCAGTCCCATCTCTGGGCAGCTCATGGTCTTTGAGCCATACCCTCAGCTGGCTTTGTGATGAATCTACAGAACTTATGTATGTAGTGAAGGATTTAATTTTTTTTGAGAAAATTGGTCACATTCTCCATATCTTGGGGTCTAGTCATTTCCTTCTTCTCTAGGACCAACTTCTGCCCCATTTCCCTGTATACCCCCAAAGAAAAATGCCTGTACAGAGGATGACTCAACAGAAAAACAAAATAACTCCACAGAGGAGGACTCTAAAAATATGTTCAATTACCCGCAACACAATGACAGCAGTTGATTCAATTTGAGCATTATGATTTTATTATTTCTCTCTCTGTCAGTGGGATGTGTACTCTGAACAACAGTCCCCGTGGTTTTTTGACAAAGTAGGAAATTCACAATGGAAAAGAAGAAAGGTAATGAAACCCTGAAGATGTCTTCTTCCTCTCTTTTAAAGGACTGGTAATGAAAAGGAAACTGGTTATAGTCAGAGCTGCCAGGCTATCAGATGGAATGAGATTTGAAGGGAAAAAAAAATTAATGGCATGCTAAATATGTTGTTGAAATGCACTGGGAATAGCTTCACGTTAAGAGGAAAACAGCTTAAAATCATGTAAAACGGAGGTCAGGCGTGAGAAGGAATGTGTCTGCAGAGAATTGTGTGCATGCTAAAAGCTGCCCAGAAATTCTAAATACACACATCGAGAACTGCACAATAATCTGGTCAAACAAGGTTTTCAGAGGGGCATTTATCTGCATCCGCAGCTATTTTGGGGTGCACTTCATCATTGCATACTTTTTTGCTTATCACAATCTTGCATTTTATGACATAAATATGAGGATGTGGGTCACTACGATTTTTTGCAGAAAAGCAAAAACATAATAAGAATAGTCCTGAATTTCCCTGTTAAAAAATGTTGAATGCTTTCATCAGTTTCAATTATAGTGGCCAATTTCCTTTTATCTCTGTTCTCTGAGGGAATAAGGTTTACACACTCACAGTTTGGGCATGTGCATAAGCACACCAAACCTTTGAAACTGTTGGCTAATTTTAATTGTATTTGGCAAAGGCACAATTCTCAAAGTTATGAAGGTCCTGAAAGTTTTCAGAGGAGAGTGAAAGGCTGATACTTTAGGGCAGAATCCACATGGGACATCAGCTTGGAGACAGGAGCACATAAAATTAAATCAGTCTCCCAAAGTTCATGAAATTACTTGCTTGACCACTGAAGTAAGATGTAACAATCAAACAAACACAAGATCACATTTAAACTAACCCTCACCCAGTCCTTGAAAGGATAAAATTACAAATGTGCCAAAACCTCCCACTGAAGTCCCTTTTAAGTTTCTGAACGATGCAGGTTCTCACTGCACAGTGAACCAAATAAAGGTAAGTAAGAGGACATTCAGGGGGAAGAACAACTGAAGGAGTGGTCCAGGGCTAGAGAGATCCCACTTGCACCACCATGAATGTGTGTTCAGTGATGGAGGCAAAGACAAAATAGTAGAACCAAGTTGTAGGTGTAAATTTTCAATCAGCTGGAGAAAGAGCCTCAGCAGTTTTGCTCTAGGAGAAACTTCTGTCTCTGCAGAAATAGAGAAGAACTACTGGAATCCAGCAGTCCCAGGAAAATGGCTTTTTGAAATCACAGCCTCTGAGAATTTGACTTCCAGGAACGGGGAAATAAAAAAACAGCTGATGAAAGAACCAGGAATGGCATTTTGTTTTCTAAACTACGGGAAGGAAATCTGATGTAGAAAAATGATTTGCATGAATTTGATCCCGGTGTCATCAGAATCCAAGGGCTGAAGGGCCACTAGATGATTTCACAGAGTATTCTGATGGCCTCCTATTTGAGGGAAGAAAATTAAAGAAATTTTTAGGCATTGCATGAGAAGTTCCACAGTGACATTATACAAAAAAAAAGACTTTCCACTTGAAGAACTGCATCCATCTTTGGTATTTCTTATTTACTTGGCAGGTTAATAAAGTGAAGAGCTATAAAATTTTTATTTAAGAGAGGGTTTTTAGTAAAGAAGGTTCTGTGCAACCTGCAGCCTGCCTAGCTCAGAAATCTACTTTTCTTAATATAAAGTGTTAATGCACTGGTCTCTACACAGTGTTGGAAAGTATCCTGGCCAGCTGGAGTGCTTACTACGTAGTCTATAGCCTCAGACAAGTCAGTTCTCTTTAAATTGTATTTACATGGATTTTCTTTCTGGTTTTCTATTTGTTACACTGTGTTAAATAAATCTGGCTTTATTCAAGATAATTTGGATTTATTGATTATTACTGGGGACAATTACTCTGAGTGATGTCCCAGGGGAAGACAATGAACCTCTGGTGAGGGGCACGGCAGAGAAGGGACTGTCACATGTGGTTAAAGGCACATGAGCTCTCTCAGAGAGAAATAATAAGGCTATTCTGGCTGTGCTCACTGCACAGGCCACTTAACTGGTGATTAAAATATACACCATGTACTCAGCAACTTGTAAGGGATTTTTCTTTTCTATATCACTGCATTAGAGACCTTCTGGAGTCGCCCCTGTGTCATCCTGCTGTATGTCCAGATCCACCACTGAGGCCCAACCACCACGTCCCAGGTGTTTAATGCCAAAAACTAAAGCAACTTTGGAATTTCTAGCTAAATACACATCTAGGTGAAATCTTGATGGCCTCTGGATGTCTGATATGATGGGGAAATACCAATTCTTAGGTCCTTTTCTGTCTCTATATGACATACTGCCTATCATTGCATTTTATATAGAAAATAGGGTTAAAGAGAAGAATGTCTTAATATTGTTTGAACTTACACTTCTTTAAAAGTCAATGATAAAATTCCCTTTGACACAGAGACAGTAACCTTGTCACAAAAACAAACAACAAAGCAATGCAGACTCAGTCCTCCAGACTCTCAGCTCCAGATTTAAGAAGTTCATTCAGCTGCTGTTTGTTTCTATTTACATTATATTTGTTGTAGTCATAGATGTGGTTTGTACCAGATATGTCACTCCTGCACTGTGTTTGCCTCAGGTCTGTAGAGCCAGTGCCCCTGAGAGCAGAGAAGAGCACATGGATATCTCAGCCACGTTCCTGGGTGGGATAAATGAAACATCCCAGTCTGTGCTCCTGTGAATGTGACGTGCCATCACCTCTACAGGACTCCCAGGCACAAACTGGATGGTGCCACTTTGGTGTTTCTATGCACATCTTAGGGATTTTATCCTTTTTTGTTAGCTGAAGAAAAAAATAGGGGAAAGAAAAAGGATTCTGGGAGAGGCAGCATCCCCTTTCCAGAATGTGATGGATAGAAAGAGATGCTGCTATTCAGAAAATTGAGATGGGAATAAGAGGAGGTTTTCATTCATCTTTGATCAGCCCATTATAAATTTCTCACTTGCTTAAGTCCTGCAAGCAAATAGCAGGGATCTAAAAAGGCATCAGATAAATGCCCTGCATGTGCTGACATGTCTTGGCACTGGCACAGCTGCCCAGGGAGGGAGAGAGAAAATGGGGGTGGGGAGCAGATAGGGATTATTTTAGCATTTTCTCTCTTAGGGTTGAATATTTGTGCATGTCCCTGCTCACTTGCCTCTAGCAGAGGTGGACAGGGAGAGAGATCATGAAGATTTAAAGCTGTTTGAAGATGAAAAAAAATCAGGGCAAAGGCAGAGAAGCCCTTGCTGTTCACAGACTCCTGGGGACTATTTTTTTCCCTTTGTTTTGATTCTTTACTTAAGAGTTCATCAATGTTTAAATACACAGAGAGCCCTTTCTCATAGGACAACAGCGGCCATGGAGAAAAAGAGGGGAAAAGCACTTTTATTTTCGATGTTATCTCCAAGCAGTGTATAAGATTTACACTGAGTCACTAGCTGGATCATTGAAAGGGCTTCATTTAGGCTGTGCTCAAAACCACACAGACTTTAGCATGTCCTTGTGTCTCAGGGCAAGGACACGGAGGAATTCAGAGGCCTAACAATACAAATGCAAAATTAGGTAAAACCTTTGGTAAGGTAAAACATGAATTTTGGTAGCCACTAAGGTCACACACATCCTACTAATCTTAGGACACCAGGAAA
The DNA here is from genome assembly GCA_035221455.1 of Xenops minutus. NCBI lineage: Eukaryota > Metazoa > Chordata > Aves > Passeriformes > Furnariidae > Xenops > Xenops minutus. The sequence continues at coordinate 4,424,628 of JAWWEE010000051.1, read as the reverse complement.
GCTCATTGCCCTCTGATGAAACAGCAGAGCTTTATGAAGCACTCACTTATCTACTTTTATTTACTTTATTACTTATTCCCAACCATTTATCTCAGCTACTTACATTACATTGACCCTGGTAGCATCAAAATGCTTCATAGTCTTTAAAGTATTTATCCTGACTTTTCCTTACCGTTAATAGATTGCTTTTGTCATGCAAATAAAGTACTTTTCTGCCCTTGATAAGATGAGGGACTTGAAGCCATGATTTGAATACCCACACAGTGTGGCCAGACTGTGGGTGAGCAGCCCAAGTTCACCTACACTGGGGTGAATATGTTGCTTCCACTTCATTTACACCTCACTGCAAATCTCCACTTGGCAGTGCAGATTCACAAAGCAGGTGTACTCCAGGACATCAGTGCATCTAATTCCAACTGAAAGCAGAATTCCTTGTAACCAACTGTTTTTGTGTAACATGAAAGAATATGAGGACTTCAAATAAAAGGTCTCTTTAAAAAAAGATATCTTTGAATTTCTCCACATAAGTAATCAAGTTAAGAAACCTCTGATAAAGCTGAAAACTGAACAGACTCTAAACCTTGTCTTTCACCCTCCTCCTGGTCCATTTTATTGGGTTTTCCTGCTGAAAATAAGTGAAGTAGACAGGTATGTTTGTTGCTTTTAAGAGAGGTGTTTTCTTCTTCTATTGTTTCTTCTCAGTTTTATCTTAGGGGAAAAAAAAGCCAAACCCACATATTATCATTCCTTATTCAGCATTCAGGAGGAGGTGTTTAACTTGCCTGGAAAAGGAGCAAATTTTTTTTTTAAGTTTCTAGTAGTTGTGCTGGGTTTCAAACAGAAGCCCAGCAGACAGAGATGCTGCAGAGATTGCAAAAGATGTTGAAAGTACTCTGACATGGCAAAACCCAGGACAAGGTGGAGACACAGTCATGGCACAGCAAAATCTCTTTTAAGCAATAAGCCAGGACAGTAAATTTTCAGTATTTCTACTTCTACCCCCAGGCAAGGGAAACAATCTTCATTATACTGAAGAGTAAATAGAGGCAGTCTCAAGGAGACATTTTCAAGAAGCAGAGAGGAAAAGTGTGTTGTGTAAAGCAGGGCTGGGATGCAGCACTTTTGGGACCAGGGAGAAGGCTCAATTCAGGAGGAGGGAAAGCTGCAATGATACTTTTCTCTAAGCTGAGCTCTCCGGTTTCTGAGCTGTAGGAAAATTGTAATTTCTCCTTCATCAAATGATCTGAAGTCTCACACACAGCATCTTCAACTATGCCCCAGCAGAAAGCAGATGGAGTAGAAGAAATATATGGACCCAGAGGAGGCCACAAAGATGCTCTGAAGGTGGAACATCTCTGCTCTGAGGAAAGGCTGAGAGAGATGGGTTTGTTCAGTCTGGAGAACGTCCCATGGAGGTCTCACTGTGGCTGTGCAGGACTTGAAGGGACCCAGAGAAAAGATGAGTACAGAGTGCTCAGCAGGGCTGTGGGAAGAGGGCAAGGGGGTATGGTTTTAAACTGGAGGAAGGTAGACTCAGTCTAGATAGAAAGGAAGAATTTTTTAATTATGAGAATGCTGAAACACTGTCCCAGGCTGTCCAGAGAGGCTGTGGATGCCCCGTCCCTGAGAACATTCAAGGTCAGGTTGGATGGGGCTCTGAGCAACCTGGTCTAATGGAAAACATCTCTGCCCACTGCAGAGGGTTGGACTACATTGCCTGTAGCTGCTCACAGGAGAGACAACTCACTACAATTAATTGGACTTTCCAAGGTAACACACGAGTCACTCTGTTTCTCCATCACCAGTGGGCACTGGCAGAACAAGCACAACCCACTGAGCCAAAGGGTTGGGATGGAAGCAAAGGCTCCTGCAGGGACACACCTGGGCACGTGCCATCCAGTGGCCCCACAGAAGGACCAGCCAAAGCCCTGCAGGAGCTCTCTGTGCCGGTTATCCATGCACTAGCTCAGAAAACTGGGCCACAATGTTTTTCCACCTCAGTCTGAAGGAAGAGAAAGGAATTTCAGTCCAGAATGCAGCTGGATGTTGGGAGCGTTACACGCTGTTCTTGGTGGTGGAACATGCCCAAGGGATGGGAGGGAGGCTTATTTATGCATTCATTTATTTATTTAATACCATTTTACAGCTGGTCTATCTCTTCTACCATGAAGTGCTGTCAAAACATGGCCATGTTTCCAGCTGAGATGTGCTATTGCTGAATATAAGAGACAATTTCACCTGAACTTCTGACAAATCTTATATTCATATTCAGTTCCCCAGTTATCTGCCTCTTATTAAACATTATTTTCTGTGAATTGCTACAGCAGGCTTTTGTAAATTTATTGAAAATATAGCATGAAAACTCTAAATACTCAGAAAGTAGTGAAATAAAACATATCCCAGAAGTACTAGCAGCATGCCTTGAACTTACTGACATTGCTGTATTTTTGTGCTGTTTTGGTACCTAGAAATCTGAAATTTATCCACCTACCACTGTATTCCTCACCTTCTCCTGGCCTATACATAGAAACATGTGGACCATTAACAGAATATCACATAACAGAAGAGACCCAGCAGATTCAGAATTCTAATAAAGGGCCTAATGAAGAACAAAGAGAGGCTGCAAATGCACCCCACAGAAATGCCATCCCTGAGTTAGTAAGTCCCTGCAGTACAGCCTGTCTGGTTTTCAGCCACCTCAGCTCCTGCTGTCCATCAGCAGTGACACAGCCTGGCCACTCCTGGCCCTGACACACCAGTATCCTTACCCTCCTATTTTTTGCCTGACAGCACAGACACCAAGAGACATTCCCACCAGAGACCAGCCTTCCAATGTGCCTGCCTGTGCAGATCCAGGAAGGATCTGAGCCTCGTCCCTGGTATTTTATTTCAAGTGTCTTTTCTGTAACTCCTTCCTCTGTAGGTTAATGAAGACTTAAGCACTTTGTCTCAGCAGCACTGATGTAAAACGGCTGCTTATTGCCTGTTCCATCTCACTGACTTTTATTGTGATACTTAAACCAAAATGGTGAACTATTACACTTCATAGCCTGCAAATAAAAGCAGAATGTTAAAAAGCAGAGGCTATAACCTCTGATCCAGTCAAAATTGCTCTAAACATCTAAGGCTCATAATCTTGAGACAACTTTGCTCAGCTCCAAAGGGACAGAGAAAGGCATGGATTATCATCCACAGCATATGAGGGACTTTAATTGTAATGCTACAATTTTTATTCTTCCCATGCTCAAAGATAACAGGAGAAATCCTAAGCCAGCATGTGAAACAGCTCAGCTCCATTGACTCCAGCAGAGCTAATCCAGTTTACACCAGTGGGAATTTAGCCCATTCACTGGAATAATCAGCAGCAAACAGGAGATATTGGTTCTCCTTTTCTTTGGACCACATTAAGTAGCCACTGAGGTGATGGCAGCCAATTTTCCCTGTTTCCAAAGGCTCACCTGTTCTACAAATCATTACAACTACAGACACTGCATTTCCAATTCTGTACTTTACCAGAGCCACTTGGGCAGTACAAAATCCATTTTTAGAGCCAGGAGGTCCTGGGGTCAGATCCACAGTGGCTTGGGCACAGGAACAAATAGGAGAAGGGAGAGGGCTGTCTCTCAGTCACATTTTTAACTTCCTGATCTTGGGGAAAGCCAGAGGCCAGTTGAAACTGGCTCAGCTTAGAGGAGGGAAGGGCCTGTTTTTTTGCTGTAACTTCACTCCTTACACACTTGCAAGTACATTCTATTAATTTTGAAATAACATTGTATTTAAGGATCTCCCTCAGATATATCCCAGTCAGCCAAGATGAATTTCAGTTCCGTATTCCAACACACTTCCTACCCAGCCAGTGTAAAAACACTATGGAACCAAACCAGTCTGTCTGAACACCTTTAGTGACACAAATTTACCAAGTGGTTAAACTTTTCTCATGGAGAAACCCAAGGGGTAAAGTTGACACTACTCAGAATTTCTGGTTTTACAAAGGGTGAAAATTCAAAACGGTTCAATTGCAAGGATGAAATAGTTTGAGGGATTTCTTATTTGGCCCAAAGCATGGAAAATTTGTTCTCTCCCAAAAGGAGCCTGTTCGTGTTGGATCTGTACACACTTCAGAACTTGCTTTCCTGCTTCTGGTTTCCCCCCTGGTGAATCTGAGCAGGTTGCTGAAAGCCAATACCTCTGAGGGAATTAGAAAAGAGAAAAAGCTCCTAAAATGATCTTCAAAATTAGCCATGAGAGCCATTCAGGAGCACCCTGGTCTCTAAAATATGTCCACTAAAGCAGGGAGGTGTCTGGGATTGGAGCAAAGTCCCAGGACCTCTGCTAGACCCTGTCCAGGACCCTGGAGTAACAACTGAGAAGATTGCCTTCCATAGAGAACACCTTTGTAAGCAACCCTGGATTAATGGGACACTGGGAATTTATCCAGAACTAAGTGAAATAACAGAGATAAGATTTTTTTAAGTGACTCACTGTTTGGAGAGGCTTTTGGGGTACACAAGTCAAGACACCTGAATCTGTTAAGGAGCATAGGAGGGACCAGACTTCAAAGAAGCAGCAGATTTACGGATAACAGATTTACAGAACAGGTTCTTTAAAAGCTGCCTCAAGGTAAGGAATAAAAATAACATGAAGCAAAATAAGTACTACCAAGGCAACCCACAGTCTATATTTGCTATTGAAAAATCTTGTGTAAGATCAGTAGAATTCAAAGCAATTTACTCCTGTACACAGAAAAGCTGAGGAAGTTCTTGCTAGAGGAACCTGAAGGTGCAAAGGGCTTGCAAGTGTTCAAAGAGGGATTGGAAAACCTTTTGAACAAAAAAAAAATACCCTTTGTGGTATCTTAGAAATATGCACTCACCAATTGAAAAAAAGAAAACAAAAAGAAGAAAAAGAAAAAATGTAATAAACAAACAAACCCTTTATTGTGGATAAATATAACATTTATATCTCCAGAAGCACCTGAGCCACCAGATCCTGAGAGTTCTATGGGAAAGTATCTCCATGTCTCATCAGTTCTCCCATACTTCTCTAAACACCTGCTATTCATCCACTTTAAAGGAGAAAATATCTGGCTGAGCAAACCTTGGTCCTCCTCAGTACAGATGTTTTCCAATCCGTATGTTCTTATGCCTGAATACCTTGATGGAGGTGTTTATAAAGCTCCTGGTAACTGTGGAGATGGCACTGCTCCGTACCTGGTACTTTCCCTCTACAATGGCCATGGGTTCTTTCTACTTTAGAAGGAAGGAAGATTTTAAGGAAGTCAGTCCAACAGTTTGGCCCCTGAAATGCAGGGGGGGAAATTAAAAAAAAGGCTTTGGAAATGACTAAAAATAGATTCCATTAAGGAAATAAAGCAGTTTGATGTTAACGCAGTAGCAGCTTTACCTCTCTGAGACAGCAAAGCCAAGAGAGATGCACCCAACAAATCATAGCTCTGTAGCTCCCATTCCCAGGAGCTGATCACCCCCAAATCTTCACAGCATCCCCAGGGGACAGTGAGCCACTATTATGCACTTTTTTTCTGAACCAAGGAAGTGAGGCACAAGTAGAATAAGCGATTTACCCAAGGTCCCCCAGGAAGCCTGCAGTGCACCACAGCATGAGGACTGAGACTCCTTATTCCTGGGCAAACAGTGGTGCCCCGAGGCCAGGCAGGCTCTCAGCAGCAGGGTCTGGGTCAGCCCTCACTGAATTGCTTTGCTTCCCCCTCTTCCCCCTCCTCGGAGGCGTCCCCGACTGCGCCGAGCGTACTGTGACCTGCTGCCTCTCCAGCCACGGCTCAAAGCCAAGGGAATTCAGTCCCCCTCTTGAAATCCACTCTCTCTCTCATCATAATGAGCACTTTAATCTATCAGGAAAATGTAGAGCTTCTTGGCGCCGCTTTTTATTCCTGCTCTGTGTTTTCTCTCTCTCTCTTTTAGGTTAATTTATCTGATTACATGCAATGCACTGCGGCCGTGTTAAGGTACCAGTCGAGTTTCCACTTGGAGGCTTGGAGGAAAGATTACCATTAAAACGTGACTTCCATCCACTCAGCTGAAATTACTATTGATTGCCAAAGAAAAATATTTGTGCTGTGAAGCTGGGAGCTATGATGTTGAACCGTATTAACATAATGTTAGCATAGCTACGGGTGTTTAGTGGCACGCAATCAGATTTGAAATGAACGTTGATTATAGATTGAGATTAATGTTCACATATTCATGGGAACACAATGAAAAGAGCAATTTCCTTTCTACTACAGATCAATGGTTTCCCCATTCAATTATACAGCTGTAATAATTGCATTATGCGGAAATATTTCTTAATGGCTTATTTCATTCTTTCTGTTTGCCTGTGTGTGTGTGTGTGTGTGGATGAGAGAGAGGGAATGCTCTTGTGCACTCGTACGCACGCATGCATGTGTGAAATCTTTTGTCAGTGGCACTTGCCAAAGCCTGCATCCAATGCAAAATACTTTAATTACTAGTGCAAATGCGCAATCTTTGGCTAAGCTAATAATCTCTTGGCGTTTTCCCACTATTCTCTTTAGTCCCCAGCAGAGCCCTCAGGTTCCTCTGCTCGTTTCAGGTTTTAACAGCTGGGTCCCACTGCACAGCAGACATGCTGGGTTTGGACTGTGTGGGGCTCTGAATTGCCCCAAATGGCACTGTTACACCCACAGACATACTGGGTTCATACTGGTGTGTCTCACTTGTTTAGTACTGACAGAAGCTGGAGTTTTGGAAGCATTGCTGTCTGGCACAGCTGAAACTCTTTACTCTCCTACTGTGGTCCCTCCACTCACAGTAGTTGGTGTAACTCAGAAGCACAAGGTTAGTTAAGCAAAATAATTTCCTATGAGCTTCCAGCCTTGCTCTTATCACTCAGGGATTTGGACTCAAATTAAAAATGAGGCCTTTAATAGTGAAGGCACATCTGCAGAAATAGGAAACAACTGCTCGACATCCTATTTTATCTTAAATCGAAGCAAGACAGGACACCTACTGAAGGGAAATCTGGTAGTGAATGGAGACTACTTCAAAAGCACTGAAGGGATTAGGGTAGAAGAACCTTTTTTTCCTATTTTAGTGCAATGATGCTTGATGGGCTCTTTTCTCGTTTTCATTAGAAGTAAAAGCTCACACTTATTCTCTTTTTTAGGTGAAACATCAGCTCAGATGTACTCTCCTAGGAAGGGACCACCTTTACTTTCCAAGTCTGGTGGGTCAGCAACCCACAGGAGAAGAACATGCCTGACAAGAGAACAGATGCAACTCCCTTAAGGGGTTCGTATGGTGGGTGTGAATGAAGGAGTTTTGCAGAGAACAAAGCCAAGTCCTTCAGAGAAAGGCAGGCTGTGAGAAATAAAAGAATGGTACCAGGAGCTGATGGAGCAGCTTACAGAACATTACTTGGCTCAGCTTTAGGGGATGTCCTGCCATGGAAACTTTGGACTTCAGGTGACTCCAAAAACCATCTCTGCAGAGGTATTTTGCTGAACAGCAGCTCTGACTGCAATGCATGTGCAGAAGCACCTTCTCCAAGCCACGTCCCAAAGGAAGCCTGCAACATTTCCAAGCTCTATATCAGACATATCCTACAGACCATTCTGCTGTCAATGATCAAAACTAACAGGACAATCAAAAAATTCATAAGGCACATTTGAGCAATGCATTTCAGAGGTTGTTCAACTTTGAGGCTGAGGGTGTGCTGGTCATGCACCATTTCTGCTGACTCTGCTCTTGGCATTAGCAAGAGTTTTGAGAAGTTGTACCAGTTGTCATGTGAGAGCTGCACGGTGTACTTAGACTGGATTGACTTCCCTAGTGGTGTTCATTATTTTCTCTATGGAAAAGAGCTTCCAGCAACACAACACAAAGGTATTCCTCAGAGCATGGCTTATTACATTTGTCTTTCTTACACTGCAAACTCTTTGAGGTAAAGAATTAATTTTTGCGGGGTTTGGGTTTATTTTTATCCTTCCCCAACCCCCACCTCGAACATCCAGAAAAAAAGTCATCCACATTTTGGTGAATTTTATCATTCCACATCTTAGCAGAAAAAACTCAATCTGCAGGCAGCACATAAGTGGGATTCAAAGACAGACGTCAAACCAGTTTTAGCTGTTTTGGAAGAAAACTCCACCATCCTTTGATATGTGGAAGGAATTTCGAGACAGGGTTTACAAGAATTGCAGAGTCACTGTTCCCCTGTGATGCTGAGTCATCAGATGGTAAAAAATGAGCAAGAATGAGGCAACATCACACACTCATTCAGGGTTTAACTGCCCCCCTTTTTCCTCTTTCCTCAAAGTTTCACATCTCTGTTCACTCGTTTTGGTTATTCAGAAGTCACATGGAGGGACAGGCACAGTTTTGTCTCTCACTTGCATTTTTAGTTACCAGACAGTGGCATTTCCAAAAGTGGTACATTTGAAGGGTCTTGCCTAGAGGAGAAATAGATGGAAGTAATCACTGCTTTTATTAAACAGTATTTGGGCTTTTGGGAAACGGGATAAGAGAAGTTAAAAGCATGGAGAATGTGGAAGAAACAAAATAAGTTTGAAAAATCTCAGTGAAGAGAAAACAGCATTGAAAGGCTGTGATGTTTAAGATTTTGAAAACTTAGCAGTTTGAATGAGTGTATTTCTGAGACCTTTAGGGCAACTTTGTTTTCAGAAGAGACATCTTAGATTTCCGACTTTTCATTTAACAGACTAACAAACTGTTAAGCCTATTCTGAAGGTCCAGGTTATTTTTTCGTGCTTCAGTCACTCCCAGTAATATGGTTCAGTCTCTCTTAGTGAAATCTACTTGAAAAATAGCAAATTCTTATGTTTGTCTACTCCTGTGATTTACCACAGGCATTCAAGGCAGATATTCTTCAACATTCTTTAGGAAGGAAATTATTATGTAAATTATTAGATCACCAAGGCAGCAAAAGCTGAAAAGGAGCTAATATGTCTTCAGAAATAATTGCTGAAGAGGATCACAAGATAGACAAGTAGCAGAGGGGAGAAAAAGTATTTAAAAATCTTCCTGTCCAAGACTTCCCACAAGAATTTCCTAATGTTTTGAATTAGTTTTCTCTGGAGAAGAGATCTGCCTTTGGCATGGACCTTTTTGGAAACCTATGGAGGGTTTCATCTCACCTGGTTCCAGGCAACTCTAGTGTGGGCAACAATGTGTGATCCAGTCATCCATGATTCATTTATGCTTGAGTCAATAGAGAGAAGTAGGGATTTCTAAATCATGATTAATGACCAGTTTTTGTCAAGCACATCAAGACAAGATGAATTGTTCTTCAGAACTGTTGACTGTTCACCAGAGTCTGTAGGAGAACTTACACAACTGACTCATGTGGAGGTGTTCAGACATTTCCATTTTATGTACCTGCAGTTTGGGAAGTGAATCTCACAGTTTTTTTCCTAAATAACATGAAAACCAGAAAAATCTGGGTATTTGTATCAGCACAGATCTCAGTAATAGGTTTTCCCTATTGAAACAATATCTAAATGTTTAAAATTATAACATTTACTAGCTAATTAGCACCTCTTCAACAAGTAATAGGGAAGCAGAATCTGCTAGAGGCTTGTTCAACCAGAGGCTAATCTGAAATCACATCCCATTAGATGGGAAACACAAAGACATGCTTTGTTCACAAGCTTATTTTTTAAAGATTTTCTGATAGGCCTACAATTTGGTCCAACACTTTACCTTGGAACTGTGGAAACATATGGCATGACCTTCAACTCCTAATAGCCTTCAAGAAGCTGAAGTTGGATTATTTGGGGTCATGGGTAGCAACTGAGAAGTCATAGGTCAAATTCAAACCCATATTACCTCTCTAGAAAAAATAACCTTTCCAATAACTTCTGGCATGACCTCTAGCTCCGATTAGTCTGTGAGGGGCTCTTGTCCTCCATTCACACATTCATATATTCAAAATCTCCAAATCAAATATGAAGAAAAAGTTCTTTCACCTTGATTGTAATGGTAGAATGTTTTTTCCCCTTTCCTTAAGGATAATTCTGGGTTTAGAAACATTTATTTATATTAAATGTTTTGCCAGTAAAGCTAATTTTAATAATATGCATGAGTTCCACCAGTGCTGCTCTACAGAGTGCAATGAAAATACCATACAAGATCAAATAAGTAGATTTTCCCCTTTTGGGGACAGATACACTTTTAAGAGAGGCATTGATATCCAATAGCCATCTTAATTTATGACATGCTTAATTTTGTGCATGGTTATTGCAAATGCCTTTTGTAGAGTAGTGAAAATCCATGTTTTAGTATTCTGCACCCCCAGGCTTTGTTCATTGTTGGATTATGGCTTGTCCAGGTGCCCGAGTCTTTGTGAATGATCAGAGCAGCATCAGCACAGTGAAAATGAAGATTCAACTATCAGTGGGGAAGGCAGAAGGGACAAAAAATCTGGGGATACAGTGGAACCAATTTGTGTCTATCCATTTATTTACCCTGATGCCAATTTCTCAGCAAACTAGAACTGCCTTCCCTGGGATAACATCCTCAAAAACCCCCAAACAAACAAACAAACCAACAAACTAAAACAATGATGAAGTTTCTTTCTGCCTACTGGCTCAGTCCTCTCAGGAAACAGCATGACTTTGTTGTGCTGTACAGCAACAGAAACAGACCTTGGCCAACATCAACTGCATTTACACCTGCAAAACAAACAGAGTGGTAACAAAATGAAAGTGGAAGGAGCCTGAACAAAAAGACTTACACAAAGAAGTCTTTATGTTGTCTCTCACTGCTACCTAAATATATTCATCATGTCTTTGAAGCACCAATGTGCTTCCAGAGTGGTAATACATGATATCATTGCTCAGATATTAATATTTTAATAATAGTTCAAGGAAAGACTAATACATCCACCGGTGTTCATAGGAATGTTACCTGTCTGAAAATAGCACAACAGGTTGCTTGTTTTACAACCTGAGCTTCTTCACCTTATTCTGGGAAGCTGATGGGAGCATTATAATTCTCAGATGTGTTAGGCATGTATTTGGGAGACCACTGAATAAGGCTTGTGAATCTGTGCCTTGTGAAATTTGAATTGTTGTCAAAAAGAGTGTAAACTCAGTGTGTGAATCTCTATTTTCATCAAAGACAAATAATTTTTTGTTATATAGAGAGAAATATCTAACTGTCTAATTTTTTTTCATTTTTTTTTTTTTTGACGTATGTCTAAAAATAGTGCTGGGAGCTGCCTCTGCTGAGAAGGCTTGGGCATCCAAGGGAATTTGCCTTCTGCACTCCTGGCTGAAGCTGAATTTTATCTTTCAGACTCATTGCTAAAGATTGTTGAAACATTGTCCTTCCCATGGGTTAACAGAAGTCCATAAATTTGAGAATTCACTGTATGTCACACTGGATTCATTACCTAATCACAGTTAACCAGAGTGCCTTGTGTAGGGAGGTCCATGAGGTAGTTCTATATTTTTCTCTTTCCTGTTTTTTAACCTTCCATTTTACAGTCTCTAGCCTTCAAATGACATGTTAGAAGGAAAACTTACTATTTGGAAAATAGCGACCTGCTTGTAAGAACGTGTGTGTGGCAGAATGTTCTGCTCATGTGGCTCAAGCTCTGCCCCAAGTGAGCTGTTCCTCCTTTGCAGTGGCATCCTCTGCCCCTTGGTCTGGGCAGTCAAAGCCTCGGTGTCAGCTGTTTTTGTGTTATGCTGATAAAACAAATCCACAGTTTTCTTGTAGCCACAATAAGAAAAGGGGCAGGTTCCTTTTCTGAGCATGTTGTTTTTCCACCAAGCCCCACTAAGTTTCCCTCCCAGTGAAAGAGTGCAACTGGGAAGTCCTGAGTGCTGTACTGGCTGAAGCAGGACCTGCCTCTGCCTGTGGCCCAGCAGCTGGGGGAGGAATGGGAAGCACAGGTGTAGGAGCCCATGGGAATGCTAGTGTACTTAGGGGTAGGTGCAAATAGTTTTGGAAGCAGCATGGTTTGGAAAAGCCATGCTGAACAGTGTTTTGCAGTTAATCACAAGCCTGCACCAAGATGAAGCCAGATTATGGCTTTTTATCTCCATTTTTGCATTCCAAGAATGAGGAACAGAGCCCTGCTGGGAAAGAGGATGAAAAATTCGAGTAAGAGACTTTACATCAGGCTGAACCTTTCATCATCACTGGTTAACATTACAAAAAGGCAGCCCTTGTGCCAGGGTTGTGCTGGGTAGTACCTTGTAACTGGAAGGGCTTATATGTCACGCTCCATTGAAATACGCAAACACTTTTCACCTCAGCTCACTAAGTTCCTGGCATCAATCACAGCCGCCTCCTTCTTCACCTGAAGTGGTTTAGGCAAAACTGCCCATAATTCACTCTTTCTGAGGTTCACTGGCTCAATGAAGCAAATCAAACCAGCTCTGCATATTGCAGCAGGCTCACTGCTCCTCTCCTCCCTGCTCACCAGGGCCAGCAGGAGGGAAGAACAGCACTTGCAGTGCACCCCATCTGTGCAAACTGGCCTCATTCTCCATTTGGTATTTAAAAGTCCACATTCACCCTCTCCTCTTTGCCCAGCAGTGTCCCTCCTGAGCCTCCTGTCTGGGTCAAAGCCATGCCAGGATCTGCTTTGCTCCGTTATAGCCCTCTGTGTGCAGATGTTGGGGTCAAAATTGTGAACATCATACTCCTTTCAACATTTTGTTTTTAATTTTTCCCTCCAGACAGTTCCTCCTATGTTCCCCATCCAGTGTGCATTTACCCAAACTCATGCCAGGTTCTCAGGGTCCTTGGACCAAAGAAAGTGGCACAAGTACAGACTGCTGTGCTAGCACAGTCTTCTGCACAGTTCAGCTTCTTGCTGCAGTGGCCAGGTACTCTCATACTGGAAATTTCATCTTCCAGTTGCAAAAGACAGCAATGGAAAAGCTTCAGAGCCTCCTTACCAGATAAAGATGTAAAGGAGAATGAGTGCCCTGACTGTCTCCTGACACCTTCTAACTGTGGGCCAAGGATGTCTTAGAGCAAAGCATCAAATCAGAGTGCTGAGCTGTAACATGAGGGGGTATGATTGAGCAAGAGGATCTTCTTCTTTCCTTCCTTCCTTCCTTCCTTCCTTCCTTCCTTCCTGGGGATTCCTGTCAGTTAAACTGAGCTTAAAAGCAGTGAAAGATCAGGAAGCTGTTTCGTGGATGAGGCCTCTGGCATGTACACTTCAGTCTGGTGAGCATCTTGGTGAATGCTTTGCAGTGTGGGAGGTTCCATGCTGAGACCAACAAGTCTTCCAGCCCTTGGTGCTATTCTGGTTCAGATGGAAGCCCCCATCTGTTAATATCCTCAAGAATCTCCCTGCATAGCAGGGTCATCCTTGGATGTGAAGCTTCAGCTGATCAGATGTTACTGGCACTTCTTCAGTAGGTGGAAAACAAGAGACTTACTGACTTAGTGTGTGTGGTAAACACCTTCCTGGAAGCTGCATCACCATCCCAGGGGTGGGAAGCCAAAAAAAGCAAGGCAAACCCCAAATGCACCAGTCTCTATTGCACCTAAAGACCGGACTTTGTTGGCAAGTGAAAATGAGATTTATGTTCTCAGCCTGCTCCTTTAATGATCGTTTGCTGACAATACAAACCCATCACTTAATGGGGTCTCACTGGCAACCTCCACTGAAGAAGGAGCTCGGATTGGAACAGCAGAGTTTGATTAAGGTCAGGGCTTGAGGTATGCACCCAAAATACCCAAGGCACTGAAAAGAGGATCAGAGCAGAGAGAGGCACTTGCTGCAAGTAATTTAATCAATTAATTGAGCCTGTTTCTTTTTCTCCTTGCTCGCAGAGCATTCACAGGCTGATTACAATTTCTCTAAATTTATTTCTTATTCAAATTTACTCAATGGTATCTTTTGCACTTTTAAAAATAAATAATATTGACTGATTACAAACAATTCTCTGTGAGGACACGCTGTTCAGTATGCAAAATATGGTTTGATTTAGCTAATGACTTGATCACATGGATCACACAGCATCATTGCTCCTCTACAAGTGACAGCTTTAGATCTTGCAAGTCAGGAAGAAAATCAGAATTCAGCAGGGGTACAGACAGTAAGGCAATTGGATCTGAAAAATAAGTTAAGGGGGTTTAAACTTAGAGCATCCTATGGGAAAAATCATCCCTCCTGAGATTTGCTGGCTGGGTGCAAAGTTTATATTTAAGTTCTTTCCTTCCCCATCTCAGACAGTGGCCTACAGCAGAGAGCAGAAAGTCCCTTTTATCTTTGCATGTCCTAACTAGTCCTGAATTTTTAAAAATTGCAGAGTGGAAACTGACAGTAAGAGAAGGAACATACAGGCTATGGCCAGATCTTGGATTTACCTTTTTGCTGTCCAGCCTGTGTGTTCTCAGTCACAGTGGAAAGGATTCTGCTTTGCTGTTACCACAAGCCAACAGCAAATTTTCTGCATCCTGGTGGAAAAAAGAAAATGTACACAAGACTTGTGACTAAAGGAGAGACTGAGATAAAGTGTCATGTCAGTGCTTGTCCTGAGCTGAGGAATTTTACACCCCACCCATTCCCTCAGGTCCCTGAATCTGTGTTTAGTTCAAAAAACGTGGACAAGTGCACAAGCAGAGGTAATGAGGGGGACAGAGCATTCCTTCTCTGCAGTGCATGGAAAGGTTTAGATGCTGAATCCCCCCTGGCAGAGACTGCTATGAATGGGTTAAAGGAAAGACACCCCCTGAATTAATCCCACCTTGTAGCCAGTCCATGGTCTAGACAATCTCCTGAGCTTCCTTCCAGTCCTTTTACTGGGACTGGACACAACCTAAGAAAATAGATGCCCAAATCCTCCTTGCCAGGTCCTGCCCTAAACACAATTTATTCCAGGCTTCCAGCTCCTAAGACTCTTCCATAAATAGGATAGCCCCAGTGACTTTTGAATGCAGCCCCTTGAGGTTCATCGTTCTGTGGTTCAGTGCAAGTGAAAGCCAATTTCCTCAAATATTTGCATACCACGAAGGGGGAAAAGTGTGAGCGCAGATGATGCAAAGCAGATTGATATGTGAGTGCAGTCTGCAGGGTCATTTCAACTTAGGTAGCATCACCACGGTCTGAGCAGATGCTGTTCTGGCCTAATCTGAAATATAGGACCAAAATGAGATGGAAAGAGGGAGACAGTTGTGGAAGAGCAAGGCTGAGGGGCTCTGCAGAGCTGTACAGGACAGGCTGCACACACCTGGCTGCATGGGAGAGCCTCTGGGGCTTTCTGCTCACTGCAGGGCTCTTCCTCTCAGCTTTACAGTGAGGTCAAATTTAGCAACACAAATAAGATGATGGAGCCATATGGCAAAAAGCTCAGAGGCTGAGAAGCCATAGTGTTATTACCAGGACAGAGGTATTTCAAAGCAGCTGTTAAGGTGTAGGAGTGTGTGCACACTTTAAATCCGAGTGGAAGGCTGTATGGTAAGAAACATGTGCTTTCTCTTTTATAAATGCACCTCCCACACCCATTTTTTTTTGCAGTTTCACCCTATTGTCACATTCTACTTCTTCCACTGCTTTCACCTTCCAAAGAAAGCAAATATGTCCCATTTCCAGCAAAATGCTTATTCAGTGCCCGTCTTCCCAGTGCTAATGGCTTTCTCAGATGGAAGATGTTGTGCTAGGCAGGAACCAAATGAAAAAAATAAACAATTAATGGGCAGGATTCATTGTTTTTTACAAACCTCAATATTTGACTTTCCAGATTGGCAGCACCATGGGAAACCCAACACTTGGATGAAGAGCAGTGCATACAGCGAATATGGGGGACAAATTTTGAAGCTGTAGTTCAGGTAAGTGAGAGCTGAGAGGATTTGGGTTTTTTCCTTCTTTTCTTCCTCTATGTGTTTTTTTTTTTTTTTTTTTTTCAGGCAATGATTTTAAGGCACATATCATCAAGTCTGTATTGAACAGGATTTCTGGGTTAATGCTTTCCAGCCTTGACTCTTAGTCTTAGTAACTGTCCCAAATAGTACTTTAAAATATCTTAGCTGTATAAACACATGAGACCTCAATGTTTCCCTGGTGGAATAAAGTACAAATAAGTTTGATTGCAAATATTTTTTTTTTTTTAATGTCAGTATTTCCAGCTATGTATTGGCTAAAGAAGGAAAAAAAAGAAAGTCTATCACATGAAAAGGACTTGATGTTCCTAATGGTATTTTTAAATTGAACTCCAATTTGATATTGGTTTGGGTGCAAAAAAAAAAAGACTTTGAAGAAACTCTACACACACATTAAGGCCTACCAGGTAGACTTACAGAGGGAAGTCAGGTCCAACAAAGCAGTGACTTGTCCTTGACTTGGGCTGGAGACTCCTTTAATGGGGCAGATGACTTGGCCTCAGACAGAGCACTGGGGGAATTGGGCCCAGGCTGCAGTGTGGGCAGAATAGGTGTTCTATCACTGGAAGCAACTGAAAGAAGCTTCATTCTACAGTACCGATATCTACCAGGGTCCCCACAACATCCCACCAACAGCACAAAGTGGTTTTCTGCACAGAGATGTGGAATTGGAGCTGCTCCACTTGAATTCAGTGACAAAACTGCCTCTGAATTCCAGGGCGAGAGCTTTGGCCAGTCTGATTTCAACTAAACACCCATTCACTTTTTTGCCATTTCCAATGATTCCTTTGCTATCTGATTACATTTTCTTAATTAATCTTTCTATACATATTAACTGTCCTTTACTAAATGCAAATTTGCAGAGCATCAAACCACACAATAGAACCGTGTTATATTGAATATCACAGTAAAATCTCAGTAAGCACAAGTTTTCCTTTGTTTTACAAATCAATGGATATTTAATTAACATGGGGTAAGAACTCTTGGAATTAGAAGAATCTCTTCAGATTAAATGAAATCATTATTATATGTTAAGTGAGAACACAGATACATTTGAATAATTTCAAGGTTCTCCACAGACAAGGATGAATTGCATGGTGCAAAAATCATTCTCCTAACCTGGACACTCAGATACCCATTCAAGAAAAAAGGCAGAGGGCTGCTCAGAGGCTCAAGGAATGCAAACTCATGCCATTTCCTGAAGAATTAGGCAATCCTTTCCTGGCAGTAGCTGGTAGTTACTAGAGACTGTTTGTTGAAGGTTAGAACACCCACCTGAGTAACAAACACTCCCCCTGTGAGCACTGAGTGAACTCTCACACAGTAAAAATCCTTTAAAATTTTCCAAATTTCCACTCATTCTGGGTTCTTAATTTGAATTTGGGGTTGTCCAGCCTGTATGACCATCCAGTCCTTGATATTGGAAAGGCTTGAGGAAGACACAAAAGGGGCTGCTGAAGTCACTTCCTGATGTCCTAGGGAGAGATAGTCCATGGCAGTTTGATGCCTACAACTGGTGCTCTGTTGATAAGCCTTGTTTTTAATTTCTCTCTTTTTCAGCCCAAGGAAATCTAAGAATATTTTCACACATGTAGTGTTTCCAAGACAATCTTAAGGCAGCCTCAAATGTTTGGGAGAGGAATTAAGTAAGATTTAGTACAAGATAAGCCAGTAGAAAGAAAATTATGAGAAAAACAGAGTTTCTGGGAGGAATATTTGCTGAGAATTCTAGAAATTTCCGGTTTTCCTATGAGTAAAGGGTCTGCATTTTTACACTTGTCTTAAAATCAAGGCACTGATATCTTTCAGGTAAATTAGCCCATCTTCTTTGTTGTGGTGCTATGAGTTCTTCAGCATAGCAGTGTCTGGGAAGATTTTCCCAGAGAAGTTGTGGATATGCCATCCCTGGAAATGTTCAAGGCCAGGCTGGATGGGGCTCAGAGCAATCTGATCTAGTGGAAGGTGTCCCTGCCCATGGCAGGGGAGTTGGAAACAGATGATCTTTAAGGTCCCTTCCAACTTAAATCATTCAATGAGTCTACGATTTTTTTGAGGGAGGGACATAAGTCTTACTTTCATGGGCTAAAGAAAAACATTTACACCATAAAAGGAAATAATCAACTTTATTATTTTTTAAACTATTGTTATTTGTTAATTATAAATGAGAAATAAGGGTGTTGATGGTTTGGGGAAGCAAAAAGGTTCAAGTCCTTCTTTCTCCCCTCCTCCAGGCTGTCTAACAGGCAGCATCAGCTCTCTGCAGTGCTCAGCACTGTCAGTGTCGGGCTGGGGATCCTCCATCCTTAATCCTGCTCCAGAGAGGGACTGGGGGATGCTGGGGTTGAACAGCATAAGAAGAGAACAAAGCTGACTTAGATGGATGGCACCGTTTGTGCCAGGACTGAGGACTGGGCACCTCAATCCAGCATCACCACTAAATAACGGGAAACCCCAAGATTATGGATAGGCTGTGGAGAACAGTGCCTGGATATGGACTTTATCAGACAGTGAGCTGCAGATTAACCCCCTGGCCCCCTAATTGGGATTGTGCTGGTGCCCCATTTATTCCCAGAGCTGGGCAGGGGTGGGATGGGGAGGGATTGGTGCCCACCTTATGGAGCCAGGCCAATCTCACAACACGCCGCTCTGTCTCCTGCTGAAAGTTTTGTTTTGCTTTCTTCCCTGGATTCTAGGGTAAAAATTCTTGGAGTCTTTCTTTATTGCCAAGTGGAACCACCGTGTGACTCCGGAAATACCTGTCGCCTAATTAAATTGTCTAGAGAGGAATTTTGGAAAGCGCTTCTAATTCAGGAGCTTAATTTAGGCTGGGCCCGTGCACCACAGCTTTCTGTCTTATTATTAGATGGAATTTTAATCACTGCAGATCTCCTCCACCCCCAGCATTTTTTTCCTCTCTCCCCATCTCCTAACAACCTGATTCTGGCACAATTCCCTTCCCCTTTAACCCTCCTGAGCTAAAAATAATATCCTCTTGGAACTAGCCAAAAAAAAAAAGGAAAAGAAAAAGAAAAAGAAGTAGAAAAATTAAAGGAATGAGCAAGCACTGAACCAGAGGTGTTTAATTAGCAGGAGTGAACTGGAGATGGGTTCAGCGATCGTTTTAGAGCAGCCTCTCTAGAGACAGAACAAATGCACTGTGAGACAAACCCAGCTCCCAGGTCCCAGAGGAAGGAAGGTGGTGTGTTCACAGGGCACCTGAAGCCTGTAACAACTGTAAGATGCAGCCCTCACATGCCTGGATTAAAACAAAAAAGAAAGATCTTGTGGTGAGTGCAAGGATGCTCTAAGCAAATGGCCTTAAGTAAATGTTTCAGTCTGGCCAATTGCTCGTGCACTGCTGTTCTTTTGCAGTTCAATTGCACCTTTCCACATCCTTCCAGAGGGAAAGGAGGTTCAGGAGCAAGGGAAAAAGCACAGTGGTGGTGCAAAGTGCAAGGCAGTGCAGGTGCCCACGCAGCTCATAGACCTGTCAGCTGTCAGGACCTCAAGGAAGTGATTATCTGAGAGATGATCAGGCATAATGAACATACCTTTAAAGCACATTAAAATCCTCAGATGGGAAGTACTGTTAGAATAAGTAGGTGAAACTCTTTCAGGCAGTGGCTGTATGTGTGTCCAGGGCCAATTCATCAGCCTCTCATCCCAGCATTCCCACGTGGAGCAGCTCCATGGCCAGTGGAGCACAGCCTGGACTGCATGGGGAGAGCTTTACCACATCCAGTGGAATTATCCTGTTTCTACAGTATTGTCACTGCTGCCATGAACTGACCTTTGGAATTTTGTGCTGGAAATGAAGAGGAGATCCCAGACCTTTCACTTAACCCTGCTGCAATGAAGCAGCAAGCCTTTAGTACAGAACTATAACACACAAGCTGCTCTGCTCTTGTATTAAGTTTCAAACTGGGCCTGTATACACATCATATCTACATTACAGAGATTTTGCTCAAATAGCTGGTACTGCAGCACTTTCCTTAATTCCTCTGTGCTGCATCAGCTTTGGGCATCTGCCATCACTCACTCTGGAGTGCCCTGCAGCCACCCAGCTCTGTGCTGCTGGACCACGGGGAAGGAAAAGCTGGTCGACTCCAAGGATTGAAATCTGAGATTTTCTGTTTGGACAAAGCTCAGAAACCTCTCTCTATCTCAGCAGCTGGATTTGCTCTGAATCTTTTCTTAGGATTCTCCTTCTGCTACAGAGAGAGAGGTTTTTTAATCCCACCTGGGATTACAGTTGAAGGCAAAGGGATCACAACATCAATATTGCTTTTAAATCCAGAGAGAGCAACAGGAAACAACAAGATAATGCATTGATCTATCACCTCTTCAAGGAGGGGCATCTGGAAATATATATACACATATATCTGTGTGTATACTTATAGAGAAATATATCTATATTTAATACAAATAATACATATTATATATGATGTATTATAAATATGGATTTATGCTTCCGTTGCCTCTAATTCTGGCCAAAGCACATTAGTTGCTACCTAGAGAAGAGGTGAAATGACTACTGACACCTGACCTGGGCAGGAAAGTGCAGCCTGAGATCTGGAACCAGATTTGTCAGCCTGAGCCCTTATAGGTTACACTGGGATGGCTGGGAGTATGAACTCTGTCTTGATAAAGGTATTCACTTGCAACTCCAAATTGAAATGCTTTGATTTTGCAAGGCATACATGCATTCACACACACATATATATACATACACATACACAAAACTACCCTAAACTTTTGACATCTTGTACCACTGAATTGCCTTTTTATGGTCAGCTGTATTTACCAGGCAGCATTTCCTGCCAAGACCATTAGGTATCAATCATTCATTCTTTCATTAGTGCTGAGATGACTTTCTAATTGACTTTGTAATTGTAGTTAAAAGCAACTTTAGCACAAGCTCAAAGAAGTCTTCCTAGAGGCCTTCCTGTGTCCTGCCTTTCATCTACTGGCACTGGAGCTCAGTGAAGTTCCCTTCAGTAGAATGGTATTGGACCTACTTGCTTGTAAGATATTGCTTTATTTTGTATTTAGCTTGATTTCACTTTTTTCTTCCAGGGTCTGATAATGACTTGATGTTCCTGCATTATGGCATATTTGTGGGATTATTATCTAGCCAGAAGCTACAACATCCCATAGCAACTCAAGAAATATCCCATGGATAGCAGAGGTGCCAAAATGTTCTTGAAACTTTTACAGTCTTGGTAACACTTTTTAAATGGCCTCTTGCTTTTAATCATTCCGCAAAAGCAGATTTTTTTCTAATTTAAGCCTTAAGTTTATGTGCACTTCCCCTGGCCTGATTCTGGTGTGTGCACTTGGTGCAAAAGCCCTGAGGCTCAGCAGGGCATGGGCAGACGTGCAGAAGGAGAAGCACTGAGCACATTCAAGCTGACCAACAGCCACCAACTCCTCCTGCCATCCAGCTGGGACAGATGGAACGCCCGGGGAGCCCTCTCTGCACAGAGGGGCAGGAAAGGGAAGCAGGAGGGAATGCTACTTCCCCCCCAGCTAAAGATAGAAGGCAGAGTTCTCCTCTGCTTTTGGCAGAGGAACAGGAGGGACATTTCCCCACTTACTTCCCCTTATGTTGGCCCTACCAGCATGGAAGACAACAGGCTACAAAACCGCAGAGGAAACAAATCTGCAGTGAGAACAGGCACGTTACTAAAAGTGCCAGAGGAAAGCAGTTTTGGCCAGGAGGCAACGCCTGGGGTGATGGGGGCCAGAGCTGGCTTCTTAGAAACCATTTCTAAAGCTTATGGGGTTGTTTCATGGAGACTTCAGCATCCAGTAATGAATCTTTTTAAAAGGGTCTATGTCTCCATCACTGCCTTGGAGAGATCAGCATCCAGGGGACCATTAACCTCAGCTAGTCTCTAGTGCTCAGAAAAGACTTCTTACTGAGGTCATTGTTGTTATTACAGGATTAAAATAAAATAAATATTCTGTTGATTTGATTTAAATGTGTCATGTTCTCAGCTAGTACTGATAGAGATTTCACTGTGCTATGCTCAGGCCGGCTGTAATTCCCAAGTCATAGTATTAACCTTCCAAAAACTCCTGTTGTCCTCCCCAGCGATGGCGTGCACAGGGAGCTGCTGCAGGGACAAAGCCACCTACAGGACCAGGCACTGTGACTATCCTCTGTTTAATTTAAAAATAGGTTTTCTGCAAAATGCTGATCCTGACAGCCTGACTTGCAAAGCCCAGGTGTCTGAAAACAGTTTTTGGTTGTGATATGAAATGATTCGTCTCCAAACCAAAAAGAAGGCATTCCCTTGGAGGAGTCTGTTTTTGAGATCCATCCTTTGTAATCTCCTGTTTAGGTGGAAATAAGGGTAAAAGGAATGACACAGCTTATCTAACAGGCCAGGCTGGTTTCTTAATATAAAGGCTTTGCCAGATGTCAGCATGGAGTGCTGGTGACCTGGCCCCTTGACTTTCCAGCACAGAACTTGGTGCCACTGTGAGCTCAGAGCAGTAGCAGAAGCTGGCCTGGCATGTCATCACTTTAGCACTTCTGAATTACTTTTGAATATATTGGCAATTTGAACAGTGCCAGCTGCAGTGGTTTTATTAGATATTTCCTGGAATTTGAAATTAATGTGAAGGCTTAAGTTCCTAAAAGTCAGAAGAGTCTTGATTTTTTTTTTCCTGCCACTTTCATCAAATCAGGCAAAAAATTGGATCCAAATGTATCATGACCCTCCTGCTTTGAATAAATTTCAGTGAACTAAAACTTACTGTACAAAAATCTTGGGTGCATCAATTTACTGATGATCTTGGCAAAGCCTGATTTTGGATAGTTTAATACGAGTTCTCAGCCTTTGTGGATCTCTGAACACGAACAGATTGGATTCCATGACTTAAGGAGAGCATAGCAGGTAAAAAATGGGGGAAAAATAGTCTCTCACCCTCTGGTGAGCTGAGCAGAAGCAGAACTGACTGGCTGTTGTGGTCTCATTGACATCTGTGAGCATTCAGGTGGACTCAGTGATTGATCTCTGCTCACTTCAGTGCAGGACTGAGCTGGAGACAGACACTCTTATGACTGGCTGTTGCTGCCTCTCAGTGCTTGTGACCACGAAAGACACAATATGCATTCCAGATCAATTTAATATATAGAGTTGTGGCTTGATTTATGCAAATAAATTCGATTTTATGCAAATGTACAACTGACCTTCCTTTGGTTGAAGTAGGTTGGCAGGTACAGGCGTTTGAACTCGAGTGCAGAAAAAATGAAAGGTGTCTGAGTTATGCAATGGAGATTTCTTCAGAGAACAAGTATCTCTGGTTACCTACAGCAGAGGCTACATGCCAGAATATTTTGCTAACATTTCTTGAAGAGATTTCCAAATCCTTGCAGAGAAAAGCTGCTTGGATTTTTCAATCGAAGTTTATTTTCAGCAGAAATAAGATGTTGCAGCTGAAGTCAAAAGTGTATGAAAAGAATCAGTTTTGAAACAGAAAAAGGCAACAGGGGAAGACAAATCTGAAAAATGTTCAGTGATTTTTTTTAAAGTTTGAATTTCAGGAAAGGGCTCATTTTCAACAAGCTGGTCATTTATTGAAAGTCATCTTCAAAAGCACATTTACCTCCAGTGTTACTTGTATTTCCCCTAAAACATTGCAATCCCTCTCCCCCCTCTAAATTTTCTGTGGAAAACACAAGCAGTATATATTTTGATTAGGAACAAACACGATTGAACTCAACAGCTGTTGCGAGTTCATATGAATGTTGAGAAACATTATTTTAGAAGAATCTGATGAATTCTGCTTTCTCAGCAGCAATGAGTTTTTCTGAGCTGATATACCCCTCTCCTATGCTGATATTAACTGATCCTGAATGTTACTACATATTTTCCAAGTATCACTTGTGTAATAACAGCCCAGCCCCTCTGTCACAGAATTCAGGCAGCTAAACCCCATACCCAGCTTTAAAAATATACCCTTGCTAAGCACACAGTCAGGAAACAAAAGAAAATAACATGAAAAAAGAGGAAGGGGATAAGGCAGCCATATGCCCGGGGCTCTGGAGTACAATCTAGGCAGGGCTGAACCCTAGGAAGGACAAATATACATCATGGGTGAGAAGAAAAACAGTGTGGAAATCAAGAGGCCAAACAGCATTTCAATTTTTTTCCTGTGTAAATAAAAGGCTGAGAGGAGATTCAATCAGGGATTTTTTAATATTTTATCTTTGAGCCAGGCTTAACTCTAGATTGGAACTGGCCTAAGAATGGAGAGGTGTCATCAGAGTTGGACTCAGAGTCCTGAAGTGGTGGTGGGGGGGACTCAACCCTGCATGAAGGTCACGGTGACATGGCAGAGTCAGTCCCTCCTCCATCACCCAGCAGGGTCCTGGACCTGGGTGCTCCTCAGCCTGTGCTCCCCAGGACTTGGGTGATGATACAGAAGTTGTCTGGAAGCTGGACTCAGATTTAAATCACAGCTTGGCAAACCATAGGTAAAATACCAATTACAGTAGTGAGCTGGAATGGCAATACCAACACAGAAATATTTTCAATCCTGAAAGTCAGAGGCAGTCAAAGATTTGATCATGTTGGACATAGCTGAACTGGTGGGTCTGCTAGACTCATTTTAGAACTAACCTGGATATCCAGGAAGAGAAAATCAGCTAGTCTAATGTGTGACACTAACTGGAAACCAGACCCACTGAAATATTTGGGCATTTAACTCCTACTTGGCAGCCTAAGAGATCATTTTAGAGCCTCAACACTCTCCTAGACCAGAGTCTTGGTAACCAGTGACAAAGAGATGTCCTTAGTAAAAACACAGGTGACTTGGTTATGTGTCTCTCCTTGTGTGTGAACGGGTTTCAGCTGATTCCTTTGCTCACACACCTTGAGTGTGCCATGAGGTGCTCTGAGGTTGCCCCCTCGAAGCCCACACTGGCTCCAGGGCTGACGGTCAGGACCAGCCCCGGGCAGGATCTGACCTTCCTGCTCTGCCTTCAAACTCAGGGCAGTGCGTTTTGCAAAGCTTCAAAGTGCCACTTAACGGGGCTTTCATTTTCCTTCCAGCTGAAGGGAAAGTGTTGTTAAACTCCCAGGCTGGCAAGTCGGAGTTTACACAGATGGAACAGTTAGTGCAGACCGCAGAACAAATACCAGCGACCAACCAGTTTCACACTTCTGAAGAAAGAGAGAAAGGAATGGCAGAGGCAGGCCAAAGCAAACAGGCCTTGGAAAACTCGAACCCGCTGGTTGGAATTTTCAGCTGTGACTTTTCTTTTCACATTCAGGCTCTTTTGGAGATCTCTCGATTCAGCAAAGCAGCGAGGGCTTTTGCATTCATATGAAATGATTTAAAGCTCCGTGAGGAGTGCTGCGCTCAGTCCCAACAACCACAAAACATACATTGTTTGAAATTTTATAAACGTGGTTTTCACTGAGAGCCACATTTTAAATAAAAACCTACGTTTTCTTGCCAGCAAATAATATGTTGTTGAATATCCCACATCTTGCCTAGCTGTGGCAGTGGGGTGTGTCACTCTTTATGCTTTTTTTTTTTTTGCATTTTTTAAACTGAGGACAAGTCCTTTGCCCCCAGAAGAGCCCTGAGTCCCCTTTCTTAACCTGGGCTGTCATCTGTCTCTCTCCCCTCTGGCGATGCTGACCAGATGAGGAGGGCTGGGTGCCCCAGGGGCTCATCCACACTGCCCTGCAATCAGTCAGAAAGGTCATCGCTGTGCATCGCCAGCCAAAACCTCTGCAACACCCTGCACTGCTGCTGCTGAGCCTCAGAGCAAAGGACCGGAGCAGAAATTAATCCAAGTCTCTCCCATGGCAATGGAAGCATAACCTCTGGGCCAACCCCAGAGGATTTTATTTTATTAAGACACTGGGGTCATGCCTCCCTTCATTCAGCCAGCCTTTCATTCCTGTCCTTCAGCAACAAAGGAATTGCTAAGGAATTAAAGAGTATCTCCTGTGAATACACAGACTGAGCCACTAGTGAGTCTCCACTCGGCACCTGAGACCTGCTGAGTAAAACTGTTAGGAGTGGATAAATCAGTTTAGAGAAAATTATCCTCCTCTATTCCCAGAGACAGCATTTAAATGCAAACCTCTTTCTGAAAGGGAAACACTTCACTCTGTGTAAACTGTGACTTGTACTAACAACACCAAGGCAAGTTCTGCCCCTGCTGAAAGAGATGTTGATTGGAGTGACTTCAGATCGCTCCATCAGCTGGCTGGTGCCTGTGGGGGCCTTCTCTCCCTTTAGGTTTGTAGTTAGGGAGCTCAAGCAGCATCTTGCTCTGAAATGTTTCATTAAGTACCTGTTTCTACTTGGTTTTACTTCCATATAACAGAGGTGTGCGTGTTCATCCTTGCTGGATTAGCAATAGCTTCCTACCCCATCATGCACAGTAAGAGTACATGGTACCTCATGTGCTGCTGACATCAGATTTTACTAAAGCAGTCCAGACTTGATATAAAGCTACACAAACCCAGCTTCACTCAGTGGAGACACTTTGCTGTTTATCCCAACTGAGACAAGACTGGATAAGGCCCTCAATGACTTGGTCTGATCTAACAAGCCCTCTTGGGGTGATAGAACTTGAGGAAACAGCATGAAGCTGAGTCAGGGGAGGTTTAGGTCAGATACCAGGAAAGGGTTTTTCACCCAAAGGGTGGTTGAACACTGGAACAAGCTCCCCAGGGCAGTGGCCACAGCACCAAACCTGTCTGACTTCTAGAAGTGTTTGGACAATACTCTCAGGCACATGGTGGGATCCCTGGGCTGTGCTGCACAGAGCCAGGAGCTGGGCTCAATGATCCTAATGGGTCCCTTCCAGCTCAGAGTATTCTGACTCTTTGGGGTCCTTTCATACCTGAACAACCCTGTCATTCTAAGGCAGGCACATCTCCTGTAAAACTAGGGCAAGTTTCCCCATGACAACGAGCTTAAGGGACTTGCAGGTCTCCAGAATTAGTGTACGTTCTCCTATATGGCAAACAAAAGGTTGCACAGACACCTCCATCCATGTCCCATCCACCTCCTCCCTGGCAAGATGCTACTTGTTCAGCAATGGTATCATTTGCCAACCACAGTGCAATGCAAAAACCCTTCCCTGATGAAACTGCTGGAGTGCTGTGCACCATGAGGGACACTGTGGTAACTCAGTATTATTTATAATGTTTCTACAGCTAATATTGCTGTTTACATAATTGTACTAAACTGGACTCATTGACTGTCCATACTCATTGCAGGGGGTTAGATGAGATGACCCTTAAAGGTCCCTTCCAACCCAAATTATCCCGTGATTCCTGAATTTGCAGTATTTTTCCTTTATTTCAGTGCCAAATGTGTGCAAAGAAGATATTGTCTATAAAAGGGGGAAAATAGATTGCAATCTTCCTCGTTGCTCTGCAGTTCCTGCTCACGGGAACTAGTCCCTCCCTTTCAAACAACCTTTGCTGACAGAAACCCGAGATGATACATGGCAGGATGCACCAGAGTACCATGGAAGCCGGTGCAACGTGACGCATTTACTGTACTACAATGTACTGTATCTCAGTGCTAATGACGTCTGGGTATTGAAATAACCTCCGCAGGGAGCAACGCTGCAACACCTGCTTCTTCTTCTGGATAACTCAGGCTTCAGCTCCTTGCTGCAATGGAAAAAAAAAGACCTTCTCCAAGAGGCTGCTGAAGTGGAATGTCACATTAGGGCATGCTTGTTAATGACAAGCCATTGCAAGGTTGCCAAGTGTTCAAAAAGATGCTCCCAGGATCGCTGGTATTGGAATATTTTATGCAGCATTTAATTATCTGAGGTTCAAATTATATGCAGTAATATAAAAAGAAAAAGCAAGAAAACCTTTCATTAAGTGATGCCTAGCAATCATTAATCACATATTTATTATATGATAACATACCATAATAAGGTTTGGAACATAGGCCCAGTGGTTGAAGTGTCTCTGACATGGTGTGGAGCTAATGAGGACTGAGTGTCAAGTTCTGCCCACAGTTAAATCAGCCACATGTGCAGTCATGTTGGTACAGTCATTAGCTAGTATTAAAGCCCACTTCTCAGGAGCATTCCCATTCAGACTAGGAGCAAAAGGCCTTGCCCAAAATAGGATCATCTACTTTTTGCCAAGTATTTATGGCTTGAGATGGGATTACTGTGTCCAGCAAAGCACACCATCACCCTAGAAGAGAGATTTGGGTGTGCTGTTCCACGGGATTTGAATCCCTCTGGGTATTTTTTTTTGGTGCTGGTATCCCTCCTCAAGGCTAAGTGTATCCAGGGATGCTGCTGGGAACTTCAGAGCATGACCTCTGAGGGATAATTTTCCTTCTCAATGTTTCCGGTGGGAATTTCTAGCAAGTTGGCAGAGCAATTTGTGAGATTGTCCTGTGCCTTCTTATGTGTGTTGCTAAGAAGCAAAATGAGTTAATACCTGACCAAGACGATACAGGACTTAGTTATTTATACCTCTTTTCAGGCTGTCTTTGAACTCGGACAGCCACAGATTATGTCATTCACAGCCAAACACTTTCCCAAAATTTTCCTCCTTTAAAAGACATACTTAATCTTATACCTACCAGAAGAGATATAAAATTATTTTAATTTTTAATGAATATTTAGATTCTGGGGGATGAAAGAGCATTTGGGGGCAGCACTGATAAACAAATTCACGATGTTTGTTCTAATTTGAGCCCTGTTCATAATATGAGACACTGCCAGAAGGATTTTCTGCTACAAAAAAAGATGGCTATATGTAGCAATATATACATCTTCTTTGTATTTCAGTAAATATTATGATTTGTGGACAAATGGCCAATGGTCAAAGGGTCAATGTTTACCCAGCCAGAAACTAATATCTGAGAGCCATTTATCTCTGCAGTGACACTGCTTGAATCCATAAAGATCCTGTGATATGCTTTGTTTGGAAGAAAATGTAGGCATAATATAGTTTTAATATAGTGAGCACATTTCTGAAAATATAGAATTGAAACATCTCCTCAGTCCAGAATTTTCCTTTGATCTCTCTTGTATTTATTGATTTTGTTGTTTTCATAAGTAAAGCATATATTTTTTACTCTATATTTAACACCACCATCTGAAGCATGGCCATTCCTTTAGTTTTCTGAAGTATGTAAAGTACTATTCTAGGTCTATTTTTTTCCTAATGAATGTAGTATATTCCTTGAGAAATGTCCTTATGATTGTCAGAATGGATGTGGAAAGTTACAAGTGTCTTTTTGCTGTATAGATTAAAGCTATTGGCAAATTAAATCAGTTGTAGGGGAGATGATCCTTGTTTGTAGAATAGAGGAAACTTGTTCTTAGGTGTTTACACATAATTCCTATTACCTTTGCCAAAGACTAAGTGGAAATACTCATGCTGTTTATATGTCTCTGTTGCAATTTCAAGTTTTATTTGGGTTTCTGCTCCTACTGGTGAGTGGGAGTACATTGTATTTGCAGGGTGAACAATCATCCTCCTGGGCCATGCACACAGGATTTGCTGAAACACAGGATGGAGGTGGATTCGGGCATTTATTCAGATTCCCATGGGATACTGCTGTGGAAAGCTAGCCATGGCAAACATCACCTGACAAAGAACCTGTAGACAAGGAGGGTATTAGAGGACTGCTTTGCCTGCAATGATTCTTCCCCTGTTTCTCTGTCTGGAGTTCAATTGGAACCTGGTAATCAATCAGTGTCTCAGTCACTACAGAACCAAGCTTGGGAGTGGTGTAGACCCAAATAGGTACCTCAAATGTAACCACTGTCCAGTGAACATCCATTCCACTGCTGGCACCAAATGGGAGCTGATGCTGTGTATGGGGGTCCTCTTTGACATCTCCTGAACTTTAAGCCAGAAGTAGAGCTGGTTGCTTTGAT
Organism: Xenops minutus; assembly: GCA_035221455.1. Lineage (NCBI taxonomy): Eukaryota > Metazoa > Chordata > Aves > Passeriformes > Furnariidae > Xenops > Xenops minutus. The sequence continues at coordinate 4,394,856 of JAWWEE010000051.1, read as the reverse complement.
AACCCCCTGCCTGGCATTCTTATATCTATGCTGGCTCTGTATATTCAGATTTACCACAGGCTGATTCCTCAGGACAGCTTATTTGATGGGGCACCAAAGCATTGTGCAAGGGATCCCAGGATAAATCCAAATGAGCAAGTTCTGAGAAAAGTGAGAACATCCACATGGCCAGGGCGTTCATTAGGCAGAAGTTCTTTGCTCATGGGGTGGGCAGGCCCTGGCACAGGTTGCCCCATCCCTGGAATTGTTCAAGGCCAGGTTGGACAGGGCTTGGAGCAACCTGGAATAGTGGAAGGCGACTCTGCCCATGGCAGGGGGTGGGATGAGATGATATTTAAGGTCCCTTCCAACTCTAACCGTTCTGTGATTCTATGACCTCTGACTCAAGTATCTCTTCATCACCCTTTGGACTGCTGGGCAGGGACATTCTGGAATGGCTGTGCCCTTCCTGCCCTGCCAGTGACACCAGTTTCTGCGTGTCCCAGGAGAGCATTCGGTGCCAGTCCCCCTCTGTGGCTGCAGGGGCCATGGAGGGCTCCCTGCTGTCAAACAGCCGCCACGTTTCATCCAAGCACTGTCTGCATTTTCGTGGTGGCTGAACTGCTTCCCCTCTCTACATTGGAAAGCTCATTGGGATAATTTTGGATGACAGATATTATTACTATATTTAATTTTTGAAACTCCACTGGAAAAGTTAAGCACTTAAAGAAATCCCTACACTTACTACATTCAGCTTTTTCCCTCGTCAGAAATGACTGGAGAGGTTTTGCTTTTAATTATTATCATTCTCCCTTGAAATTATAGGCAAAGCACCCAGTGACATTCGAAACATAAATTACTGGCCTGCAGCCTTGTGCTACTGTTTCTCCATCTCTCTGCCAGGGCTTCAAATCAATTTTCTGCATTTCTTTCAGATTTTCTGAAGAAAATTGTGGAAAATAGCTGTTGGCACATGGCATTTTTCCACAATGGTTAGAAATATTGAATGGGGCTATAATGGGCTGCCTTGGAGAAGCCAGCCCCATTAAAATGCCAACCCTCAGATCAGAGAACTCTCTCAATTTGAATTTCATAACTTTTCCACAGGAAGAGCAACATAACTTTCCTTGGTTTTGCCTGTAGTCCTGTAGATTTGCTTAAAAAAAAAAAAAAAAAATTAAGTCCCCCACTTTTTATTTTTTCTTTGTTCTTTCCTTCTTTTTTTTTTTTTTTTTTTCTTTTCTTCCCCCCCCCCCCCCCCCAACTTTGGGTGATTTCTGAAGGACATCTTTGAGTTTTTTTTCTTTTTTCTGGTTTTGTCCAGGTGATTCCATTACAAAGTGACTTGGAAATTCACCATTCTTGAGCAATTATCATTCACCCAGTAAAATGCTTTTCCTCAGAAGTGTCTCTGGTATGTTTTCAGGTGATAGTGGCCATAGAGAGCCATCACTTTTAGGCTGGAAGCACATTTAAATCTATCATGATTACCCTGGCATTTAATCACATGGGGCACAGGCCAACACTGAGGAAATTTGCACCTCCAAGTTTGGTTGATTTCTTTGGGTTTAGAGTCAAAGCCCACAAAGCCCATTAAGAGAAAGAAAAAATAGAAATGAAGGAGCCTTTCAGTCTGTGAAGCAGACCTTGAGCATTCTCAGTGGGTTGTGTGGGATGAGTTGCTGGGAGGGAAGAAGAACATGGATCTATGCAGGACAGCAAGTTGCACAAGAGCTGAGACCTGAAAGAACCAGACCAGCAAAATCCTGGATTTCCAAGGAGGAATTTTGCTGATCTCATTGTACTGGTCAAATTTCAAAGCTGGTTAAAGGAAAAAGGTCAGTTTTAGGAACCTCCTTACAGACAAGTTGTTTAGTTCAATATGGCAAAAGCTTGAAGAACCAAGGTCACATCTCAGCTTCTCCCTAAAAACTGGTTCTTCCCAAACCTCTAGAGAAAGTCAGCTTTGGGGTTTTTGATTACAGGTTTCATTGCAGGGCAGTGATGTAATGATGTACGTGATAAAGCAAGGGAACCGAGTGGTGAAAGTTTGCTGAATTAACCCAGGTCTGGGTACTTCAGACACATCCAGCCTTGGTTTCACATCGAGTCCTTGAGGTCAGAATATCCTGCTGCTGGCTGGCCTGATGTCTGCTTTGCCAGGGCAGGAGGAACTACTACAATAGCATCGTAAAAGAATAATTTCAAAAGGGAAAACCGAGTTAACCTATGGGTGTTTCAGCTAGTGCAGAGTAATGAGTTGCTATCTTCATTAACAGAAAGAATGCCAAAGAAGCTAGATGAGTCAGAACAGGCAGAGACACAATCCTTTAATGAGCTGTACAGGAGCTGGTTTGTAATGTGAGGTTATTGATAATCCCAGGGTTTATATAACAGCATGATTCTAGGTCAGGGAGCAAAAAGCACACCCTGCTGTGTACACACACTCCCTCTTGCACTGTAAGGGGACACACTCTTCTGAAGAGATGGCTCCAGCCCGGGGTAAGCACATGCACTCAGGAGAGAAGACTGGTTTTTAGTAGGGTAAGTCCTCCTGCCGGATTTTGCACCTCATTGTGTAGGGCAGGTATTGATTTCTTTCAGTGAACAGTTTTGCAGAGGATCACCTGGGCTACCGTGACACTGGATCAGTTTAATTCACCCCCAGGAACTCTATAGTTAGAGAGTTTGGGTTTAGAAATTTTGAAACCACCTTTTCTGCAGCTTGGGAAACAGTCTCTTATTTTGGTGACTTATGCATGTAGTGAGGAGTTTGACACCCAGTCTCTGGTGTCAAGAAGCTGGACCTGGAAGTGAGGGAACCACACAGGGTGAAAGAATCATCTCCTCTCAACTTTTATTTTTGCTCAGTCTTGCTACTGGTGGGTTTGTATTGTTCAGGAAGATGGTTTGCTTTCCCAGAAAGGTAATACTAATGTAAAGAATGGTTCTAGCATCACAAAAAAGCTTATTAATAATAAAGCTAATTTCCCTTTTTCCTTAATAACCAGTTTAGTAACAGTATAACACCACTGAAGGTAATTACTGTACTTAGCAGTGCCAGCATGACAGTGCAAAGGTGATGATGGTTGGGAGTCTGGTTCCTTTCCACTTTTGCTCTCCTAATGCCATCATTTTGCAAGAAGCAGTTTCTAGAAGCTCTCATGTCTGGCAGATTTTTGTCACTGCTGCTGGCACACCTGCCAGCACTGTCTGACCCGCTGTTTATGGTTCTATAAAAGTCAATTTATGATATTAGAGAAAATTTTAACTGTTCTAATTCTGAGTTCACTAGCAACTGTGGCTTAAACAGCCTACCTTAAATTCCTTCCCACAGCATTCCCTGAGAATCTTTAAATTCCCAGGCTTAATTTTCTTGTGGTCTTCATATGGACAAACCTATTATTGAATAAAATAAAGGAAACTAAAAGATTATCCAGAAAAATGTAAAGAGTGACAACTCCTGAGTGACACTTTTAACCATATCTGGAGGAAGTTGAAGGCATCTTCAGCCTCTAAATTGGCAGGTTTGGGGGTTGTTTGTTTGTTTGTTTGTTTGTTTTTAATGTGCACTTGTTCAGGGTTAGGGTTTTTTCCCTAGATAACAAAAATACCTCCAGATAAAGAGGAAGATGTTAACAGATGTCCAACTCTAAGACTTGTTGCTTTCTCATTACAGGCAGCATTCGGTGACTGCCAGAAAAGCAACAACTGCTGGTGAAAACTTCCTCTATTTCCATGGAGTTGCTGCTCAGGAAGCCTGGTAGAAGCTTTCTAGAAGTGGCCATTTATGTTGCTATCATCCACATTTTAAAAAAGCCACAGCTGAAAAGCAGACGTGATGAACTTCAAAGGCTACAACTCCGCTCTGGCTTCTGTCATTACCAGGGGACACGAAGTGGAAGGGAGGAATACAACCATTTAACAACTGCAGGAGGGGTTTTGAGGGGGTGGGCGGTGGTGTCTGAGCACGCTGCAGGTGTTGAGCTGCCCGGAGAACCAGCACAAGTGTTGGCACGCACAGGTGGCAGGAGCTGGTGCCAGCTGCAGCCCGCACGGGCAGAGCCGGGGAGGATGCAGGAGGGCTGTGCTTCCTTGCTGTGCTTTGGCAATGCCCTCCCTCCAGTTTGGAGTGCTGGTTTGTTGCTTTGTCAAAAGTCAGGTTCCGTGCAGGTGTAAAAAAGCCATGATAGGGCGTTGCAACAGGAGGATTGTGCCTCTTTCCCTCGTGCTCCTCTTCAGTGGTGGTGGTGCTCTGAAGTGGTTCCTAGAAAGCACAGGACTGAGCCAAAAATACAGCTGAGCTGGTGTCCCGTTGCATTGGCAAGCACAGCGACTGCATGTCATCGAATTCCCAGCATTCACAGCACTGAAAATAGCAGGAATTTTCCCTTCTTGCACAAAATGATATATTCCTCCCTCAGCTACAGAAAAGAAACAATGGGTAAAGAAGATCAGGTTTGCCAAGAGCAGTGCATCCCTTTCATTTCAGGGTTCTCCCTGACACGTAAAAAATGCATAATAATTACAGAAAGGAACTAGCAAGTGCTTCGCAGTTTGGAAATAAAGTCAAAATATTTCTGACACAACATTTTTCCACCAGAAAGAACCCAACCTGTGTTTTGCTGAAAACAGAAATGAATCAATGGCAGTTATTTTAGGCAGATTACTCAGGTTAAAGCAATAAGAAAAATGCCAGGAGAGGTCTATATCAAACTCCAGAGGTCAGGAGTTCTTCTGATCCCCTTCCAGTAATTTAAACAGACTATCCACGTTTATTTCTACGTGCCATGAAGAGTTCTGGAACGATGAGGGTTGGAAACACAAGTTTTTGAACAGAGGGATAAAAGTTGCACTTGGAGAAGGAGCTGTGTAAAGCCCCAAAAGCACTTCCCATGGAGTCCTGTAAGGCTGAAGACAGCCCTGTTGCCCCAATTTGAATTTTCCTATTACCTCTGCTGCATGAATGCACCACTCACGTGTTTGCTGTGCCTCATTTAGTTGCACAAAAGTGAGTGGGTGAAATAGTTTAGATGAAAGAGAGTGTGTGGCAAGAGATCAAGAAAATAATTACTGCTGTGATCCACTGTCAGAGCTAAAAAATCTCAATTAAGGCAGAGGATGAGCAGGAAAAGCTGTTGGAAGGGAAGGAAAGAGATGTATATGTATGTGTACACACACACACACACACATATAAACACTCCTGCTCCTTCTTGTGTTTTCAAGGAATACTCTTGAAATAAGTCCAACGAGTCCTTTGGTTACAATCCCCTCCCCACCCTAGAGTTAGTTTGGTTTCTCAGAAACTTTGCTAATTGGCTCAGATCTCATTTGGCACAAAGGTTTTACTGCATCTTTTGTGATGATCTTTTTCATTTCAACAGGGAGTAGAACAAGTTGACCCAATACAAGCCTGTGGAGTCTTCAAAATGAAGAATACCCCCTCTTTTTCAAGCACCATACTTGAACAGCAAGGAACTTTTCTCATTGAGGGTGACACATGGAGCTGTGTGGCTGAGGAGTAAAGTCCCCTTGCCTGATGTGGTTTCCTGACTCTTTCCTGGGGCAGCTGCTGACCATGACCCTTCCTAAGACAGAACAGGCTGTTGGGGCAATATCTGATGACAGCTGATTTATCTCATAAGTGCTAATGCTACATGGTGTGATGGGGAGATGGGGTGACCAGGGGACTTCTGTCAGGTGGGGGGTTTGGTAGGGGTGGAAAGCTACAGCCAATAAGTTTCATGTTCCATCTTAGTAAAAACTGAGGCTGATGTGCTGTAGGTGAGGCTGTGAATGTGTGCACTGTGGGGATCTCACCTGCTGTTAGCAAACCCTGCATGGATGGTGTGAACCAGGGTATGGACCTGCTCCACTCAGAGTCCATGAGCTGTATTTACACTGCTGGTTTATCTGTTAATGTAGTGGCACATAAATCTGTCACCTGAGCTGGTTTGCTTGGCCTTCCTGGCTGAGAACAGCCATTCATTTTGCAGCAGAGATCACATGTGCCCTTAAACTGTGCTTCTGAAACACTGACACACTGCAGATGTGTGTGTGTGTGTATAAACTGGGGAATTACATCTCTTCCCCTCTGCTTCTGCTTGGCAAACACCCATTTCTCTTGTTGTGCAGTGACACCTCCTGTGCGTTCTCAGTGGCATGAGCACCCAAAAGCTTGGCAGTGCCAGAGGTCAGGCACAAAGAGGGGCAGTGGTTGGGAGCACAAGGGGCTGGCTGGGACCACAGTTTGCACTGGACAGGAGGCAGCACCTGTGTTCACACCCACCTCTTGCCAAGCTGATGACGCTGTGCAAAATGAATATTTTTGAAGGCAGAAAATGTGGGGCAGTTTGTGTGCCCCTCCCCATCACTTGCCCACACAGAACGCACCCAGAGGATTTTTGATGCAAATAAATACCTTCAAATTTTCCCCCTGAGCAGGGAATCCAACCGTTCTGGGTATTGAAAGTGTGCTTTGATGTTCCAGGGTGATGTGGTCATCAACACCTGCTGGCGTGTGCAAGCTATGAGTGCCAGGCCTGCTGCTAAAAAGCCTCAAGGAAGCATACTGATGAAAACTAACTAAATAAATATATAAATAAACCCCAAGCTGCAATTAAATCTGCATTCTGAGGTTCCCTCATTTCTGAGTATTAAAGCTCTCTGAACTCAAAACTCTAGGAGACAAAAGCTTAATTCCAATTTTCAAAAGTCTATGAGAGTGTAAATGCATCCTAGCACTGGTGTCAGCATGAAAACAGCATGAAGACTGCACTAAGGCACACTTAAATGCATCTATGTGAAAAACACGGGTTTAGGATGATTGTGGAGAACTGGTACCTGGGACATTACAAAACCTGTAACTTGTGTTCTTCCTAGTTCTCACTGGTGGAAATCTGTCTTAATCCCTGCCTAGCATGTCTTGCATTCATTACTTCTGTGCCATTAAAGGCTTCACTTCAAGGCCACAGAAGCCTTGGCAGAAAATGTCAAAGACACAAAAGAAAACATGGTGTTGCAAGCTCCCTAAGTAGGTTCAGTGAGTTTTTTTTTCTCCTGAGAAACTCCTGCCTATACAAGGATGTTGCATCTGGTGAGGCTGTTTTGATATACATGTGGGTGGTTCAAGGTGTGGAACGATGTCACTGTTCTAGTTAGAACATGCTGATCACAATGTCATATCAAAGAAAACCGCTTGCAAAATGACTGTCAGATGAACTCTGTGCAAGGGAACATAATGGTTTGTATGTATATGTATCATTTGAATATCCCTGTTGCAGCCTGCATTCCTGTACCTGTCTGCTAAAAGCGAGGGAGGGGACCCTCACATGATGACACAGTCTCATTCCAGGACAGCCCTAGAGGGAAAAGGTGTCTTTTAGCCTCTACACTGACGTACAGCTATCCCTGAGTCTGCCAAGGAGGATCCCCAGTGCTCACTGTGTTTGTGCTGGATTCAGTGCCACGCTGTCTCAGGAGCGCAGCCAGACAGGAACAGCTCCTGCAAGTCAAGCTCCAGTCCATAGTGGCAGATTTTATTATTAATACCAAAAGAAATAGGATGCCTCTAATTTTTACCACAGAGTGTTGTCACCTGGAAAGGACCTCCTCCAGTTTCCCAGTGCTGTGTGCTGCTGGCAGGAGGGGTGCTGTGGGATAACTTCCCTGTGCAGTAAACGTGAGCGGAAATGTTTGCCTGCATAACTTGCCGTGTGCCATAAATCTCTGCGTGGTCTGTTAAGGAAACACATGGCATGAGATCTCTGACGTTTCCCTCTTGTCTGCCTGTGCTGGAGAGGAGCCCAGACGCTGTTTTAAGCTCCCCAATGCCCTGTGTGGCTGCAAAGGCTGTGCCTATGCTGCAGCTGGAGGAGGGCAGCGTTGCTCGGCCACCAGCAGCCAGCCCTGGGGGTCTGGTGTGAGGAGACAGGGCTTTGTGCCACCCCAGGAACCCTCAGCACTCCATCCTGGCATTGTACAGCTCACTCACACAGGTCAACACAAGTGCCAGGACAGTTCTTGTGCCTTTTAGTGCCCCTCTTAGAGCAGTGGCTGTTGCCTTTTCTTCTCCATGGGCTCCCCGAGGTGCTTTTCAAAGGAGCTCCTGAATGTGAATAGCTTTCCTTGGTTACTTTTAGAGGTATTTCAGGACTAGGCCAAGGATCCAGACAGGATTATAAATCCCACATGGCTTTAGAGACATGGTATAAAGTCTCTTCCTTAATTTCCCATGAATCTAGTCTGTCTGACTCTGGATGACGATCTGGTGCTGTTCACTTCTATTCCAAAAATAACCATGCAATATTACAAGGGGAGAGGCAACAATTATTAAACCATCACATCATTCCGATTGTCTTAATAAGTCTAAACCTGTGCGATGCTTTCCAAATTTATTTAGCATTCACATCCATGGGAATCAGAAATTGCACCTCTCAGCACTTTGCAGGGTCAGGACCTTCTAACATCGGAACAACAGACTATATGACTTTCTGTCTTTAAACTTTCCAGAAGCAGATGTTCTGAGCCACATATTTCCAATTACTAAAGAGGGTTAAAAATCTAAGTCTGGGATGTGAGTCATGGAGTTCAAAGTAGGTCCAGGACTGAAATTTCTCTAACACTTAGGAGCATTTTGGTTCAATCTCATCAGCCTGAAATTCCATTACTTTACTCTCATGTGCAAATAATCACTGCAATAGTTTCAGTCACTCCTAACACAGATATTACTTGAATAAAATGGTTCATTTGTTTTAAAGACCTAAATCAACACTCAATCCATATATTTTAAAAACAAAAAAATTTAAAGGAAATGTTACATGGCATGAAATCTGTCTTGGGGAGGTCTCTGCTGCAGTGGTTTTTGAAGTCACCAGAACCCTTTGGCTGAGTTATCCCTGTATAAACCATGCAGGCAGCTCTCCCTCCCCTCTCCCCCTCACCTGTGCAGACAGCTCTGCCTGCTGCAGCAGGTGACAGAGCCAGCCCATATACCCAAATGCCCACAGCACGGCTGGGAGGGCACTTCCACCGGGGTGAGAAAACCACAGAAATATAAATGGTGCTTTAAATCCCCCGATCCCCAAGTCATATGTTTCCATCATGTGAATAAATACAACAATCAGCTTCACGGAGTGCATGTTGGGGGGGGTTAGTGTGAAATCAGAAGTCTGGGAGCAGTTTTAATGAAGGTTCATCCAAGGTAAAGCAGTAAGCTAAGGGCCACATGTTGCTTTTATTGCAATTTTCCCCGTTGCTTGTCATTCAGAGCCAACAGTTCCCTCAGAGCCCTTCGTGCCTACACACACGCTCGGGCTGCACAGGCACACACCAGGCAGGAGAGGCTTCCCTGCCGAACGCCTTTAATATTCTCTCTGTGCTGGCATGCTCTTGTCTTGCTTCATAAAACCTGTTGAAAGCCAGTCAATTCATTAATCTTTTGCCAAGAGACGTTAAATGCCAAGCGGGGAAAGACGATAATGACTTGACAGTTCATAAGAAAGGGCCCGATCCTGCAAGGTGCTGGGAGAGGGAGCCAGCGGGAAGAGGAGGGGGCTTGGCAGGCTGCAGGATGGATCCCTTGCACATTTGCAGCTCTCTCTCCACCCTCCTTTGGTGCACAGCTTCCAAAGGGGAGCCAGGAAAGGGGGAAGGTGTGAGTGTGTGATGAAGCCACAGCCATGATGTCCTCTGAGGAGGTCTCTGCAGCCTGACTGGTCTGACACATCCCCCCGACAGTCTGCATTTGGGGGATAGCAGGGATGATGCTTCAAACACGCAAGGGACGTCTTGGTCCACTGCCAGCGTGAAGCCAGCTCTTCTCTGCTCCCATGGCTCACTGACAGACAGAGTCCTAGCAGTGGAAACTGCAAACCATCTGCAATGAGTAATCACCTTCACTGCCTGGTCCAGCTTTAATCTGCCTGATCCAGGGCTGCAGGCAGTGGCAGAGCAGTGCAGCTCTTCCCCTGCACCTCTGGCACCCCTTCAACACGTCTTCTCTGCTCCGTGTCCAAGAGTCTGTGGGTGCACTGGGAGGGGAGCAGGATGCAGTACTGCCAGCCCCAGGCAATCAGGTGGCCTGAGTCAGGCTGCAGAAAGGCAAGGAGTTTCACTGAAAGCATGTATTTTTAGAGAAGGGTAGTAATTGTCAAAGCTTTTTGATTTAAATTTTAGGTCCTGTGATTTTAGAGCTCTGAATTTTGCACCTTTTTACGTGTCGTGCTGGAGGTTATAAATGTTTAAAGAGACAATGGGGAAAAGAGTTCTTCACAGGGTTTCATGACTCAAGGAGCTGGAGCTTTACTAATGAAACTTCAATTATCACTGGACTTGCATTAATCTAATCTGAGTGGGTATTGCTGAGGTCAACCACAGTTTCCAAAAGGTCCCACAGGTTCCAGGGCAGTTAGTGATGCTGAAGTGATGCACTGAAAATCAAGCACACTCGTCCTCCTTGGTGTGCAGGAGAAGTGGATCAATACTGAATTAGAGGTGGATAAACTGCATTTAACTATATTTAACAATACCACTGATAGTACTTAAAATTATTAGGTATCAATTATCCCTCAGTTTCACAGCAGCTCACCTCCCTCTGGTATCTGCAGCATTTGACTGCTCCAGCCAGAATCTGCAGCAGAGCTGACAGGGTTCAGTCCCTCAGCTGATGAAATCACAGTCTAGTTTTGCAGAAACTTTTCTCCTGAGTCATTCATCAGTTTTTAATCACCCAAAATGTAGTCAAGCTGATGTGTACTATTCTTTCTGATTTAAAGTGCCCTTCTCAACTTAGTGATTGGACATCCTCTCTAGTTTGAAGACAGAAGAAAAAGCTTCATAGTAAAACTGGCTTGGTGCTTCTGCTACCATGTATTGCTGACAGGCTTTGTAGGGAAAATTCAGTTTTCTACAGTGGGGTCTATGAACAGAAATCCTTCACACTTCTACAAGATGATTCCCTTGAACATACGTGATGTACAAGGCACCACATGGCCTGTATTTCTCAGTATGTTAAGATTGCCAGCGACTTCACTGCAAACAAGATTGGTCTTCACTGTTTTTTTGGGTTTTTTTTTGCATATGCCTCCACACTGATAGAATGTTTTTAATTGGATGCCCTTTCTCTCCTCACTGAAGGCAGTCCAGTGTAACCAGCAAACACCTCTGCTCTGTGCACTCCTCAGGCAGAGGTTATCTCAGACTGAGTGTTACAAGCTCATCACTGCTCATGGCTTTCCATAAAGCAGATCAGTTCTGATGGTAGGGAGGATAACCTCAATTTCAAAAAGTGCCTTGATGCTAATGGGACTACTGTCCAGGGTGTCCACCACTTCCCACCATGGGCATGTTGGGTGGAAGAGGAGTAGGAGACAAAGCTCGTGGCATGTCCTAACTCTCCACTGCTCTCTTGTAGCACATGAAAGGCAGGAGAGGGTGCCTAGACCATCCTGTCCTCATTACCCTCTAATCCATCCAAACCCTAATGAAATACAACTGATAGTGGACAGCAGCAGCCACATCTGGGCTGTGTGTAACATGCCAGCAGCAATGTCACTGGCTCTGCAGTAGCTGCTCTGGGCAGGTGAAAAAGTGGGATTATGGTGCAGCCCAGGCCAACCTCCCCTTCCTGAACAAGCTAAATCACCCTGGATAGGTGGCTGAATGCTCCTCAGGCAGGACTGGGTGGAGGACTGGAGTTGGAGAGTGCTTATCACTTCTGGAAGGGTTCTGGTCATCAGGCCTTCAGCACATGATCCTTGCAAGTCTTTTCAAAGCCCATGGAAAAGCAAAAGAGAGCAACTGGAACACTGTGGTGAAGGATGGGGAGAAGATGGAGGCAGACCTTCTTCTGGCCATGCCTGCTCCTCTTGGTAGAAGCAGACAGAGGTCCAGTGCTCAGATGTCTCAAGATCATGATTCTTCTCAGAAATAATTTGATTTAAAGAGACAGGAGATAGGGACTGAGGGAGCATCCAAATCATTCAGAGACAGCCCATCTCCTTGACTTGTACAAGAAGGGCCCATTTCTGCCTCAGAGGATGCTCTGCTGGCCCAGATCTATTTCACTGTCTCCTTTTGCAGGAAAGGTTTTCCTGCCTTTTGTCAATGCCCAGGAGCAGGAGAGAGGCTTTGAAGCAGGAGGCAGGCAGTGCTGCTGAAGTCCAGTACTAAGAAAGGCAGAAATAATGTCAGGTTGTAGAGGAGAGAGCAGGTTTTTTGCTGTTCTTTCGATCTTGCACCCAAACTGTGCCATCCCCAGTGTGCACAGGCCATGGGTGCCAAGGCTTTGGGCAAGCCAGTGACCTCCCTGTCCCCTCATCAAGCATGTTCTCTTGGTCAAATGCATCAAGGCAACAAAGCCGGAGGATTTCCCTTCCCAGGTCTGCACTGAGACGCCACCAGTGTCTTTTGCTCCGCGTTATTTGGGAACACCTCTCTGTCTGGCAATCGTGGCATGGAGAGGGCGGCTGTGGGGGATGCAGTGGGCTGCTGCCAGGAGGGATGGAACACCACGGAGCAGCCTGGGTTTCCTGGATACACCCTGTCTTGCAGCTATCTGCAGCTCCCGAGCTTTGGCTCAGCCTCTCCCGGAGTGCTGCGAGAGCGGAGCCTCAGCCCGGCCTCTTTCTGGCAGACTTGTTTATCTGGGTGTTACATTGCTTGAGGCCAAGGCTTAGTTTCTGTTGTACTTGTGCCAGGGTACACAACCCTGGCAGCTCTCGGCACATGGGAGGAGTGTCATTTTATCCCAAGTCTCCCTCAGGAATTGATAACTGTTTAACAGAGCATCAGGGAGAAAGGATGGAGAGGTTGGAGGGGTCCCAGAACAGGGGGGAGGAACATACCCTGGGAGTAGAAAGAAAAGGCTGGACTTAGAGTATATGAATTATAAACTGAGGTGCTTTAAATTTTTATTTTTATGATTCGATGGTGGTGGTAGTGGTGGTTAGCTCCAAACTAGGATTAATGAATCCCCTGTAGCTATTCTGCTTTGACTAGACCTGGCAAAGATTATATTAGAGAGAAAGGGAGTAGGGGGATGGAGGAAGAAAAAGCACCACTTATCTGCATGCTTATACACATAGGAGCTAAAAGGTGTAACCTGATGAGACATCTTTCATTTCAAGCAATGCAAACCCTGGGCAGTCCCTCTGGGTCTCTTAAAGAGAGGCTCTTTGGAGCCTCCCCAAAGTACATTGAGCTATGGAAAGTGTCAGGAGCTAATTATGCAGCAGGCTGAAGGAGCCAAGGCACCCAGCTGAAATCAAGAATCAGTTCTGTACCCAAAACAGCTCTGGAAGCTTTGCACAGGGAGATGCAAACCTCCAGGCTTCCCTCTTGCCATGAGGTGTGCCTGCACATCAGCACTGGGATGCAGATGCTCCTTAGTTTGGGCAGCCTCAGAAGGACGTGGGTCTCAGGACACTTTTGAGGGTTCCTCAGTGCAGCAGAGACACATCAACTGTGCAAGTGGCAGATCAGCTGCAACAGGATCACTTGCAAAACTTCATGTGGAAAATTATGGCCTGTCTGATAAAGAACCCCCTGCACTGAAATCAGCCCACCCTGCCTTGGCTGTTTGGGACCCAGGCATTTTGCCACTTTTGGTTGTATCATGCAATTTTCAAAGATAAGCAGCAAAGCAAAGAGTGAAAACAAGTAGAGTAATATTTTTAATGTTCAGTGCTGGTGGTGGCAGTGAAACATGGAAGAAATTCAGGGAAACCTACAGACGTCTCTTGCACCCAGTTCACATCTGTTCACAATTCACTGCTACCTGCCAAACAATTAAAAACAACAACCTGTTTTATTAGCTGTCACATCCCATAAAATATTTCAGGGCCCTTCATCAGCAGCTGACACCCTGTCAATAATAGCTCTCTGGCTTAAAAAAAAATGTTCACAATGTTATTTCAAAGTCTGGCTCTCAGAGGTTTATCTCCAGTGCCCATCACAGGAGTATTCAAGCACTAAATGCAAGGTTAACAACTTCACAATTAAGGATGTGAAAAATATATAGGCACTGATTTCATCCCATCCTGAGTTTGAGAAATACAGGTCTTGGAGGCTGAATTGTTCCATGGCTGATCCTCCAAGAAGAGGTGCATGGGCTGAGCTCTGGGTGGGCACGTGGCTGGCCTTGAGTTCAATGTGAAATGGTCAGAGGAAAGCTCTGAGAGGCACCTCTCCCTGCTGAGAACTGGGAAAATTGGGGTATTAATGGAATGCTTAATTTTCACAGACAAGAAAAAGAGTTATGTCATTGCACAAAAGCCAGTGGTCAGAGGCACAGGCCCATAAATGTGTTTAGGAGCACAACACTAACAAAAATGAGTGGACACAGACACCAGTCTGTCTCTGTGGATCTCTGTCACTTGGTACAGCTAAAAGATCATTCCTGCATAATGAGACCCAGCTCTGCACAACCCTCTAACTGTTTGTGGATTTAACCACTCATTTTATGAAGGTTTCATGGGAAAAATACACCCTGGATACTCAGATACTGCCACTTCCCTTGCTTGTGGCATCGTGCTCATGAACTCACTGGACTCTGCATTGTCCTTGTTTGGCCTTGGCACTCCCTATCCTACAACCAGCACCCCCATCCAGTAACTGCAAAATGTTTAAGGCATCCAATCTAAAACAGATTGATCCCTTCAGCACACTCCTAAATCTGCCAAGACTGCCAAATTCTGCCTTTTTTACCTCCCACAGGAACAGGAGACTTCCCACAAAGTTTCCTTTCTAAAATGTGCTTTTCAGAGTTTTAAAAAACTGCAGTCGCCTACATTTGAGAATACGATGCCCAAGGCTGAAATAAAAGTAGTCAATATTGAAATCAGCATTTTGAAAACATAAAGACTTACCAGATCTGCTTTTTAGAACTGAAGATATGAGTTACCATGTCCTGAAAATAATTCTGTACTTGCTCATATATAAGAAAGAGAGAGGTTGCACTCCTATTTTTTTAAATGCAAAGCCAAATGCAGTCTAAAAACAAATACCTTACATGTTCTGCATGCTACACAGCCGGAGTGCCAAGCCCTGTCCCATGGAGTTCACAGTTTAAAGAGACCAAAGAGAGATCAAAGATCATGTCCAAGATCAATCACTATTGGTGGCCCAATCTGTGCCTGGAGCCCAGGCCCTTTGATTCAGAACTGCTGGTCCATTCATTCCACCCATCCTGACACGTTCTTTAATTCTCCACCAAGGCTTTATTTTTTGGGAGGTACTGTTACATTCAGAACTGTTGTTTTATTGCGCAGGTGCTTCCTACCTGGCAAAAGATAATCTGTGATTAAATCAACTGTGATCACACACAGCAAAATGAGAAGGAAATCAGATACCAAAATCCTGTTAAACACCTCCTAAATGCCAGGAACTGATGGCTGCACCTCTCACCTCACAGGGCTTGCAGTGAGTCCATGAGCCACTGCACCAGTTTGCCCAGGAGCCATGAAAGGGTCCTATGGCATCACACACATTTCAGGATGGAAATTGGTTGATTTGCTTGAGATGATCTTAATTTCATGTATCTGTTCTCAGATATATTTTCAGCATAGGCACAGCATGGTTACCTAGTGTTCAGGAAATCTGTGGGTCACATGCTGTCCAGTGCTGCCAGCACAGTCCACTCTTTCATCAGCATGAGCATAGCCAAAGGCAGTTTTTAGATCTCAATGGCAGAATTAGGCTAGCATTAGTTTTGGTCTAGATGGAGATTTTTGTGCAAGCTTTAGCTTATATTATTCCTGGCATTATCCCAACTCAAAGGTGTTGTTTTGACTCTATTTCTTCCACCAGAAGCCACAACTTGCTCTCAGTGACTGACAGTTTCTTGGTCACTTGTCATCATGGTTCTGTGTTCTTTTAGAGAAGCAACTGGACCTCAGAAGGTAATTTCCACATCAGGAATGCCAGTGCCTGTTTGGCACAGCAGTGAGCAGCTTCAGACCTCTGTGGCTTCACCCTGTTCCAAATCTCCCCATATACCTGCAGATATAACCTGTGCCTAATCAGCCTCAGGCTGGAATAGCACATGGCACACACCAATTTAATAGCAGGATGGAGGTGGAATGACACTGTTTTCATCCGTGAAGGAGGAGGAGGACCTAATTTAATAGGAGCACAATTTTGTCTGGTGTACATTCATGGGCTTGCAGTTGCATGCAGTTACTCACAGGCCTGAAAAGAGCCACAGTAACAGGTTGTGGTGAGAAAAAGATAGATGTAAACAGAAGAAATTCCTAGTACTGGGGTGACTTTTTGTGAAAGAAAAAAAATGAAGAGGGAAAAAAAAGAAAAAACATGAATGAAAAAAGACAAATGGCTTTGGCCATAGGTGTTTGCAAAATCCCACATCAAATGATCACAGATTCATCGGTGTAACTTCCCTGATCCTAAAGGAGGACATGTGGTATTGGCCCTCTAGTGCTACAGGCAGTTTCAAAAGAGCCTAAAGGAAGTTTCAATGGGAAAGGAAAATTTTTCCTTTGACAACCACACTGTGCATGGTATATTTTCTGTCTCGTGATGCTCAGGCTCAGCATTTCTGTTTAAGAAACACTCAACAGTGGGAATAGCATGGGTAAACCTTGGGCAACTCTTTGAAACTCCAGGCCCTTGGTGATCTTAGCAGGTGAGCTGAGATAAATGGAGCTGCTCCGAGAGGCGTGGGACACTCGCTCTTCAGGCAGCACACTGGGCTGCTGGAGCAGAGGCGAGTGGCAGAAAGTGCTCTTTGATATAATGATAGAACGTCCCCTCTCAAACCTCAGGGAGCCCCGTCCCCTAATATTATTCTTACTTCATTCTCAATTCAAACCAAAAGTGAAAACAGAAAGAAAATAACTTTCTTTTCTCTCCTCACTCGCTTTTCCTCCCCTCTCCCCTCCTGCTGCTGCGCCAGCAATGGGAGGGAAGGGAAAAGGGGCGAGAACCACTTAGATCAGTTTCATGCACAGGAGAAGCAAGACAGGAATTATTTTTCTTGTTAGCCTTTTTGTAAGAAGACAGACAACCCTTTCAGCCCAAATACAATATTGTAATTGCTCATATTCAACTGACAGAGGTTCCCAGATGAGCTCCACTGAGGCGTCATTTACTAATCTGTCATGTTCTATAGCACCCGGCACAGAGCGCTGTAAAAGTGTCTTCTTCTCTTTAAGTTATTTATATAGTTGGCTGAAAGCGCTTTGCTTGTACAAACTAGAAACTATTAGATTAGACCAGCGGAGACAGCCAGAGGCAATCTTTTTAACAAAGTGAGTGGGATTCAAAGTAGGGTTGGAAAGCAAATATTATTTCACTGGAAGTCTATTAGAGGTAGTTCCCTGGATAACAAATAAGTGCTTTGTTAGCTTAGCTTGAAGAAATGCACCGGTCAGGCTGGCAGCAGCTGGGTCTAATGGTAAACTGTGTGATAGCACATGATAATTCTGTGATCAGTGCAACACGTAAGCCAATTTTATTCTCCCTTCCTCCGTAGCCTGCCACATCCTTGGGTTTACTTATTTAAAGTGCATGTCAGAACTTAGCAGCTGTGGATAACTCCATTTGTTTTGAAACTCCTCATCATAACACACACGCACACACATAAAAAGAAAAAGCATGTAAATTCAGCCTATCAGAAAGCAAATATTGTTCTCACCAGGGAAGGCTAAAAGGTTGTGCCTGTTGGAGAGCTTTAATAAAAGTGGAATCTGAGCTCAAACCAAGTTTTAGACATAGAGCTCATCATGACAAACAGAAACTCAGTCTCTAAGTATGAGGTGAGATTGAAGCATATTCATAAAAATATGCAAAACAAATCATAATCACTATTAGCTGCTAATTCTGGCAAATATCACTTTCATTCAGCCCCTGAGACAGTTGCTTCCAGTGATGGATAATGTGTTTTTTCTTTGGTAGAGGACAAAATGTCCCCATGCTGTAAACCCATACGAGAGTGATTCCTAAAAGCAGAAACATGTCTGTGTAACACCTTGGGATCTATTTCTTTCTATGAGAGGTGCTCCATCCATGTAAGAGGTTGTTTTTATTTATTATTAATAACCATTTGCCTCCTTGGAAATTCCCTTTTTGTAGCTTCCAGTCTGAGGGATTAAAAATCAAAAATTATAGAGTTTCCTGTGTAGGTGAATAAAAGTCAGTCAAACTATGGGATGGCTAAAATGCTAAGGGACAGATGGTGAATTTTTGCAAAGCAAAAACCTGGCTGTTTCTGTCTGTGGTCTGGAGGGTTAGAGACACCAATAGGCTTCCCAAAAGGCCATTACTCACCCCTGTTCCTTGTATTCACATACAGGACTGGCTCCAGGCTGGAAGCAACAGGAATGCTGGGCTACCCAAAGGAGTACTAGAGAAAGCATGTCCCCATGTCCTGCTCGGCTGCACCCAGAACTGGATCTCCCCTTGGGAAATGCAAGACACAGCCTGCTACAGAGGATGGCAGGGGTTTGTCTGCTCCATGCTCCAGTTGCTACTGGAGCAATTGGTCTTGGCCCTGGCCACTGCACTCTGCCCTTCTCTAAAGGGACCAGTAGTGCCATCCAGGGCTAGGCATGGCCTTTACCCAGCTATTTCATTTTCAAAATCTGACCACCTTCAATATGTGTGTCACAGGGGCAGATTCATCCCCAGGGTGAAGGCAAATCCTCTCCCTGCACCCTCTCCACATCCATCCAGCCTTTCCCACCCCAGTGGGCTGCAACATCACCAGTTAATCAATCCTTGTTTGCTCCACAGCTTCCCTTTGCCTCCCTGTGGGTTCCCTGTGTCCAATACTTGGGACTGACAACACAGATCTGTGCTGGAAACTTGTAAGTTGCCAACTCCACAGTAAGAGAACAGGTAACGTGGATGCATTGAAGCTGAATCTTCAAGTTCATGCAGGCAAGCTCTTCAACAGGTAAATCTCCATTTAGTTTGTCTTAAAAAGCCAGGTGAAAAATATGCCTTTACCAAAACCCTCCAATGTCTCACTAAGAGACAATGTCTCACAAACTCCAAAACTCCTGCAAGTTTATAATTAGCTGGACCCTATCCCAAGGCAGCCAACACTTACTCAGAGGAGAAAGTGCAGAACTTGCCTAGCCTGCTCCCACTCCAGCATTGTTACATCATTTTTTATTTTTTTTTTTTGTGTGTGAATCATTTTACTTTCCTATCTCTGCTTTAAAATTTTGAGGAAGTTTGTCCTTTTGCTCCCCTTCCTCCCTATACTTCAAAGCCAGAGATGAAAAAAATAAGACAGCAGCTCTTGAAGGGGACACTTGATTTTGTGTTCTGGGGAAGGGGAAATAAGGAGAAAGAGCCGGAGGTTCTGTTGAGGCAAAATGCAGTGGGAAGTCCAAGAGTTACCTACGAACTGTGCAGGTGAAAACCACCATCCACTCATTACTCTCCTTGAGTTAAAAAGCTAGGGATTCCCAGGGACACACCTGGGTTTTACCTTGCCAAAGGAGTGGGAAGAAACAAGGTCCCCTCCCAAGCCCAAATCACTCCTACGCAGTGGCATGGCCCCAATCGCCGTGCCTGCCAAAGATCCCAAGTGTGCATCCCTGCCATTCCCCATTCACCTCTAATAGCGCTGCTCCCCGGTAATGACGGGTTGGCCTTTCTGTTGCTGGAAGCAGGCAGCCAAACTGCACTTCCCTTTGATCATCCCTCTCCACTCTTCCCTCAGGGCCATATTTTCCTAAGGGAGAAGGGGGCGAGGGTGCAGCCATGTCACCAACTCCCTCTGGAACAAGTCAGGCAAGTCTTTTATCTGCAGGGAGGTTTCGCTCTACTTTGGAGGAGGATTAAGGCTTCTCCAGTTTGACAAGCAGCCCTTGCCTGCTGATAAAGACCTGTTTCAATAGCTCAGCACACCTGGCTCAATGCACTGTATGTAGATGTTTAAGTGTATCCGTGTTCAAAGGATCCAATGGGTGTTGGCAAACCCATAGCAAATGGAAGTGACTTGGGAGAGCATTGGGACACAAGAATGAAAGTCCCTCTTCTTTTTCGTCCTCTGTTCATGGAGATTTTATTTCATTCTCCACAAAGTGTCAAATTCCATCTTTTTCCTCCATAAGAAGGTGACAATGTCAGCAAATTTCTTAACAGGAAATGAAAGATCAGGGGCTAGAAAAGGGAATTTGTTCTTAGGCTTGCCTGCAGTGACAGGGAGTCACCATGTGTGACTGAGTTTTTGCAATCACTTTTGCTCCCAGTTTGGCTCCTTTACAGGTTATCAGTGGATCTGCTATACAGGAAAAGCTCCAGACAATGCAGGTGATCTGCAGGGACATGGAAAGAAAAAAAATGCCCAGGGGACAAACATGTGCCCTGGAAAGCTAAATAGCTGCTGGGCCAATCCTCAGCTGTATTTCCACAGCAGTAAATGTAGTCAGATTTAAACTGGTGGGATTTACTCCTCTGCTTACTTTTTTCACTTCAGGGTGCATCAGATTTCCTCTTTCTGACTCTGCACTGATCAACCCCAGGCACCCTGGACACAGGGCTCTGATCCTGTGGGACACTTCACACACACCTGGGCAGGCTCCTGGCTGAAGGTGCGTGGTGAGGGCAGCAGTGACACACTCCTGGCCACAGGGTCCAGCCAGCCAGGGACATAAAACCACTGTCACAGTTGTACTGAGCAAACAGAACACCAAAGCACCTCCCCAGCACACAGGACAGGAGAGCCTGATGGAGACAGTGGCACTCGCCTTTGTGCATCCAACAAGAGACCAGCTTATGCACATTGCTGATGTACAGGCTGACACAGATGGTGGATTCCTCGTTTTCATTTCTTTCCTCTTTTCTTATTCTTTCCCATTCTTTTAAGCATAACTTGTGATTTTAGAAGCTGGATGTTTCTGTAGGGACAAGGTGGGGTTAATAATTTCCTTTAACTGACAGAAGATTATAGCAGAGTGGAAATTCAAAGGCACTTGTCCAGGCTGGCAAGAGAAATCTTGCTATGTTGATTTTTTTTTTCATTATTACTATTATTTTCATTAGTTTGGTTTTGTTTCTTTATCAGCAGCTGCTTCCCTTCCTAGAACTGGCTTGCTCTCTTTAGATCAGTCACACCAGGCTGTAATGGTCTTAATGCAGCTCTGATCTATACAAGCCAGCAGCCAACCTGGTGATATATTGCAATCTTTATTGCCCTGTTACTCCCATTGTCTCAAGTGCTTCTGCAGATCGATGGTGAAATTCCTCTGCTTTAGTGGCCCTAAGCTGGGAGGGCACTCACTCACCAGATGTGACATGAGCTGAACTGTCACAGGTCGGGCTTAGGGATGCTCAGCCCACAAATACATCACACAGATCCATCCTGCAAAGCTCTCAGCAAGGGAAGAGTGGAATGAATTCCTGCTAACGCCACATTCCCTTCCCTCTCCCCACCACCCCACCGCCAAATTTATTGATTATATTAGGAATTAGTTCTCCCAAGTGGATCTGGATCCACTCCTCATCATCATCCTATGACAACTGTAATCTGATAAAATGATGGAACAAAAATAATTCAGATGTAAACTCAGAACCAGGTCTGTTTGGGAGAATGAAGACTTCAGCAAGAAGGAGTAAGGATGTTCAAATGAAAATGAGTTTGGATGTTAGACTTCAGGATCTTTATGTCAAGGCTTTGAGATTAAAGAGTCTGAAAAATGACACATTTTGTGTGTCTTGAGTTTTTAAGCCTGAAACCCATTTAGTGCTTTTGCATATAATCTCTCCTCCATATAAATACAACTCTTATTGGTTATTCCTTCTCAAACCCCAAGTCTGAGTTCATTCAGTTCCTTTCTTACCCTTCCATCTACGCAGGTAACTCTAATGCAAATCAATTCAAGCCACTGCTTAGCTCCACAACCACCATATCCACAGTTTAGTTCCATTTTATGCCTGTTCCTGCTATTCTTTATACCTTTTCACAACATTGAATCACAGTTGCAATAGAATCTCCTTTTTCATCCTGAATTCACAGAGAAGAGAACAATTGCTGACATTACCTCCCTCACCCCTAACTAGCTTTGAAGGATGAAGGCATTAGAAGGATGGGAGGGGAGTGCAAAGGGAAAAGGTTGATCCAACATCCATAGAAGAGAAGGAACATAGAGCATCTCTTCCTTCCCTTCCAGCCTCAGCAAAAATATCATCTAGGCTCTCAAGGGGATCCCTTTCCTGAAAAATATAGTGAAACAGAAGTTCAATTTTCCATGGAGAACTTTTTAACATTAAAAAAAAAGTCTGTATTTCCCACCAACTACAGTCACAGCAAGACACTGGTGGATGTATGGAGTTCTATCAAGTTTTAGCATGGCCTGTGTATTGCTCATCTTTTAAAAATGTACTTCTGGTCTGGAAACAATTCTGGTTCGAATTTACAGCATAGAAAACACCATTCCAGAATCCAGGGAAGACAACAACTGCTCAGTAAGGAGGTGCCAAAAGAGGTTTGGACAGCCTAAAATGGGAAAGGAGGAAATAAGTAACCAACAATGTAAAATTTTTCATTTCACAGGAAGAAACTAAGGACAAAACCAGAAAACCAAAGCAAGGAATATTACTGTTCAGCAGAAATATGAGGATTCAGACCTGTAAAGATTGGTCCCACTCAAACCCCAGGATAGAGAGCCCTAAGAATGACGATAATAAGTTAATCTTGTCTTTCTGTTGTTTCTGTCTTTAAAGCTGTGGTGCATGTGCACTGTGGAGTACCAGGAGGAACAGGCCTGAGAGGTTATTAGAAAGATGCAGAAGAGACTGATGGACTGGAAAAAAAGTCCTCTATAGAACCAATCTAAGTGCCAGCGTATATGAGAGACCGCAGTGGATTGAATGACGTTGTGCGTGTTGGGAGAGCTTCAATTACTTAATTAAGGAAACGATGATACCGAGAGCGGTTTGAAGAGAAAAGCTCTCTCATTTGGATTCATTTCACTTTATATCTTTTTGGTGAAAGATGGAAATAAAAACGGAAGCAGACATGAAATTTAATAATGTTATTGCTAGAAACTCAAATGGAAAAAATACTGGGAATGAATTAAAGCCGAGGCATAAAATGCTAAAAAAAAAAAAAAAAAGAGGAAAAATGGTCAGGCAGAATGTAAATAATTCATTTATTTCCAGCAGTGGAAGAGTATTAAAAAACAAGGTACAGTGATTACAGCAGGCAACTGGGAGTTGGGACTCTTGAATTTTATTTCTTTTCCTTAACATATGTCATTGTGTAAGTCAGTCTTTCCATGCTCCAGTGTACTCAATACTTCTTCACATGACAGTGATGTAGTTGGACTTAATTTGCTGATGCCCTGTAGGTGTAAATTGTTATGAATTGGCAGAAATCACTTGAGATTTAAGGATGAAGTTATCTTTCCATTAGGAGCTTGGCTACCAAAACAAACTCTCCATTGAACTCCCCCAAAGAAAATGCAGCTCTCGCTGAAATTTCCCATTTCATATCTCACTCCAGGTAGAATTTTCCCTTGTGAAGTGATACTTCTAATTGAATATCTCCTTCCAACTCCCTGGCGTGCGTGTAGCTTCTGGGTAAGCAGTGTGAATTGCCTCTCTCCTGCTCATAAAGCTGAATCAAAGCTTTGGTTAAGTCAATTATTGTTATACTTTCCCTTACAGGCCTCAATATCATCTCACATCCGAGGACTGCAGGCAATCACAGATGAGACACACCACTTACTCGGCCCTTCCAAGCAGACCTGCTGCTCATTCCTGACACTTGGACAAGGAGGGTTAGGGCTTTGCTGCTCTGCTGGGCAGCTCTGGCACCTCCAGTAGTTGCTGACAGTGATCTACACACAATCCCTGCAGATGTAGTGTCTCACCATGGAGGAGCAAGTGTTACACCTAGGTGAGCCCAGATATCTGCATATTCTTAAACTATTGCATTTGCCATCACTCTATGAATTGCTATCCTACATGCATTTTTGGAAGGTGCCCATTTCCCCTCTGGCAGGTTTAACTTTTCAGACTGCCATCCTCTGCAAGCAGAGAAATTTATGATCACAAAACCTGTAAAAGCACACTCAGCTGCATGTTGAAGTCAGTCCAGCTAGATATGGAAGTAAAATACTCCAAAACAAAGACTTCCAGATTGTTTACATCCACTGTGGACTGCCATGGTACTGATGTTGCTCCTGCACATCAGAGAAACCAGATGGGCATTTGGTTGTCCATGATGGTGTAGATAATCAGTTACCAAAAACGAGGGCACATTCAGGGAGATAGAAGTGGTTTGTGGCTCCTCTGTTTTGTCAAGCTCAGTTGCTGCATCTGGATTTGAATTGCTAAAATCAGCACAAATGTTATTGTTGAAAGCCACAGACCATGGTTTATGTCAGTGACAGAAAAACCTCAGAAAGTTTGGAGGCTTCCAGTCAGCACCCAAAAGTTTGGATATTTCTCCAGCTTTAGCCAAACAATTGAAATGCTGCTTTTTCAAAAAGCTCAAGTAGTAAACTGGAGTGCAAGCTGTTTCAAAGATTTCTGAAATTTTTGGTTTCAGTCTGAGGACACAAGTGTTGCAAGATCACCCCTCTACTTGCTGTCTCTTTGTTACATCCACTAATTACTTTCATGAATATTATCGCATCATCTGAGAATTCCCTGATGCTAATGAGGGTACACTGTGGCAGGTTCCATCCAATCCTACAAAGCTCTGAGGAAGAGCTTCCAATCTATATGAATAAACCATCTTACAAAGCAGGAAATGAAGTAACATGTCTCCAGTCCCGTGGGGAGATGACAGGACTTGCCTAAGATCGCGACTGAGATTCGTGACAGAGCCAGGGACTGCAGCAGATTTTCTGAGTTGCCAGCCAGCACATTGTTGATAAAACTCTTCACTTTCTCTTTTTGCTAATGAAGAAGCATCAGGATGGATACTCAGTTACCAGAAGTGATAATTGCTTCAAGATAAAACCTTCAAAACAAATCCCAGTTTAGTTTTGAACAACAGTTAATGTAATTTCCAAATCGGTGTGAATGGGGCCGACTGTCTCTGATACAGAATAGCAAACATCAGCAAAGCACCAGCAATTAACCAATTTGTTAACAACTGCTCTGCTGGGGAGAGTCTGGGGCAACTGTGCAGGCAGGCAAAGAAGGTGGTTCACTGTAAATTTTACTGAACATTTCAGCGTTGAGTCTGATAAATGGTTTCCAAAGGGTTTTTGTGGAGTACCTGGGACTCCAAGGAGGGAAAACATTTCTCAGCCCAGATGCTGTGAGCCCGAATATCCTGCCTGCAACACCAGATGTTGAAGCAGAAATGTAAAGGAGAGTTGTGGTTCTAATAGGGAAATACAAAATCCAGCCTCACTGGGGTGGCCTTTGAAAGCATTATTTTTAAAATATTAAGCTGGGAATAAGGTGCTTCAATTTCTGATTGTGTGAGAAAGGAAGAGGAGTCTCACACACCCATTTTTAAACACAGAGTACAAGAACTACGAGGTCTGTGCCTGCAGATTGTTGTCGAAATCAGCATTGAGGTCTTTAACTCCTGTACACACAACCAGGGTAGGCTGAGTGCTCACCCTCCTGAAAATACATCACAAATGCCTCTGTGTGAAGAGTTGGGTGAATTTGCAACAAAAAAACCCAACACATTTTATTTCATTTTGGAGGTTTGAAATATACACCCTTTCAGTCTTTATAGACACAGACTTCAATGCTGGCACATACAACTTATTTTATGCCCTACGCTAAGCAGGCACTTGCTTTACAGTGAGTCTACTCTCAAACTAATGAAACTTTGCTGCAGCAGAAATCTGAATCTGTGGGTTTAAATCACTCTTGCTCCTTTTATTTCCATATGAAACTTTGACTTTGGCATAAGAGCTTTTTTTTTTTTTTTTCCCAGCTTGAATAAGTCATAATAATTAAAAATAAAAATCTGAATTTAAAATGGTGCTAGAACAGCCATGTGGTAGCTCATAGGTATAACAGCAGAAGTTTAATTCTACAATTGCAGTTTATAAGTTTTCCTTAGCTAGAATATAAACCATGCACTCACATCTCTTTAGATGGATCAGTAGACAGGGAAAACACCAAGCACTCATTGCACTATGAAAAAAAAAAACACAAAACCCCCTTCTTTCTAATATCTCTATAGAGTGGTGATTTTTTCCTATCTCCCTGAGCAGATATTTTTTGTCAAGCCCCAGTTTTACTGTAACTGTTGGAATCCAGTTCTGCAGCTAATTGCAAACAGTCGAATTTGTCTTGTTTCTTTACACCCCTTTCCTGCAGTCCCAAATACCTAGAAAAAGTCTCAGGGCCTTGCATTTGATTATTCACTTGACAGTTAGAAATGGAACTTGCAAATCGGGATTTAGAACAATTTAGGCACAGTTTGCTCTACTTCAGTAATAATTATTAAAAAAAAAAATTGCCTTGCCTGATGGCTACGTGTGTGTGTACATAAATACATGCATGTAATTATGGAGAATTATTCATCTTTCTTTGTATTGGCTATATACTTTAACTTCAGGGAAGTGTCCATGGCCCATTAAAATGGAGCAATTCCAAAATTTCCTAAGCATGATGAGCGGTACCATAAATATGTGTACGCTGTTGCCAATTACTACATGAATAACAATATCCTGGATGCCATATGCCTTCATTAAAAGGTGAGCTTGGGAATATTCTCAGTTTCTGCTTTCTCTGCGTTTCTCGAGCAGACTCCAGCCTCGTGGTAGTCAGCAGCAGCAAGCAGTGGGGAGCTGCAGTTTTAATAACAAATTGTGACTGCTTGCTGCTGGCTGCAAAGCAGCTCCCAGTGAAGTGCAGGGCCCTGGAGGTTGAGGGAGAGCACACAGGAATTGCACTTAATAGATGGCTTCTGGTGGGAAATGCATCAAAGCCTAAGCAGACCCTTTGCTGTGGGAGATACTCCCCTCAGCTGAAACTGGGGATAGGACTCTCTCCTTTGCTCACACCTAGCCATTTACATCAGACAATACGGTCATTAGGAGGTGAGAGTGGGAGGAGGGGGAAGGAGGCAAAAAAAAATAAATAAAAATCACTGCTACTCTTAAAGAGTATTATAACTTTATTTCTCAGAGCTGAACTTATTGTAGAATAAGAAAATGGTTTGGGTTGGAAGAGACCTTAAAAGTTCATCTCATTCCACCCCCAGCCATGGGCAGGGACACCTCCCACCAGCCCAGGTCGCTCCAAGCCCCATCCAACCTGGCCTTGGACACTCCCAGGGATGGGGCAGCCACAGCTTCTCTGGGCAACCTGTGCCAGGGCCTCACCACCCTCCCAGCCAAGAATTTCTTCCCAATATCCCATCTATCCCTGCCCTCTGCCATTTAAAAGCCATTCCCCCTTGTCTGATTAGTTACAACCCTTGTTTAGCCCTAGGTGCAAACCCTGCTCTGTTATGGCACCTCCTGTGCAGCAGCTTTATCTGCTGAAATTCATATCCCAGGAGCTTTATTGGCATGAGGACCTTGGATTGTGGGTATGTTGGATTACAGAAACTACTCTTTTAACCTAGGAAGTTTCAGCAGCCTTGATAGAAACCATGACAGAGACAGGGCAATTCTGTCCAGTTTGTCATTTATGTGCTCAAATGCTTTTCAGTAGGACATGAAGTGCACAGGCAGCTCCTAATTGCAATAAATCCATGACAAAGTGAGGACAAATACCAAACTCAGTCTGACTGGAGTGAGTTGGAGAAACCCCAAGAATGATGCTGCAACATACAACTACTGTAAAAATGGGCTTAGAAAAATCCATGTGACCACTGGATAAAGCAACCATTTTGGGCAGATGTTTGGAGATATCACAGAGGTGAGATGAGGTTTCTGGCCTCTGCCAAACTGTGAAGTCTCTGGCAAAGTCAACTGAGTGAATTATGGCTTTACTTTCGGCAATAAGAAAGGGCAATTTTGTGTCTCAATTGCTGCTTGGCTTAACCTGTGACTCCTTTTAATGTTCTCGGGGTGATTAGTCATAAATAAACCTAGCAAGAGCAGCAGTGAATTGGGCCTTGATGCAGCCTGATGGCCAACCTCCATCTCCACAGGTGGCCACGGTGCTCTGAAGTGCAATAGGGCAGGACACAGAGGTTGCTGTGCCTGGGTGAGTCTTGTTCTCCACTCTCTGCTCCTCCCAGATGTTTAACAGCCCCCAGACATGATGGGCATGTCAGGAGATGGGGATGCTGAGGGAGATGCTCTGATTTGGCAGCGGTGGGGTGCCAGAAGAGTGCTCACCTCCCAAGGTGTCCCACCCAGGCAGTGGACACCCAGCTCCCCTGGACTGTCCTTGCTCAAGAGATACACCCACTCCTAAGGCAGGAAAAGCCACAAAATGGGGAAGATTTGGGGTGGATTAACTTGTGTGGAGAAGGACAACTGAAAACATCTGGGCAGTATCAACCAGAGCTTTGTTCCAAACTGAGTGGGGATGAGATGACTCTCCCCTGGCTTACTGGAGGATCTCCTGGCACTTAACAGCAACAAGATTTGGTGGTGGTCACTCTGTAGGAGAAGGGACTGAGGAGAAGGTCTCCAGGAGCCATCATTTCTTCAAGGAGATGGATGTGGATGCACCTCATGTGTCCCCTTGCCTGCCAGAGCCTTTGGGATTTACCCTGGGGATCATGCACACCCCCCTGGGAAGTGGATGACAAGCTTTGCCCAACATAACCCTCAAGTTTACAACCAAACATTGGTTGATGGTATGAAGATCTCAAAAGAAAATTTTCCTTTTTCTTTCCCACAATGTCAATGCCACTTGTTTTCCTGGAGTTCAGGAAAAATCAGCCCATCTTCAGGCACCCAGCCTGTATTTTCTCTACTTTCTCCCTGCCCCTCTACACCCAGCTCTGGGTGCAAATCTGACACACCTTGGACGTGCATGGGGATGGTCTGCTTGGCTCCCACTGTGGCAGGACAGCAAGGACATCCCTGTGGGAGCCCAGCTGCTGCTCCCAGGATCCCCACGTGCTCTCCATGAGGGCTGGGTGTTGGTGATGCCATTTTGGGGAGGAGGGGACTGTGACATCAGCTTTTCAGTCACAACTCTCCTGCACACATACACATGCACAGATTTCCAGATGTCTCCTTTAACCCCAAACACGGAGCAGGACCAGCCTGGACATTAAGCGAAGTTACCTGAGAATTCCCTCCCTGCAGTTTGTGCCCACTGCCTGCCATCCCTTTACTGGCCATCTCTGAGAAGAGTATGTTTTGATGTCCATATTTCCCCCTGGATATCAGAAGACAGCAGTTCAATCACCCACCACCTTCTTCTCCCTGGGCTGAGCTCATGTGGCTTCCTCAACCCCTCCAGCAGGTCAAGTGTGAGTAGAAAGAGGTCACTTCTCTCCAACAAATCACTCTTCTCTGACTCAGTTTCCCCTTGTTTTTTCTAACACCCTTCTCAGTATCCACACAGAGCAGCCATTGTCATGCAACCTAAAAAAGCCACTTTCCACCCAGGGACTCCGAAAACCTCCTGGTCTCCTTGAGAAACTTCACACTTTCTGGTGACTGCCAAGTATACATGAACTTGCTTTTCTCAGCCTCGTGTCACCAACCCACCAACCCCCAGTGGCTGAAGGACAAGGACCCAGGACAAGACCATGACCTTAAGCATTCCTACAAGGCACCACTTTGCTATTACTGCCAGAAATCAGGAGGGCACTCAGCAGTGTTGGAAGGAAATTCCTGGAAACAGAGAAATCCCAAATTTGGCTGTGAATTCTTGCACTCTAATAAATCCACAAACTTTGGCTTCTCCTCTCTCACATTAACCCCACCTTTTTAGGAGAACAAAAAGATTGATGGAGCTTAAAAAAAGGAATTACCTGATCTCCATATTCAGTGAAGCTCAAGCGCTCCATAAACGCGACATGAGTTTTAACAGTATTTAATGGTTTGCATTAATTAATAAGTCTTTAAAGATGTCAAACGTTGGGAGATTTAAAAACTTTATAACTTTCAATAAAGTCGGTGGGGTTTAATGAACTCCTCCAGATTTATACAGCTTCCAAAACATGCTCCATCTCCTACAAATTCAGTAATGTATGAAATTTTAAGGGAAAGGAAGAAAGAAGAGAAGGAAAAAAGAAAAAGGTGGGGTGGGGTAAGGAGAGAATTTATTTAGTTGTGATTTAATGGAAAATAGATCCAGTTTTCATTTCATTTCAGTATTTTATTGTGTTAGTTGATTCTTTTTTTTTTTTTGAGGAGATGAGTGGAAGAACTGCAGTGAGGGGTGTGGAGTTCACAGGCTGAGAAAACCACCCTCTGTGAAAAATTTGGGGTCACCTCTTTCATGTGGGTGGGGTGAAACAGTCCAAACTAGGGGTTCATCCCCAAGGAAGTGATAGAGACCTGAAAGCATCAAACTACATCCTAGGAGGTCAAGGGGCCAGTGTGGACATGGATTAACACAGAGCTGCTCTGGGACATTTTGATTATCCAAAAAAAAATACATCCAAAAGGTGAAAATCCCATTTGTCAAATGATTTTCTGCAAACAGAAAGGTTGTTCTGCACAACAAACAGGTCCAGGATCACTAATTCCTTCTCCCACACCAAGAAAGACATGGATGCTCCATCCCTAGAAGTGTTCAAGGCCAGGTTGGACAAGGCTTGGAGCAACCTGGTCTAGTGGAAGGTGTCCCTGCCCATGGCAGGGGGTTGGAGCAAGATGAGCTTTAAGGTTCCTTCCAACCCAAACCACTCTATGATTCCAAGAAACCAAAAGCTGAGATATTGATATTTGCTCTTGGACAGAGTTTGATTTTCTACCATTTCTGGAGATGTTACTAATTGAGAAGATGACCTCTTTATGTCTCATTTACCAGTGTGGACTTCATTATTTGTATGATGATAGCAGTTGCCTTCCCATCAACAGAAGAGGGATAACACACAGCTGGAGTCAGTGCTCCCAGATGATTTACAGTTCTTAGCAGAAGAGTTTCATTTACATCCTCCAGTAGCACTGGAGGGTTCAAGATGGTCCTGCAAAGGGATGTCTCCAAGCTCCAGTCAGGATTAGAGCACTGTGGTGATGGGGGAGTGATAAATTCTGTGAAATGGGGTCAGGCCCCAGAAGAAAATCCCAACTCCTGTGTCCCAGCGTGGTGCCTGGGCCCAGAGGATGATGCTCCTCACCAAGCTCCACAGGTCACTATGGATGGTGAGGTTTCATTTCCCAACTGTGTGACTTCCACAGGCTGGGATCATGTTGTTAAAACCAGCTATTTCACTGGGATGCTCCCACCTTGAGAAATGTTTGAAACCTTCTGTAATCCAAATAGGAGGCTGCCTTTTATGAGTTAAGTTTATTAACTTCTAAAACACTGCTTTTATTTTACAGGATGATGTTTCGATTGTTTGGAATCAGAAGGCTGCAATGATGGCAACAAGATAGCAGGAAAGAGCTGCAAAATGAGGCCTGGATATTCATTAAAAAGCATGTCTATATATATTTATATGTGTATATATGTCTGTGTCTCTATAAGGAATCACAGTATCCTTGAGGTTGGAAAACACCTCCAGGATCATCGAGTCCAACCTGTGCCCAATCCCCACCTTGTCACCCAGCCCAGAGCACGGAGTGCCAAATCCAGTCATTCCTTGGACACCTCCAGGGATGGGGACTCCAAACCTCCCTGGGCAGCCCCTTCCAAAGCCTGAAAACCCTTTCCATGAAGAAATTCCACCTGATGTCCAACCTGAACCTCCCTGGAACAATTTGAGGCCATTCCCTCTCTTCCTGTCCCTGTTCCCTGGGAGCAGAGCCTGACCCTTCCCTGGATCCATCAGGGACTTGCAGAGCCAGAAGGTCCCC
>JAWWEE010000051.1:4276047-4362939 GCA_035221455.1 Xenops minutus | reverse complement strand
GGGTGGTGGGCACTGAGCAGGCTCCCCAGGGCAGTGGGCACAGCCCCAAGGCTGCCAGAGCTCCAGGAGGGTTTGGATGACACTCTCAGGCACAGGGTGTGACTCCTGGGGATAGTCCTGGGCAGGGCTAAGGGTTGGACTGGATGATCCTTGTGGGTCCCTTCCAAGGCAGCACATTCTGTGATTCTGAGATCAGAACCCTTCCCCTTGTCCATGACTACAAAAAGTATTCCTCCTAGCCCAGGGTAACATTAGCAAGCACAGTGCATGGTGATGTTCAGTATCTCATGCCTTAGACACTTGTCACGTCTTCAGAGCTTCTTGCCAGGCACTGACTCCTGTGATACATCATGGGTTTTATTTTTTTGGATGTTTTAACAGACTAATGAGCATGAGAGGAACACCAGGCACACTGCTGTGGCTCATGTGATGTGTGCTCTGTGCACACATGTACTCACAGAGAGACTTCTCCCTCACTGACATCCCAAATGGACCCTGATAGGATTTCACAACTACAAACCTACCATAGGTGTGTAGCGATAAAAAGGGTTTGAGAAATGTTCCAGGAGTTATTAGAGCTGTTAGAACCATCTTTTTATCTCTCCTGCCTAGTTTGAGTGCCTCAGGTGGTGCGTACAGCTGCTAATGATCAGTGTTATTTACTGCATGATACTGCCTGAAATATAGTTGTGAATCAGTGCTTGACAGAATAACACAGAGCAGAAACATGGCATCTGTCCAAGGGTGTCCAAAGCCACGAGCAGCACAAGAGGCAAACTGTAGAGCCTGCTGAGCTCTAGAGAAAATTTGGCCATTTTTAAACCCTTTTTTAAACCTGGCCCTATAACCAGGTATGCATTAACCAGAGGGAAAAATGGTAAGAAAGATGTTTTATAAATTACTGTTGTTTTTTTTTCTGAAAAGGTTCTTAGGGTATTCACCAATGTGATGACTCATAAATTGTCAAGACTAGAAATTTATTAAAAGGTTTAGAAGGAGTGATTTACCAGCTCTCTAATGGAACAAAACATTTAGGATGTGAGACTTTTCAAACCCAGCTTGGATCTGGCACAGAAGGGAATGTTGCCCATCTGACACCAAGACAGAAGACTTCAGTGCATCTGCCTTGGAAGAAAGAAATTCATGTTTTAGTAAAGCAATGTTAAAGAAAGCATTATAATATCTGATGTTGCCAGACTAGATAATCTTAGCTGGAAAAATACCTTTTCTGAAAAATACAATTTCCCCCAAGACAGGCACTGAAGAACTGGATTCTACACAGTTACCTCTTTTTAACTCTATTCACCCATGAATTCTGCAGAAGTTTATTTTTTCAAATACGTGCTAGAGAAGATGTTTCATTTGCTATAAATTTCCCTTTAAATATTTGGCTTTACATTCCCACACATGGCTTTGATTAATATTGACAGATACAGCAGATTCCCTCCTGGAGTCCCCCTGCTGAAAACTCAAAGGTAGTGGACTCTCATAAGGTCTCAGCACCCAAATAACCTGTTGCACAGCAGGGTTGGAGACAAAGATTGCAATCTGTCCCTCACCTGTTTGTTTGTGCCTCCTTCGATTCACCTTGAAGCTGCTACCTCTCTGTGCTGAGTATATACCATGTACTAGGCTCTCCAAATTAATTCTGTCATTGCATTTTCATCCAATTACTGAATCATTTTAACAAGACAGAGTAAAAATAATTAAAAAATAAATACCTATCCCAAAATGTAGCTTATGAACTGGATATTTCTCTAACTCTGAAGCTAATAAGAAGGAAAACAATAGAATTATTAATATTAAAACTAAAACAATTAAAATCTCCACTGGCTTCTAGGGAGTCAAATTTTACCCCAAGAATATTATACATCAACCTAACCGAGCCATGTAGTGTCAGCCATGCAACAGCTCTCCAGATCCTGATGTGTGATGAACACTAAGACATGAAGAGTTCTGATAAAGTGATACTAAGATGTTTTAATATGTCAGCTTAATATCGCTGACCTTGTGAAGGAGACACAAGGCTGAAAAGGGGGCTATGTGTGGTGGCAAAGAGGCTCTGGTTTGCATGGTGGCTCTATTTGCTGATGTCAGAGAGCCTTCAGAGTGATACAGCATTAATATTGTCTCATGTCAGGCAATGCAAATACAGAAAATTGCAAGTAGTGTGAGCATGTACCGAAGATGAGCTCTGTGACATCCATTATGTAGAAGCAAAATTGTCTTACCTCATGAAAGATGGCAGTTTTGAAGGCTAAATTTAGTGACTCTGATTCTGATCTCGTACCAGGCTAAAACCAAAAGTGACTCCATTTCAGGTAATGGAAATGCACAGCTGCTCAGAAAAGGAGGGTCTGGTTTACTGATGCATCCAGCCACGCTTCTGTGAAAGCTCTCAGCTACTAAAGGGATGTTCATTAGTATCTCATTTTTAACAGTCATCATAATTGTTACTAGAAAACCTCCAGCAATACCAAGTGGAGTTACAAATTAAAAATAAGCCAGTGGTACCTTTAAATGTGCCATGAGCTGTGTTTTTGGCACGGGTGTCCCTGAGCTGAGGCTCACAGCTCAATCCAGACAGTTAGCAGGGTGCTGACAGCAACATGTTGGTACAAGACTGTACTTCTCTCTTTGGTTTTGTTTTAATTAAAGCTGCATTTATTTTTTAAAGCAGGTCATAAAGCTACTCTGACAACACTGAATTGCATTATAAAATCATTCCTTATAATAATTATAAATCTCTACTAAAGCAAATTGAAATGAAATTAAAGCACCGGCATACGTTGCCTTTCCTCCTGATAGGACGAATTAATCAGATCAAAATCACCACTGCCTGCTCCGAGTTTGCAGCGAGGACAGATCCAGAAATGAATCTCAGTCTTCAGCTTCCTGCTGGTCTCAATCCTTGCTTTAGCACCCAAGGGTGTCCTCAGAGCACGTCACACGTCACTTGGCTGTACCCACACAAAATGCCACAACTACAACAGGTTCCAGGGGCACTTTTACCACCAGCTAAGGATGGCACACTCTAGATAAGTTTTGTCCTTCCACACTTGCAGTGGGAATGAGTAATGCTGCTGTCTCAATTTAATTTTAAGTGAGGCAGTTTAAAGCAGAAAGTAAAAAATTGTATGTATACATAAATACATATATATTTAATTATATAATATTATTATACAGCCAAAAGTATTGAATGCAGCAGGCTGATTTCAGAAGGTTTATAGTCTGGGGTGACATTACTTATATGACACATATGGAAACTATGGGGTGGAATTTCCCTGAAAACAGTCCTTCCCACAAGATTTCTGGCACTTTGGATTCTCTACGCAGCTAGAAATCCTGCGAGGACAATCCGTCTCATTGTACTTGAGTCCTCCTTGGTTGAGTTGGAAACCAGGGGCCAGATCCTTAATTTGTGTAAACAGGAAGAATTCTGTTGAAAGAACTAGAGAGGAACCAAGGGAAATTCTCAGTCCAAAACTATAATAAAGAGAAAGGTTTCTAAGTCCTTCAGGACCTCAAAAAGTACAGGCAAAATTCCTTCACAAAAGTGAGGGGTGAGAAGGAAAGGTGTTTTTTCTTTTCCTTTCCTGATGGCCTGCCCAGACCAACAGATATTTTAAGACATTTACAGTCTGGGGAACCCCCTTGGTCCACTGCAGTGAGGTACTCTGTACTTTGGCTCTTCATCTCTCAGCATCCCTCAGAAATTGGAACCTGGATTAGCTGCCAACTTCAGAATGTCCTGAGTCAAGAATTTTAGGATGAGAGAGAACAGAGTGTCCTACTCTCTCTAAGTAAGATGCATATACGTGAGACACATGTTATAGGGAATGTCAAGGATGTCATGGCATAAAAGCCTGGAGATTGTTTCGAGGTGGCCAGACAGTGTGCTGATTCCAGAATTGGGCTGAGCATTACAAGGGCAAAGTATTTTATAAGATGGAGTTTAATCTCGAGTACTTTAAGTGAAATAATCCCTGCAGACCATTTGAGAGTTCAGTCAATGGGAAGCTGAGAATGCCACTTGCTCTGGATGCGTAAGAGATGTGTAGGAAGACTTGTGGTGGTGATGGCAGAGAAGAGGGAATCCCAGCTCAGCCTGGGAGTTCCAGGCAAAGCAGAGCTCCCTGACAGAGCAGGTGCTCTGCCAGGATCCAGAGCACAAAGGGCCATGTCCCATTTCTCTCTCAACTTTCATTTGAGTAGCTCTGGGAATGCCCCTTCAGTTCATCATGAGGCACTTGGGTTTCAATTTCTTGCCAAGACAAGGAGAGAAGGGATATTCTACACCATGGAAAATGGCCTTGTATTAATGGAAGACTTTCTGTGTCTCCACTCAACAGCACCTAAAGATTTTTTTTCTTCTGATTAAAACATATTAATTTGGTGTTTGCAGCTCAGGAAGTATAACCTGTTAGTGGCAGCTCAGTGGTGTAATTTACTTTCCCCAGAACTCTGGACTGGGACTGTGTAAAGCTGGTGTTGTTTAAGTTACCAGAAAGGAACCCTAGCAAGATAAACATAGAGCAAAGCTTGCTGCTGGAATAGCCTAGCAGGGAGGTTATGGGAGCCTTCATTAATTGTTGCATTGCCTGGCAGGCTGGACTGGTTACCAGTTTGTTTCCAGTTGCAATGGAATCCAAATTCCCACTTTGGATGTCCCAGCATAGTTTGGATGCTGCAGCTCCTTTCATCTTTACAGATGTTGAGATCAACTGCAACCTTGCATCAGAGGGATCTGAACTCTGCGTGTGTGCGGGTGGGGTTGGCATGTACCTTTGTGCAGGAGGGCATTTCCTAATCAGTACCTTCAGCTTAAGCAACACCTTGCTTTACCTAATGATTTGGCAAAGTTAATCTGTATTGCCCTTCAAAGCATCCAGCAAGGCTAACTCTCCACTCAGATTCCTCCTGAGAAATCTGCCTAGGGAAGTGGAAGCCTGGAGCAAGGATGGGGATGGGTGAGAAGGAACATAGTTATTCATATCTGATATGGGATGATGATTTTAACTGATTTGCAAATGTTCTCACTTATCATGATAGACACAGAGAGAAAAAATACATCAAAACCCACTTCCAGGATATGGAGTAACTTTTGCTACTTAGATTACAATTTTCCAAATGACTGATTTCTTCACAAGGGGTGTGGTGGGGAAGCAGAGAGATAATAAGCAAAACCAATCCTAAAATTGTGAATGATAGGGAACTGTAGCTGATATCTAGGAACTCTGTGGTCTATGAGTGAGCACAGCAGCTTCTGCTTCTAACTCCACTGACTTCCACTTTGCTGGGGTATTTATCTGGGACAGCCTATGAGTCTCTAAACTGGCACAACAGGCAGAAGAATTCCAAAGTGCTCCTGACATTGAGCAAGCTACTTCACTACCCTCTTTTGCTGCTCTTTGTCT
The DNA here is from genome assembly GCA_035221455.1 of Xenops minutus. Lineage (NCBI taxonomy): Eukaryota > Metazoa > Chordata > Aves > Passeriformes > Furnariidae > Xenops > Xenops minutus. The sequence goes on along the minus strand of JAWWEE010000051.1, from coordinate 4,357,522 downwards.
GTCATACCATCCTTAAGCCTGAAACCATCTTGCTTACAAGATCTCAGTCTAAAACTTTTGGGGCAAGAACAGTGTCTATTTGCTTGTCCATACAAGTGTAAGCACAGCAGGTCCCAGTCTTGGTTGTAGCCTGCAAGTGCTATTACAGAATACCAGGTAATAATGGGAAAAAAGGATGAAGTCATCCTGAGCTCTTGTCTCATTTACTCACCACCCATGGAAGTTTCTGTATTTCCATCTCTGAGAGTAAAGCAGATTTGCTGTGTCCCTCTGGTACCCAAATTTGGAAAGTTCTACCTTTTTCTCCACCTCTGTTGGCTTTGATTAAACAGATTACTGCCAAATCTATCACAGGAGTGTTTCTCGTCTGTATCCTGTGAGTGCCCAGGAAGCCAGGGACCAGAGGAGAGTTTGGCATAACAGGCTTTAGCAACCTAAGTTACTGTCAAATCTAAAACCTGCAAAAATAACCCCAAAAGCACATAAAGTCTGGCTCACATGCGTGTCCAGATTATCTAGGTTTAACTGGACTACTTAGTGGTTTTACAGGATTCATGAAAACACAAAAGCAATGGCTGTCCCAAAACTCACACAATGGTCTAATTCCTGAGCAGTGATTGTAAAACAGCTGCAGCAGCTGAGAAGAGGGGATAGTGATCCCAAAGCACAGCAAAGAGTGATCTGTGAAGGAAATCCCTTTATGAAAAAGAAGTGCTTCCTTTCAGTGTAGTGTGTTGGGACAGGATTTAGTTATGGGTTTGCATTAAGAAGAGCCAGTGGTAAATTCTGAGCCATTGCACTAAAGAGGTACCTGAGTATGAAAATGGTTATTGATTATTCAAACTGGCTGGGCCTTGAGGGTCACATTTTCATGAAGGTTTTCATGTCAACTTACACATTCATTGGCTACATACCTGCCACAAAAGTGGTTTCCACATCTTTGTGCTTACACCGACATTTTCCACTCTTGCACATGCAGTTGTTGTGTCTATGTGAACATGCCAATGTAGAGACTTCAGCAACTAAATATTAACCAAAGTATTCAGCTTCTTGAACCAGTTTCCAATCAACACTTGCCCATCATGCTGTCTTTTTTAAATGTCTCATCTCATTTGAGAACCAAGCAGATCTGAACCTCAGCAGTTGAAGCAAAGATGACCTGGTAACTCGTAAATAGGGATTCATTCACAGCATGAGTGTATAAAAATGGTCCTTTCCAAGTTTTGTCCTCACACCAAAAAAGTTTAGAAGGTAATAAGATGAACAACTGGAGTAGTTCACTTGCTTAATTCCATATTGCAAACTTGTAGTAGACTGGATGCCAGAATTCTTTGAGGCTAAAGAGTGCAGTAACATTGTGTGTGCCATACCCAGTAAGGCAACTAATTGAAAAGCACAGATTCTTACTTTAGACCCAAACATTTGAGGAAACAAATGGTGTTATTTTCACTATTCGTATAATTCTAAAAGTAAATATTCATGCTGTAGACTGCACTGAGGACTCTATCCCATGTGTTACTCACCTGATTTTTACATTTTTGGTCCCTGAAAATTCGTGTATTTATATGATTACAATGACTGAAATAATCATTCTCGTGACATTATTAGCAATAGACGCATTCAGGAGGAGTCTTCAGTCTAAAGAGTTTGCTTTATTGTTTTTCCTGATCTGCAGTGCTTTATAAGTGTATACAGAAAATTCTCTCTTCATATATATATACACACATATATATATTAACATGAATCCAGCAACCAGCTCCATTTTCCAGTTACTTCCCACAATTATTTTATTTAGGAAGCTCTGTTGAAACACTTCTTTTGAAAATCCAGCTCCATTGCTTTTAGCATTTTAGCTGCAAAGCAATTACTCAGCCTGTCAGGGTAATCATCATAAATATTGCTGTCCACGGTTTTTCTACAAGCCAATAGGAACTGGTTGGGTCAGTTCAGCTCAATTCAATGACCTTCCAAGAGAGAGTTGCATTTGTATTCCATTCCCAAACTACAGACTAGAGTGCATACAAAAATGGGCCATTGTTAAGGCATTGACCTCTTTCCCATGATTTCTGAGTCATAACCTCTGACACCAGCAAATCTGAGCTCTGCATTCCATATATTTGCAGGTGTATTATCTGTTTTTTTCTTGGAGAAGCTCAAAGCATATGAGACACCTTATGATTTCAAGGATCTGTCTGGACAAGAGTACAGCAGCGCAACAACACTGGTTCAGTTCCATTGCCCTGTGATGAATGGAGGGAGCTTTAAAGTTTTCACTGATTAGGTAAGCAAATCTGAGCTGGGAGCATCAGCTGAGAACAAACAGCTGCCACGATGCAGTCCTTGAGGGACTACCTTGAAGGGTAGTTAATTGTGATCTAGGGATGTGCCCCCACTGAGCACAAACTGCCCTGCCTTCACAGGACTGAGTGTCTCACAACCACAGAGGCCTGGCCAGAGAATATCATGATGCTACGTTTGTAGCTTTAGAAGCATTTTTTGGCAGCATTGCACATTCAAGCAGCCTCCACCCCAGAACTACCTGGTTCTTTGACTGGTGCTGGTACAACCCTTGGAAAGCCATTGTCTAAGAGCTGTAGCACCAGGCATGAGGAGCTCTGCCTCCTGCCCAGCCAACAGCGTGGTCCTAAAAGCTCTAACAGCATCTAGAATTTGAATGGCAGAACAAATCATTCCTCTTTCCCTCCTTCTCTTTCTTTCCTTTCCTCCCAGTCTAAATAAGTACATGTTGGATGTTTCCCTCTTTTACCCTCTTCTCAGGTCCAGAGAGAAAGCAGGCTCAAAAAGGGCCACCAACACCTGCCCCAATATCCAGCCTCACCTGTACTCATTCAGAAGATTTTGCAGGTATGAGTTAAATATTCTGCAATCAAACTACATCCACATCACACTGATCAGTAAACTGAGGCCCAGAACAGTAACACTGCAAGATCAATCAGTGAGTTAGTGGTGGAAACCAGAATAAAACTCTGGAGTCAGCTGCTAACCACATAAGCTATCCCTGCTGCTGGCCTGGAAAGTAAAAATAATGGTTTGGAGTCCTCCAGTTTGCATTATTAGCTTTTTGGATGAGTTTTGCCTAAGGGGAATGAGTTATTCTCTGCTGTTGCATCAGTGTGTTCCACTTCAGCTGAATTATGTGTCACTTTATGGTAGGGTTGTCTTCATTTTTTTCTCGGCTGCTCTTAGGGAGATCTTTGTGAACATCTTGTTTGACAAATTCTGCACCGCCCACATAACCACTCTGAGGCAGACTTAGCAGAGTCAGAGGCTGAGCTGGGCCCACTTATCTTCTGTGGATCTCGTCTCATTGGTGCTAATTGGGATCTGCCAGTCCCAGTGGCCAGAGCAGAGCGTGGGGTTTGGATCCCAGTGCTCGGTGCTTTGCTTTGCTGTTTTGTCCTTGTGGCTTTGGGCAAGTCACTGAGCTTGATTGATGGCGTGTTCATTTATGTGCTTGTTAGTTCCTAATGACAATTTCAGCCAATGCAAAGACTATTTGCAGCAATATTTTTATGCCTTTCTTGCAGGCAGGAGAGATTACATTAAAAAAAAGAAAAAAAAAATCAAGACTTCCACCCAAAATGCAAGCATTTCTTGTTGTCCTTTCTTCTTTTGTAGTTTCCTGAAACCTGGAAAACAGATCATCCTTAAACCCAGACTGCAGTTTCTCAAAGAAAATTCATAAAAGAAATTTCCATTTCAGCAACAAATTTATTAAAAAAAAAAATAAAATAGAACAACAAAAACCAAACCGACAAAAACCAATCACAAACTTTCATGGATGTTTTCAAGCAATAGTGGAGAGGCAGAGAAATATCTTGTTTGTAACCTGCCCTTTCTGGATCCAGTTGCTTCAGTCTTGAACATCAACAAATGCTGGTGACTTTCAGAAATCCGTAGGTTGTGCTTTGGATGATATTTAGTTAAGTGGTACTTCTCATGTATAGAATAGCCTTGATTACATTATCTAGCAGAATAAAACCAGATGGCGACGAAGTAACTATTTATCTTCCTGGTGAATTTAAATACATGGGGAAGTGAGGGCTCAAAAAGCTTGGTTTAAACTTGGCATAACATGGTCACTGGGAGCTATGAGGGCTTTCCCCAATAAGCTCTGCTCCTGTACCTAATCTTCACCTGAAGGCATTGCTACTGCTCTGACCTTCTCCTCCTTGAGCTCAGTCATCTCATTTCCACTTCCTCTTCTCATTGTGCTCCTGATTTATTTCCTCAGCACCAGCACAGCATAGTTACACACCATCTAGTGACAGCATGGGAAGCACAGGTACATCCATAGGTGGTGTAAAAAGACCGGACAGGCAAGAATGAGCCATGGCAAAGGCAGAAAATTACAGACCAGCTCACTGGAGTTGATAATTGAAGCACTGCCAAATGCTGAGAAGTTTACCAGTGCTCCCTGCAGTGGGGAGAATATGGATGTGCTTCTGGTGGAAGCCTTGCCCATCCCCATTTTGGATGTTCAGCATTTTCTGTGATTGTGGTATGGTTGTTTCTGATCTGGTAACAGGCTGGGGTGACGCTCTTCCACTGTGTGCTCAATGAACTAGGACTGCTGCTTGTGTTTGTACCATTTGTGGTTATACAGAGCGAGAGTTCACCCCCACGAAGGGATTGCCAGGGCTGGCAGTAAGTGCAGTCAATGCCAGAAGCTGCTCTTGGGGGCAAAGAGGGACAGCCTGGCAGGACAAATCTAAGCTCTGAACCTTTCACAACTCAGTATGCTGAGCAGCCTGGGTGCATGCTGGATTTCATCCTCTCTCCAAATCGCTGCAGATTTGTTCCAAAGGAGCCTTCCCTCACTGGTAGGGCCACACAACAAGAACCAGCACGCTCAGGGCTGACGATGACGTCCCTCCCTTTGGAGCGGCAGCAGCCACCGCAGCAGCCAAGAGGAGCTGCCTGCCAGCCCCCCAGATAGGCAAACCCCAGCGCTCCTGCAGACACCTGCCAGCCAGGAGCCAGCCCCTTCTGCCTCCCCTCCAGGTGAAACTCTGATTCAGCATCTGAAACAAAACCGCAGAACCTGCTTGCCAGTCTGGGAGCTCTCTTGCCTCTCTCTTCCCTCCGCCACAAGACTCTACATGCAGCCGTGCTGCTGCCCAGGGGCTGGAGGCAGCACGTTCAGGAACAGCCTGACACTGGCTGCTGTTTGAGGAGCTGCTGGGCTTTGGCTTGCTCAGGGAGAGCGGTTGTTGCTCCCCAGGCTTGGCAAAGCTGTCTGGACTTGTACTCCCAAGGAGAGCTTTTCAGCACGTCCTGGGTTCTGTCACCCGGAGAGAGCTGTGTTGGGGGAGTTTGCAGCTTTTTAGAAGCAGAACTCTGGTGGTTTGTTCCTACCCAGGCTTTTTTTTTTTTTTTCCCCCCATGTTATTTAATTGTATTTTATTTTTGCTCGGTGGCTTGAAGTGTCAGTGAAGTAGAAACACAGTAAAAGGATAATCCTGAACATAGTTATTGCTCCAAGCAAGGATGCTGGAGCCTTCCCAACGCCAGGTTTGCTTTGGCCCCCAAAGCAGCCTCCCTTCAGGCAGAGAGGAGGGCTGAGGGACAATTTTTTAGCTGACTGGAGTTGGCCAGAATTCTTCCTCAACCTGATATAGCCTTTGCTGTCATTCTCGTACTTGCCTGAGTCATCCTAGTCCTTACTGAATCCCCTTCTTTCTTAGTCCTTCTTTTTTATGTTTGATGAGCCTCACATACTACAGTCAGGTTTATTTACTCTCTGGGGCCTGTTGGATTTCTTCCTGCATTGTCTCCTACAGCAGAGTGTGAGTGAGAAACTAGCATACCCTTCATTCAGCTGGCGTCTTTAGCCTCTTCTTCCTTGACAATTCCTTTTATTTCCTATTGTAACCCAATCTTTTTTGTCCTGTTCTCTGTAGTCAGTCAAATAGATCCATCCAAACTATTAAAAGCAGGCTTTCCAGAGTGGAAGTATTCAACTTTTTATCTCTTCCCTTAGCAGAAGTGCAGGCATACAAATTCTGAGTGAGAAGGGCAAATACATTAGCTTTGGATATCAAAAGAAAGGCAGAAAGAACTGTCATCCTACCTAATAAAAAGGAAAATCCTGGGAAACGCTGTATTTAGCAAGTGAAGATGAAACATCTCTCTTCCTCTCACTATCTAAAACAGCCCCAGAATAAACATTAACCCTCAACCTGGAATTTAAGTCTTTTCTTGTCTAGATGGCTACAGTGATTGAAAACAAACATCCCAGCATCCCTGAATTTAGTCTGAACAGTGCCATTGCTGCCTCTCTGTCCCACATAATTAGGCTATATCTACAGGTATGAATTTTCCACTTAAGGAATTGTAAAACTGACTTTGGTCTTGAAGGGATCACATTTTGATAAGGCACCAAGAACATTTCTATAAATGAGAAGAAATGGCATTGATGTACCAATAAATTTGGAAAGAGAAGCTTATAGTGAGAGTAACAAATAAGTGATTGTATTTAGAAAGACTTTCATTAAGTTGAATATAAAAGATTAGGCTGTTCTGTGATGCCTCACAGTCCTGGCTATTATGATGCTTGTAGCAAGAATGAGATTATGATTTTCAGAGGCTTGAAGAGATGTGAAAGTAAAACCCCAGGCTTTAAGCAGTCAGTGAAAATTAAATTAATATAGGAGAAAAGCACTGGTACCCTGAGAAAGCAGAACAGAGATGAATGAAACTACTCCAGCCTAACAAGGAGATAAGCATTAAATCCCACCTTTTCTTCAGATCTGGGATATGTCAATACCAGGACAAGAAAACTTGGTTCCCTCGACTGCTTGGGACAGTCAGTAGTTTTTAGACAACTGCTTCTGGGTTACTTCCCCAAGCACAGCTCTGAAGTCATCCCAGAGCTGGGTGGCCCCTTTTCTGACCTTAATCTAAACAGATTAATGAGGCTGCATGTGGTAGAACTTGCTAGGCAGTGCTTGAAGCTACAAAGAGGGAAAGGTAACAGGCCCCATTTCTTATCCAGCCTCTAGCTACAAGCTCAAAGGTACAAAACTGAGCTTAAAACTCAAGATAAAAACTCTTGAGTTTTGAGCAGCCTTGTAAGTAGATGCCTTTTCCATCCTTCATTCTTATCAGTTTTATACCAGCTGCCATGTTCACTGTCTAGTTCATTAGAGAAATTAGGAATCCCCTTACATGTTATGTCTCCTCACACACAGAAGTGGTGGTGGGTGACCATGGGAGTCCCCTTAGGGAGAGGCACAGCTTCATCAGTACTGTATCATCTCAGGTGGACTGGCAGAAGTCTCGGTAGGCTTTCCTGGAGAAGTTAAATCTGGATTAAATGCTAAACTAAATCCTAACTAAGTGCTCTATGCCCCTCAAAGATCTTGTTTCAGGCTCTTGGCAGACATGGGCACCTGCTTCATGTGTTGATCAACAACTTGCAAGGAAGGTGAGATACTTCTTTTGTTCAAACAAATGAAATTCTTTTTTTCAGTTAAGGTACATCCTGCTCAGAGCATCCCTTGGTATGGCCTGCAGTGCTTCTGCTTTAATCTCTCCCTGCAAACAGTCTCTATTTCCACAAGGAACTTTCTCTGTGTTGGTTTCATCCAGGATCTGTACCTTGTCTTGCAGTTTTCTAGTTCAGGTCCTGTATATTTTTTCTCCTAATGGATCCCACAAAGCTTCCACCATAAATAAAACATAAAATAATGTGTAAAGTTTCTGGTGCTTCAGTACTCCAAACTGCACCTAGAACCCTTGGTTTGGCCAGGGGCTTGGGTGTTAAACCTCAGCCTAAAAATACTGCACTCAAGAGTGCAGCTGGAATATCCCTTCATGAGACCATCTGTCATAGCTGAGCTCTGAGCAGTTTGGTACATTGCTGATCTGTCTCAGCGTGCTCTTAAGTTGTTTTTGTCTCCCCACTGGTGAGGCACATTCTTCTCATTCTCTTAATTTGTTTCTCCCAGAGTGTTTTTATTCAGCAGTTGTCACCAAGTCAATGTGACATGTAACAGGAGGGAGGAGAAGGACACGTTGTGGCTGACCCATTCCGTGTGCCCATTGTAAGGGTCCATCCTGCTGCTCTTTCTCCAACTCCCATTGCAGGCCCTGCTCTCTGCCTGCTTGGAGATGAAGAAAATCATGGCAATGCCTGTTGACAGTGGCTGAAATTTTGTTCTCTTTTTCCATTGCTGGTGAATACTGGAGCCTTTCAGCCCTGGGAGTGAGCAGTTTCACCCAGGTTGCTGAATTTTCCCAATGCCCCGCTGAGCCTTCCACACTCCTCACTGCACAACGATGCTTGTATGGAGTTCCTTAGAGTGGGTTGTACATAAACACACATTTCAGTGCCTCTGCATTCACCACTCTGCTCTTTCTTTCATATCCTCCTGTCCTTTTCCCCTCCTTTCTCTGCTCCCTGTACGTCTTGTTATACCTTGTTTCTACATGCCTAAGTCATGCTTTAAATAACAGCTGTCTGATTCTTTGCTTCTTCTCATACCCAGCTAATTATTTTCAATTTATTGATTTTCCACATGGAGATTAATGGGTTATTCAGCTCTCAAAGCCTGTATCCACACAGCTGTCAGCCCATGCATGGGTATGGGAAGGGGTGGAGGGGGTATGTGTATACGTGGTTGATCACCTTTCTGATGAACTTGTGAAACAAACCAAAGGGATTTTTCTCTTCCTTTTTCATTATAAAAAGCTTCAAATTTTTGCCAATTAATAAACACATTTCACAAGGAGTAAAAAGTAATAAATAAAAACCTGATAAGTTTGCAATAAGAAAATTGTTAACATGTGTTTTTCCTGTATCTTTAATTGCACTGGCTAATGTATTCTGAGTGTGAACAAGCCAGGCACAGTCACAAAGTACCAGGGCATAGATGTGGGTAATGGGGGGTCAGAAGCTTCCCCAGGACCCCTCCTCTGGTCCCACCCACCTATTTCTGCTTCTTTGTGCTGCTGCATCGGCCTGTGGGGTTCAAACAAACAATCTTTTCCTTGGTTCTTTCTACCCAAGTTCATGTCAGTGGTCCCATGTACAGCACAGCAGCTGCATCACACAGCCAGGGGAGGCACGAGAAGCAGTGGATTCACTGATGGTGAAGAAGTATCATGGAATCATAACTTTTGTGCATGGGTCACAGCTCTGATCTTACTGGTCTATCTGGCCATGAAGAACCCATGGAATTATGCTAATATAAGGCTGTGGATTTGAGCCTTATATATAATTAATTAGCAATTCGAGGGGTAGGAACTTTTAAAATGTTTTGCAAACTCCTCTATTAGCAGTTTTCACACCATTTTATTTTGTCAAGTCAAGTGTGAGCGTGACCAGGCTCGATCTGTAAGACAGTAATTGCCAAGGGACTTGGGGAGAAGTGGGAATAAATGGCTAAGAAATGCAATCAGCAGTTAAAGTAAAAATAAACAGAAACATTGGCAAAGTGATTACTATTTAGCAAGTCTGGGCTCAATATTTCCTGCTTTCCTGGAGCCTATCAAAATGGTAGCCCAGATTCTCTGTCTCATTAGGATCCTTGGCTTGATGGTCACAGCACGGAGCTGAACACTGCAGATTTCACTGTTTTCAGGGCACATTCAGAACTCTTCAAAAATCAACCCAGTTACATATGGTTTGAGATGTTCAGCTTAAAAAAAAAACAAACCTGTTTGCCACAGCAAAGCCCTTTTTAAACTTCTGACCTTGACTTTCACTATTATTCCAAGAATACCAAGGCAAAAACTCCTTCTTCTGGTCCTGACTCTCCTCTTGCCAAGCCTGGATGGATTCAGTTTGGTTCTGGGCAAGAAGTTCCTCCCAAATCTACTACAGCTTTTCTTGTGACCACTGCCCCAAGAAGCCCATGGGTGTCAAAACTAGAATGTCCCAGTTAGAACAACTGGTAAGATTTGACTGCAAGTAAGTTAGAAATAGGGATAACGATGCTGGTTTAAAACCAAGATTTTGGAATAAGGGACTTAAACACAGAAGATTTGAGGCAAAACATGGAGTAGTTCTGACCAGAGAAACGTGACTGAAGAGCAAGACAGAAATACATACAGGGGTTTTTTTGTTAACCAGTTCAAAAAGGGGATGGTGGGACAGCTGAAATGTGTCAAAATAATATTCATTTCCCCCCAGTGTTAATTCCCAACACAAATTAACCTCAGTCATTTTCTTCTTCCCTCTTAGACACACACTATTTTTTTCAAGCCATGTTGCCTTAACACTTCCTAACCAGCTGGGATAAATTTAGCCTGCCCAAGAAAAAAGCACAACATGGCAGCCCTTGGATGAAGGAGCAATCGTGTCTCTTGCTGCCCGCAGCCTCTCGTAGGTCATCACAGCACATGTGTGTCCCTCTCCTGCTATGGCTTTTGTTGAAAATGGCTCAAGGTACAAAAAACTGAAGCTTCCTGTTGGGCTAGGAGCGGATCAGTGTGGGTAAGGTAGCGTGGGCAGGAAGGCATGCGAGCATCTGGTTTGAATAGCTCCACACATGCAGGATCAGCCAACTTTCTGTAGGTTTCACGGTTTTTGGTTTTTTATCCCTGAGCTCCGGAGCAGTGGTGGACCCCACCCTGCCCGTGCCTCCCAGGAAGGCTGCGGGGAGCTCATGGGAAGGGGACCAGCCCCTTCATTTACAGGAGCCCCTGAGGTTAGAAATAACCCCAAAAAAGCTCGGATATGCTCCAAAAGATTGAGTGTCTTCTGTGACACTCGGGAGGCAGGAGGACCTGGTTGCCTTGATGTGCTCCTGGTGGGTAAGCAACATGTGAGAAGACAGGCGACCGAGGGCCCGCAGGATACACATTCCTAAATGTCACTTAGCCATACAACCTGCGAGGGCGGAAGCGTGGGCAGATGGAGAAATAATATTTTCATTGAAAATTCTCTACCTCTAAAATATTTCCTGTCAGGTTCCTTCCAAGGAGGGCTGGAGCAAGGAAGGAGGGGGGCCGAGGTGGGATGTGTGGCGGTGGATACAAGCTTGTGATTCCTCAGACCTCTCCATTTTGAGAGCACTTAACTCAATCCCCTTTTTTCTCCCCCTCCCTGAGAAAAGGATCATGGTAAGCATTACTGGAGCCGGAGGCAGTTTGGGAAGTGAAATAAACACCTGACTGTTAAATGCTAAGTGTTTACTCAACCAAAAATAAAAATAGTTCTGGTTTCCTCCACGATGCTCTAGAGTTACGTTCATCAGGGCACATGAGCTGGAGGTTTCCACAGGGTGAGTCTTGAAAGGATGAAGCTCTTTGGAGGGGAGAAATTTGGAGGCAATAAGGCAGGCCTCCCTCTGTCCTGTGAGAGCTCTTCTGCCATGGAGAAAATGCTGCAGCTGTTTGCCTGGTGCAACTTAAAAATAAACTCCCTCCTCCTTTCCTAGCTGCTCCTATCAGTTTCAGATGTCAAGTGTAAAGGGTCAGAGTCCAAGGGTGGGCACAGTCCCCTTGGTGTGATCTGAAGGGGAGAAGGAAGATGTGCCTCAACACCTCAGAGGAAATCTCAAGGAGTTTGGATGTGCAGTCACAGCAGCCTCTGGGTGCTCAGGAACTGCAAATGCACAAGGCACACAGCGAACACCAGAGCTGGATGTGGCTGTGCAGGGATGGCTCCAGTACAGCAGAGCAGAAACTGTGGTGCAGACACTGACATTAGGAATCCTCACGGGAACGTTCTTTGCTGTAGCTCTCCCCATCAAGTTGCAGACATCAGTGTTGCTGTAGATGATCTGCATCACAGAGAGCCAAACTGGAGCATCAGAAAGTTGCAATATGTGCAAAATTATTCTGCTTGTGCTTCATCTCCAAAATGCAAGATGGGAAATGCTATGTTTTACCAAAGACATTGGGCTTGATTGTATATGACACATACATTTGCAATATGTTTCCTTCACTTAGGTCACCCACAGATGAACTAGGAAATAGCATTTAACTCACATGAAATAGAGCAGATTCCTTCCCTGAATGATGACTACTTGCTAATTCCCAAAGCTTGCCAACTCATAAAGTAGCCCAGAAGGGATGTATATGAACCAATCCATACTGCAGTAGCTACTGCACTGTCCTATGCAGATATTCTCTTTCAGGTAGCAAAATGCATTAAGACACCTGAAGAAAAGGACACCCATTCTGCACATTTTTAGATGGGGGAGAGAAATAGGGTCACCAATGGGAGTCCAAACTGGCATTTGTATTCAAGCCAGCTGGCATCAACTGCTTGGAGAAAAAAGTCCCCACCTTTCCCCTTCTTAACTTAAATGAGACAAATCCATGGGATCCAAAATGATTCGGGACTCCCAGATCGATAAGCTGAATAGAAGTTACAAGGCTCCCAACCCTGAATTTGCCCTTGAGAACTGGCAAACTCAGAGAGAGAGACCCAACCTGAGTTGAGGTACCAGTAAAGGTGGATTAACATGGAACTGTTCTTGCTTAAATGAAATTTGCTGTAGTTAACCAGAAAGTGTTAGGATAAGAAATTGTAGAATAATTTGGGCAAAGAAAAACTAGAGCCACCTGTTTAAAGTTAGCCTTTAACCTCTTCCCTCTGCCTTCCCTTTTGCTTTCCCTCTCTTTCAAATTCTCCCAGTATCTCCTCTTTCCATAGAAGCAAATCTTCCCCAGGGAAAGTCGATTCTGAAGGCAATTTTCCAAAAACCATTTGGCAGAATTGGCCGGTGCTTCAGCTACAAACATGAAAAGGCATTTATTCCACTAACTCAAACGTAGTTTGGAAGAGACATTACTGAACTTGTTTTAGGAATATACTTTGACTGCATCAGTTTTATTGCTTCTTGTATAAATGTCAAACTCAATTTGCCTTGAAGCAGAAAAAACTTAAAGTACATGGTAATGTATATATTACATACAAAAATTGGGAAAAAAAGTGTTGCCTCTGTGGTAAACTCAAGGCTATTCCATGTTAATTGTGCTCATCATACACACACAGTATTTCATCAGTGGTGAGAAGAGGGAGGGGGTGTGATCCTGGCATGGAGGACTCTGTGTGTAGGATTGTTGTAAGCTGGCCAGAAAATACAGGATCCTATTAATTCTTCAAATTTGGTTGCTTAATTTTGTGACCTAAAATTTTCTTGTTGGTCCCTTAAAAAGGGTTGTTTTCATGTTGTGTAAAGAACTTGTGGTAACCCTGTCCTTTGTGCACCATCAGCAGCATTTAACCTTGCACTGTTAGCACATCAGCCAACACACATCACATTTGAGATCCAGGACACCCAGCAGCAGAGGACTTTTTTCTTGAAAAGGGGGGGAGAAAAGAGCAAGTCTTCCAAATTCCTACTTCAATCAGCACTCATTGCCAAATTTTCTAGCAAGAAGAGAATTGGCTATTTCAAAACACTTTATCTCAGCAGAACTATAGTTGGAATTTCTTGGGGGTAAGGGAAAAAGCACATCTTTAATCCAAAGGTTGTCCCCCTGCTGAATTTCAAAGACTTGCTGCAGACAATGTGGATACAGAGCTTCTAGGAGAGGAAAAAAAAGGACTTCCTTCTATAGTAAACAAAAAGAACACCTAAATAATGTAATTTCTGGCCTTTTACCATACGACATAATTTGCAGTAATTTTAGGTATTAGGACAAGCTACATATTAGGTGCTGCCATTCTTAAAATATTACTGTGAACACGTTAGATTTTGCAGTGGTTTAATTTGCATTTTAAGGTCTGATCCTGTAAAACTATAACTTCCTTCTTGTGAGTAGCTGCAATGGCATCAGCAGAGCTTTTTATCTACATAAACTTAATGTCTTGCACAATTATTTGCAGGATCAGGACATAAGACTGAAAATGCAATTACTATGTGAGTTACAAAAAAGAAAATGCTCTCTGCAATAGTAGGTGAGATTCTCTGCTGGAGTAAATGATATAGGAGCCATTGAATTCAATGGAGCCATCCTGATTCACACCCGCTGATATGGCCCATTAATTTTAGTGTATGAAAATGAATCTCTGCTCTAAAAATACCAATTAGTAATAAGCTTTGAGAAAGAAGAAAAAAATCAATTTAAATTCATTTTGTATAATGCACATTTTCTGATGCTATTTTAGTTAAATTATTATTATGCATAATAATGGTAGGGCAATAGGTGCTGTCACTTTAGGAATTTGCAGCTGTGATGGGTAGTATAAAAGTTAGTGATAGGGAAATTTCAGAAAAGCCCATCAATTGAATACAATTGTCACTATTATAATTTGGATTAGGGGAGTGTGAGCACATAAAAAGACATTCCCCCAGCTCAAAATAATTTACAGTCTAACTAGAAAAATAGAGCAGAGAGGAAGGAGGGAAACTGAGGGGACGGAGCTTCCATGAGTAACTGAGCTGGGAGTCAGCATCCTCCTCCCGAGTGATGGCCAGGTGTGCTATTCACCACACCAGGCTGCTCCTCAGGAAGGTGGGGGTTTGGGAAGGGCAAGTGCACAAGTGAATATGTATTTTGGCACCGAGCCACTTTCAGCATTGAAACTCCCCGGAGACAAGCATGTGAGCAAGATCCTGTGTGAACACCCAGCTCTGCAGGCATTGAAACACCAGTTGGTGCATGGGGTGATTTGCATGCTCATTTTGCTTCTATTCAGCACTCATCCCACATGCATTTGTGCAAAGGAGATCACACTCCTGCGCCGGAAAGTTAAGTGTTGTCTCTGTGCATTGCCATTCAGCATTGGGTTTTCATGAACAATAACAGCCTTCTGGGAGAAGTGGCACTCAAAGAAGATTCAAAGCTGGTTTTCTCATATTCCAAGCAATCCTGCCATAGTAATGAACTGTAGTCATAGCTGGATTACTCACTGTTACTCATAACATCAGAGTTGAAATAAATGAGGGGGAAAAAAAATGGTTCATGCAGCGGATAACTGAGGCTTGGAACTCACGTCCACTGGACATTGCACAGGCCAAAAGTACCAGTTGGTTCAGAAAGTGACTTAAATCCCAGAGGACAAACACAGCAGTGACTGTGACACATTATTGTCCCCAGCTGCAGATGAGCAGAGGTGGGGAGGACACGCTGAGGAGATTGACACTCACAGGCTGCCCTTTCATGTCGATTCCCCTCAGCAGTGTGTGAGCCAGCCCTGGGCACACTGGACCCTCCTTTCACCCTGGTGCCCAGACTGGAGTCTGCCCCAGCCCCAAACCCCAGCACCCACCAGAGTAGTTCAGGAAATTTAAATCTGTAGATGCTCTAATATTGAGGGGTAATTTTTTTAAGTAAAAAAAATAAAAGCAAGTTGTATAAGTGTCTCAGCTCAGCATTCTTACGGAGCTATTTCAGGGTCTGCTTCGGAAACCTAGTTCTCTGTGCCTGTAAGTGTATTGACTTTGAAGAGTTAAACCCATTTATCACTTCTTGGGATGATATTAAAGTCACATTACAGCAGCCAAGAGTTCAGGGTCCAAAGCACAGCGAGCAGCTTTGTGCCACTGGGGTTGCACAGACCCTCTAGATATGGAGCCTAAGATGTGGCAGCTTGTTATTTCATCTAACCTTCAGCAGCTGCGAGATCAACAGCAGCAGTTCACAGAGGCAAGTCATCCTCAGGACATGAACTCCCTTCCTCCCTGATCCTCCTCTCCCACCAGCCCCTCTTAGGAGTTTCACCTTGTTCTGCAGTTATAAAGTTGTTTCTCAATGGCAGAGAAAGGAAAAAAAAACTCACCCTCAACATTTCTTTCTCTAAGAACCCTATTGACAGGCAGATCCTGTGGATTCCTCCTAGTACAGCTATCTTTGAACTGAGGACTTCTTAGTGAAGTTGGGGAGTTTCCTGGGGTTTTACTGTTTTTTTCCTAAATTGATTGTGGAATTTTTAAACAAGGTTGGTGCCTCTGATCTTTTTCTCAGCAGCTGCAAAATCTGTTTCTCCCCCCACAACTTGTTTCACAGAAACCAGGTATTGGAAAAATTAAAGGGGAAAGGACAGCAGCACCATTTGCAGAGCCAACCTCAATGGAAAAAAAGGATCATTGCTATTGCTTTGTGAACAGTCAAATATCCAAAAGGGCTTTGATCAAGTTTTGGGCTTATAATATTTGTGAATTAAGGATAACTGCAAAAGTTTACTCTAGATTTTGATTTGAATATTGGATGCTCCTAAAGATCATTAATCCCCACTGTTTGGTTCAGGTCCCTGCTGTGAAATACAGATTTCTTCTTATTTCTTGTGTGAAGACTTAATTTTTTCCAAGCTTTCAACAAGAAAATGTCATTTGTAACTTCCTGCCTTTTTTTTTTCCTGGTGGATTTTCCATGTTTTGCTCAGTATCTTTTTGTTACAAGGATGCTGATCTCACTTCCACAACACTGACTGATTTCAGTGGACTCTGGCACGGTATTTTTGATGTTAATCTGTCTATAGGTACACGCAGTGAGGTTACATTGCTGTGAGTATAAACTCTTCCCCAGGTTGGGATACACAGATCAGCATGGCCATAACAATGGGAGAAACCTGTAGGGATGAAACAACTCCCAGATGCAAAATGGGATATTTTTTGGAGTTACATTAAATAAAAATAGGTAAAAACATATACACATGCACACAATTAATTTTGGGATGTGATACATTGTGTTTCTTCCTGGAGCAACCAACAAAAAATCCAGATGAAAAGATTTTCTTAAGAAGCCTCCATCTTAAAATCAGCAAAGTGAAAAGAATCTTTACAAAACTGAAGCCTGTGCAGAGTTCTAAACTCAGTTTGGCTGTCTTGGGCCAGCCTGATGAAGCAAGGATCACCATCCAAGTACTTAGGTGGCTTTTTACTCCAATCCTTTTGAGGGACTTCTACACCAACCCAATCCCATTTATTTTACACTCAACCTTTCCAAATAATGTTGGAACCAGAAAGTTATTTATGTGACCTGCTTAATTGAAAGAGCATTTGCTGTCAGTGATCAAATAAACTGTTATTGATCTTCAGCATTGGAGGCTACTCACATGGAGCATTCTGGTACATATTTTTCATTAAGACACTTTTCAGAAAAAAAGAAAAAAAAAGTTCAGAAAGCAAGTGCAGCAAAAAAATATTCCTGTAGGGTACTGAGAGAAAAAAAATCAAAGAGGTTTGAGAGTGACTCCAGAGAAAAGAAACTGCAAAGCACAAAATAGCAACAGCACCACTGATTGCACAGAAATGTAAAGGCTTCAATACACACAACATCCTGCTCTGAACTCCTAACATTTAGTGAAAAAAACCCCCTGTTTTAAGTCACAAAGGAATACCTTGGTCCTTTGTTTGGGCAAAAAAGAGGTGAGTCACAGGATCACAATATGAGTCAGGTTGGAAGGAACCACAGTGGGTCATGTGGTCCAAACTCCATGCTCAGGCAGAGTCATCCCAGAGCACACGGCACAGGATTGTGTCCCAATGGCTCTTGAACATGTTCAGTGAGGGAAAGTCCACAACTCCTCTGAGCAATGTGCCTGGGAATGAAAAAAGGTGCAGCAGTCAAAGGGATTTCTGCTTTGGACCTCACCTGAACAAGCTCACTGTGAGCCCTGGCGAATTACTACCCCCCTCATCTTTTCAATATAATTGGGAACTGTTCTTCTTAACTCATCTAGAAAGTTAAGTCTGATCTTGATTTGATCAGATGTTGAATGCCTAAGCCAGCCTGGGTCTGAGTATTAAATGGCAAGACCCCTACATACTTGGATGATGTTTGCATCTGCATCACTTTTGCCTCCCCTTAAACAAGTTACAAATTCCTTCCTTGCTCTCCTGACTGATTCAAAGAACAGAAACAGTGGAAACAAGTGAGGAGCTCATCTCTTACAGGAACCAGGTCATGGCTGCTCTTACTATCCTGCTAGATAGGACAGAGCCAGGGAGAAAAGCCCTGCTCCTGAGCTTGGCTGTACCCACAAGGAGGGCTGGGGTCTCTTTGCCTTGTCGTGGGCCAAGTGCAAGGCAGGGTGAGACACAGCAACTGATTTGTGAGGACTAGAAGGATCCAGGCTCTGAGCTCATGCCTGCTGCTCTTACTTAGCTGGACAGATGTAGGCTGTGAAAGTCTTCAAATCCCAGCATTGGTGCTTTTCCACCTTCTTGAGTTCAAAAGCAGAAACTGAGGCACAAATGGTGGTCATTTACAAGAAACATTCTGCTCCCAAAGGATCACAGAGCAGAAGAAACCCCTAAATGGTTAATTACTAGATGCTGAAAAGTTATCATTCCACACAGTGAAGTTTAAGATACGTCTCATTTGTGACTAATTCTGTGACAAAGCTGTTCCTTACATCATGTCTGAGAGAGGGGGAAATGCTTGTCCTACTTTTACAGCTGAGACCAGAGGGTTCTGTTGTGTTATATTTTACTTCTTGCAACTTCTTCTGATTGTGCTTAGGAAAAAAAAAATACTTAGAACTATGAAGACATCAAGGTCAGAATTATCTTTCTCTCAAACTAAGAAAGCATTCACAGTACTGGAGAGCTGCTGGGCTAATTTTTATACCCTTCTTAGTCTGAAAATTCACTAGGCTGTAAATAAGATCTAATTTTCCCATTCTTGGGGGGTTTTATCCTATTTTTAAGTGGAGTCTTATTCAAACTTCATTTTACAGCAGGATATTTTTCAGTCTGTTAAACCAACACACTTTATATTCTTGTCTGTTATTAAAAAAATGAGAGAATATCAAGTCATTACTACATTTTCAGGCTACAGCCATTTTACTGATAAAATTACACAGCTCTAAAATATAAGGCTTGTAATGGAAACACTAACATAGTCTTGACTCTGCTCTAATATCACTGAACTTCCTTTGGGGGTGAAGCTTTGCCTCAGGAACCTTAATTATCTGATGTGGTCAATTACTCCAAGATAATGATGATTTTATCAGGTATTACTGCTCAAATATTTTACTATAGACAGGCTATTTAATTGCATTCCTGACCTACCAAAATGCTTACAGATGACTCAATTAAACACTAAGAAGAGGTAGGGGGAAGGGAGGGAGGGACAGCACTTAAAATCCTTGCTTAGAGTTCATTTGGAGAATTTTGTTCTCTTGAAAACACTTTTTTCCATCCATCCATCCATCCATCCATCCATCCATCCATCCATCCATCCATCCATCCATCCAAACAAGTTACCCAGACATTGCCTGGACAGGAAGTTTGAATAAACAAGTTCAGTATTAATGGAAAACATGTCCAGCCTCTCTGTTGCTCAGTGACTGGGATTGGATCCTGAATAATCCCTGTGGTGGATTTGCAAAGTCATTTTGACATCCCCAAGTGTCCCAGAGCATAGTGAAATAAAATTTCCACCAGATTCAGGTGAAACAGAGTTTTTAGGAAAATAAAGAAATGCCTTTATCATTTTCTGGATATAGTCTCAGCTTTTGTATGTCCAGGTGTGATTCACCCTGGAGTCACCTGGCTGGTCCAAGTTTCTCTCTGTTATCCAAGCAGTTACTGGTGCTGGGCTGGCATTTGCCAGGGTGGCTGAGGTCACCCCAAGGGCTGCTTTAATTGGCATCTCTGCTTCAGTGGCCCTAATGGGCTGTTTCCCAGGCACAGGACTGCCATGTCTTAGGAATGCTTTGGCTGCACAGCAAAGCTCAGCCCTGGCTCTGACCCTGCCCTGGATGCTCCTGCATGGACAGCACAGACCTGAGGGAGCAGAGAGCTTCTCCCAGTGCCCCCAGACAGGGAAGGAGGGGGGTAGTTCCCCTGCCAAGCAATCAATTTGCTGCTGGTGAAATAGGAACTGCGAGCAAGATTTTGAGGGTAGATTATTTTCCCCTGCTGCTTACAATAATGTTACTGTAAGATTTTCAGCAACTGTGTCAAGGACTGAACCAAGATCCTCCAGAACAATGGCCAGGCTGCCCTTCCTTTCATGGCTGCTGGAATTCTGCTGCGTTTCTCCACAAAGGTTCATTTGTCTTTCCATTCTGGAAATAATATGTATTGTTGCACTATTGTTGCAAAAACTGGCAGCGAATCCTCCTGGGCAGGAATGTGGTTACCCACTACTGCATGAGGCTAACAGGAGGAGAGGTGACATTTTATGGGGTTTTACTCAGAAAACTTTTCATGAGAATATTATTACCATTTTATGGGGTTTCTCAACAGAATTTTCATGGCCAGCATTTTCTGTTATGTTTTCAGCCTTGCTAATACTCAGTCACATTCCAAAGCACAGCATCCACAAAGATTCCCAAATATATCTTAAATTGCCCAGGAAGGAAACAATTTTCCTATCTGAAATTAGAACAAAATATGATTCTGAAATGTCAAATTTTAGCAAACCTAAACGTTGCAGCAATTGGTTTGGATAAGTGAAAACAGTTCGGTTTGACTTTTAAAAATATTACTATCATTAGTTCTCATATCAAGATGAAAAGTCATATTGAAACTGCTGTAATTCTTCCATTATGAAGAAAAGTGGCAACAGTCAAAGACACAGAAAAAGGCAGCAAAATAATCTTAAGCACCATGTAATGCACCATGATTTTGTTCAACATTATGTAAGCAATTACAGTTTTTAGTGAGTGAAATGGTGAACTGAGGCCAAAAAATGTGGGCTCTGTGCAGAGTATCAAGAACAGCATTGATCCAAAGAATTCTCTATGGAAGCTGCCCTGGCTGTGGTGCCTCCTTTCACTGCCCACGAAGGGCACCAAGATGTGCCCCTGTAACACAAACTGCCAGGGATGGTTTCTCAGTGTGCTGAAAGATATGCTGCCAGTAATTTTTATGGATGAAACCCAGGGCCCATTGCACATCATACACTGTGCTGTGGTGTTTGCAGGTGAAACTGCTTGGCTGAGCCTGCCAGGCTGGACATGCAGATCATCCTGCCCATCACTAAATTGGTGCCTGTTGCCATCCCCCTCTACACACACCCTCACAAACCCTGACCCCTCCCACCTAACTCACTTTCTTGTACCAGTTTCCATTCAACAAACCTCCCCCCAGAACTTATTCCAAATACTGCAAATCAAATTTTTATGCCTGCAATGCTTCAGCTCCTTTTTACAGGATATACATATTTCAGATTTACTACTTAATACAATTATAGTTCATTTAGCCAGCAATTACAGTAATAGGAAGACTGGCAACCACTGTCATTCAGACTGGAAAATCAATGTTGCACAGAGGTACTTTTATTCATTCTATGGAGTGCCTCCTTCGTTAGATGCACATACTCTGGATTCACTGGCAAAGTTTAAGATCACTCTCATTTTTTTTTTTTCTCTATTTATCCATATACTATTTGGTTTCCAGACAGAAATACAGTGAGTGACATCCTGAGGTCCCCTACAACCTGATTTATTCTATGGTTCTGTGAAATATTGGTTCTGTTCTTTCAGCAGATCTATTTTCTATTGCATTTCACCTGACAGAGGACCTTTGACAATCCATTTCTCAGAGGCAGCTCAAAATATGGTTGTCCATTAGCAGTGAAATAGAATCTTTGGAGCTTTGCTTAAACTTTTAGTACAATGTTTGCTTTTAGTCCAGATTCCATAAACTTATGTCCAGGAAGGCATTTAAATAGGTGTTTCAGTTAATCCTTAATTTAACAGAGTTCTGAAGAATCCACGTAAACATATGGCTACAGTTAAGCAAATGTGCACTAGACAGGAATGAAGTGCTGAATTACAGATGTAGTGCTTCCAAGAGAAAGCTCAGACTAAAACCCTGTCTCCTGAGTTTTAAATCCTCTCTCTCAGTCACTTAACCATGCTGCAGCAAAGCTATGCTGGACTGATGGTTAAAATAGCTGTGATATTTGCATCTGATTGTGGGAAAAATTAAGACTTGCAGAGGGCAAAAAGGATCTGTAATTGTACCTGGAATATTGAGTCCCAAAAAGGGGATGGCTAGCAGTGGGAGGCTCCCTTTGTTGTTCAAAACGGAAAATCCTTAAATCACTGCCATTACAGCAAGGAGTTGTTTCAGCAAGGAGACTAATGATATTTTTGCAGGTTGCCAAACTTTTGCTGTAGAAGAGCCTCTTGGCAGCAGATCCACTTGATTGGATGAGCATTACTGAATTTCCTCGTTGATCTGTTTGTCTCTGCATGGTGCCATCTTTTGATGGTGTTACATTATAGCCCCTTGTTCTTATGATAAATTATTTTAATCCATCATCAGAGCACACTCTTGCTGTAATGATGGATTAGTTCTATGCATCATCAGGGTGAGGAGCACTGATAATGTACCATTTGAACCCCCACTGACAGTGGAAAAATCTGCCAAAAGAATTAGTTTGCACTACACCAGTGTGAAACCAGAGATAAAGGTGCCATTACAGCCCACAGGAAAAATTCCATGCAGAAGAAGCAAGGCCAGTTCCATTGGCAATCTGGGGGAAGAACAAGGATGGAGATGTGGTCACTGAGCCACATGGCAGTGCTGGGGCTGTGCTTTTACACCAGAGAGCTGTGTAAGTGGGATAAACCTGCCCAAAGGTGCAGGTGTTTTGTGTGGGTTCAGGGCTGCAGCAGTGTCCCTAAATGGTGTCAGAGCATCTCACCTTGGTGCACAGGGTATGAGGAGGCCTGAATTCCTTAGGGGATTGTACAGGGAGCTTAAAGAATCACTGAATCTTAGAATGGTTTGAGTTGGAAAGGGCCTTCTAGGTCATCTACTTCCAACTACATGCCATGGGCAGTGACACCTTCCATGATCCCAGGTTGCTCCAAGCTCCAACCTGGCCTTGGACACTTCCAGTGATGGGGCAGCCACAGCTTCTCTGGGCAACCTGTGCCAGGGCCTCCCCACCCTCACAGGGAAGGATTTCCTAATTTTCCTGATCTAACCCTGCCTTCTCTCAGTTTAAAACCATTCTCCCTTGTTCTATCACTATATGCCCTTGTCCAAAGTCCTTCTCCATCTCTTTCAGAGCCCCTTTAGGTACTGGAAGGTTCTACAAGGTCTCCCCAAAGTCGTGTCTTCTCCAGACTGAACTGCCCCAACTCTCAGATTTTCCTCATAGGAGAGGTACTTCAGTCCTCAGAGTAGCTTTGTGACCTCTTGTTGGACTTGCTCCAACATTCTACTGACATCCAGGGCTCCAGATGACTAGAAAAACTGCTGTCTGGCTCACAGGTCAGTGCAAATCCTTGGGGTAGGTATCCCCCATTGTGCTCCTTTCTTGTAAAGCCGTACCTTGTGTTACAACTGTGATGATGAACATCAAGAAAACACTGAACATCAAAGAAAACACACAAGGAATTGAGCAGTTTATCATTCACCTTCAGGTAAATCCATAATACAGAACATTAAACAATATTGGCATCATCAGAGGCTGGGCTCAAGTCATCCTGTAATTTCAGCAATAAAAGGGAATGAGTCTATTGGCACCTGGGTTCTCCAGGGACTGCTCTGCACTGCACATCCAAACGTGTCTGTAAGTGCTTGGAGATCACTCCGAAACAGGGAATTTTCCACGCTTTCAAAGGCAAACCACAGAACTCAAGCATGGGAGTTGAGTTTGTGACCCCTGTATATGAGGCTGGTACTTTTGGATCCAGCCATCTGCCTCTCTCTGTCAAAACTGTCACACTTGCTCTTCATGCTATGTCAGCATTTTGCCTACCCAGTTTTTCTAAGGGAGGTGGAAGAAACTTTATAAACTAGCAATGATGGAGAAATCTGCTGGGATTTGCCAGATTTGGAGACACGGCTAAAGTTTTAGCAAGAGTTTTGGCAAGGAAAGGCTTGTCCTGAAGAACAGGACTACTAAATAAGTAGTTATGCATTAAGGCTAATGATTTGCTGTGGTTTTGGTGGAAGAACTGCTTTCTCCTCATTAACTGTCTTTGGCACATGGACTAGCCTGTCCATGGAGTTTCCTGAAACAAGGAAGGGAGGGGTGGATGTGTGGGAAAAGCAGCTGTTTCCCCTATTGGTGCAAAACACCCCATACTGCTTGTCCCAAGCAGATATTGAGCATTTGGAACCACTGATGACACTGAGACTTTTTCATCAACTTTGCTGAGCATTTCATCAACTTACTGAATCAGCACCCTGTGTTAATCCCATGTCACTTTTGGGTTGTGCAGAGAATGATCCCAGGCAAGTAGCAGGATTGCAATTAATTATTCATGTAGTGCACTAATGGATAGTTGGTCTAGGAACTAAACTTCCTGAAGAATATAATAACTTTTTTTTTTTAGTGCATCCTCTGCAGAACAAGTCTGAGCCCATCTCCTGTCTGGCATTTCCTCTGTAGTCACTGTCTCTTTAGTGTGGGCCTCACTGCTGCTTTTGCACTGACACCTGGAGAGGATCCAGGATGAGATTTGACCACAAAGGGGCATATGACATGGAGCTACAGGTCCTTCTTGCCTTCTGATTGAAACCCCTCTGCCAGCCATCCCAGGAATATGCCCCAACGGCTGTGATTTATTGCTGTGTTATCACGCCTGTCTGCCTCATTACAGACTTTGAATTTTATCAGGCAGCCTGTCCTCTAGTGTCTGCTAACCAATTACTGTGGTCTGCAAAGGAGCCTGAGGTACTTTGCCAAACACTACTAATAAACTGGGAAAGAGCCTGAGCACAGCTTCAGGTTGCCTTAAGGAAATTCCAGGGAGCACTTTCCACTTTATTGTCTAGTTCACAGTATGAGCTGGGAATTATCTCGAAGAGTCATTCTTTACACAGGACTAAATTCCCCTTTAAAGATCGTGCCACACTGGATTACTACTCATGGCCTTGCCTCCATCCAAAGACTGCTGATCTCAGTAGGAGGCTTTCAAATGACAACAGTGAGAGCAGGACTCAACTCACAGTCTGAAACCAGATACTTCAGAAGAAAATGGACAAAGTCCTTTATTCCTTTTTTCTTCTACCACAGCTAAAGCTGGAAGGAAAAATCAGAATGGCCAAGTGCCTGCAATACAAAGGCAACATGTACCTGCTACTCCACACTTGTGAAAAAAAAAAAAGAAAAGAAAAGAAATTTTAATGAGTAAAACAACCAATAGAGCTTTTTGCAAGTCCTCTGCAACACAGTGAATGTCATATGAATCTGTAGTATGTGCTTAGTTATATGTATTTTAATATTTTCCTTTGAGGCTGGCTTGCCCTAATGGTCCAAGGAGGAATGAGCTGACATCCTTACTGCAAAAGGGACCACCAGCCACCCTCCCTCAACCAGAAAATTTTTCTTTAATCCTGCCTATTTCTCTTATTTCTCATCCCTCCAAAGGGCTGTGGTCTTGCTCCTTCAGATGACTTGGTGTAAAAGATTGGGAGCCCTGCTCTCTGGGACAGCTGCTGGGAGTCTGCAGAGCTACTCTGCTCACATCCCTCCCCATGGACACACACATACAGTCTCTCCCTCTCTGTCTCTCCCTCTCTCTCTAATTTTTACTGCAGGGCAGTGTTCTAAAAAGTTTTTTTTCCAGGTTGTAAAAGACCAATTCCATAAAGGAATGGCTTAGTGCTACAATGACATGATTTGTGGCTTCCAGGCTCCAAAGCTGTAATTTATTCAGACAATTAGCAGCAGCCCTGTATTCTTGACAAATTCTTCACTTGTGTGCAGCTACTACACAACAAGGTGCTTTTAAGAACTGTGCCTTATGGATTAAAAGACTCTCCCCCTCCTTTTTCCTCCTTATTTGACAAGTTCTTTTCACAGTCAATGGAAATTAATACAACAGGTTAGAGAGGTGATACACCATAATCCAGCCAGCCAAGAAGCATTGTCTGAAAAGAGCAAGTGGAGAGCCCACAGGAACATTCAATACACAACAGGGAGAGCTTCAGCTTTTGCCTTTTGGTGAAGTTATTTCACCCTTTGCCTTACATAATCGTCCAGAGTTCCTGTACCAGATGTCACTGTGATGTTGTTAATAAGTGTAAATGGCATTATGGATGTCCCAAACAGTACATCTGAACTCCTGCCACAGCTCTCAGGTGGCTTTGCCTGCACTAAAACCCAGCCAGAGCAGCAGCTGGCTGAGCACAGCGTGCCTGTGCAGAGCCCCCCACAAAGCAATGCTGAGACTCACAGAGGTGCAATATAAATCCACCCAGACCTTTCCACACACAAGTCTGGAGTGAAAGCAGAGTTATAAAATCAAGCCCCAGCTCTAAATCCAACCCTCCTCCAGCACTGCTGAAGGCCAGCCTGGGACTGGCTCAAGGTCCAAATCCTGTTCAAACTGGGACCTTGCCTTTCAAGAGCTACAAACCTGCTGGAACCAGGGCTCTACTCCTGGCACAATATGCACTATTTTTCTTCTGGAGACCTGATAAAGCTACCACATAACTGGCAGGATGAGCAGCCTCTCCTCCAGCCCATTCTGACACCAGCCTCTCTCAGCAAAATGAGGACAAAAGCAATCAAACCAGCCTGGACCTGGGCAGAAACTTTCTCTTCATTGCAGGGGAAAATCCCGAGCTGACACTTGGACTAGTTTTTGGGATGAGAGTCTCTCGCTCGTCTCGCTCCAGGAAAGTTTAAACCTGCAGCAAAACCTCTGTAGCCTTCCTTGGGCAGTGGCACAGGTGAGAAATTACATCAATGGGCTATACTATCAACTAAATATTATGCTTTATAAATGCCAAAAATTTGGAAAACCTTGGGAATTTGGCTGACTGCAATTTTGCTAGCATGAAATTTTGAGCACACTGCAAGAAGATAACAGATTTTTTTCACTGACTGTGGGCAGAAAAAAGGTTTCACAGGCCAAGTATTCATAATAACTGGTTCACTGGGTGCTCAGATACTGGTGTGAATGGGTACCTTAGAAATATGTGGAAGGTTACAGAGGTGTCCATAAAATCTGTAAGATTTGGCCCACTACTTCTTTTTGCTCTGAGCTGTAAAGCATTCACTTCAACAACAGCAGAGCTTCACCCTGCAGCAAAGGAAAATTCAAAGTATTTGGCCTCATGTGGCCAAACAAAGTGTTTGTTCAGTGGAACTAACTTAAGCAAATTCCTCTTAGTTAATAAACAGATGTATTTTCTTTCAACAAAAGCGAGATTGCTATTGAAATATAATGGAGATCTTTTGAAAGATTTTGTCTTGTTTAGGAATAGATTTTTTCACCACACTAAAAGAGGAAAAGATACAAGAGAACAGGGATTGTGTCAACAGCTCTCTTAATTGTAAATAATTTGTAATAGTGAATCAGAAAACATCTAGGAAAATAACATCAATAATTTAAAAGAATGAACAAGGTAAAAAGAGAGAGTGGTGGAAAGCAAAGCCCATTGGTGCAGTGGGGTCTGCTGCTTTCCCTGGCTTTCACACCCCTCCCAGGGAGGAGTCTGTTGTTCCTGGCCCTGGATCTTGTTTGAGTGGCTGTAGTTCCATTGATTTCAGGGCAGCCGTGCTGATTGATACCTGCCGGGGACACGCCACCTTGGTGTGGAACCCTCAGACACTAACGAGGCTCACAAAGGCAAAACAAGCCATTTTCCTGGCAAAGTTAATTTGTAAAGCCACCAGGATACAGGATTTCATAGTGTTTGTTATTTATTTGGGAGCCCACCTTTAACAGGCTTCCCTTTTGTTTTCTTTTGTCTTTTTCCTAAGGAACAAGTTTCCTCTCCCCTCGCTCACTGTCTTCTCTCTGGGCTACCACCTTGTTTTGGGTTAATTTCCCTAAACAGAGACATAAATACCATATCAGATTTTCTCTTACTTGGCTGCGAGTCAGGCCTGCTGTGCTGTGAGAACTTGCTGGAGTTGCAGAACCTGTCTCTGCAGCAGCAGCTGCACTTTGCATTTAGGAAAGGAGGCAGGAAAGACCCACCTCCTTTTTCTTTTTTTTTTTCTTTCCCCTCTCTCCAAGCCTTCATTAATCATATCATTTAACCAGGGGAAATAAATAAAATATTAATAATTTAAAAAAAGGTAAAACAAATGGGAGGTAAAGAAATCAACTCAAAAGGGAAGGGAGGGATGGGATGAGCACTTCTCATTTGTTCTAGCTTGCAACATGTCTTTATTCTTTCAGGTGAAAAAGCCACCAAGAATTAGGAACATATGTAAGAGAAAAAAAAATCTTAAAAGGCTGGTGTGAAAAAAGTCTGGAAAAGATCTGTCCATTATCAGTCCGGATTTCTGGTGGGATTACTAAGGAGCAAGACTCTGCCACTGCTCAACAGCGTGGCCAGTATGGAGTTTTGCTTTGCTGGCAGGCACCAGTGCAACCCACAGGACCTGCATTTGTCAGGAAACAGGGAAAGGGGATCCTACTCAGGAATATTTTTGGCATGCTTTATTAGAGCAGGGAACATTTCATCTGCCCCCACCAACCCTTGCTCAGAGCCCCCCAAAAGGCAGTAGAGCCCCTGCAGTGAGGGCTGTTTATTTTCTGCTCAGTTGCAAAGCAAAGGTCCTATTACTATTTGAGGGAGTTACAAGTATTCATCTAAGAAAGAAATGACCCATAAAGGCAGTTAAGTTAGTTTTATTCCTCCTGCATAAGTCAACCTCTTTTCTATATATAAAAGGATGGGGTTAGAAAAGGATATTTTTCAAGCAGTCCACTGATTTGATTGGCTGCACTTCCCCAAGTACTTTATAATTTGCAGTTATAAATAAATATGTTTTTAATAATCAATTGGTATTTAAATAACATACAATAACTGTCTTATTAAACCCCACTTTTTAGAATGAATAAGCAGTTAGACATTAAAGACATGGGTACCAAACAGCCACAGGATTTCAGACCATTTTCTTTTTTATATACAAGCCATAAATATCACTATGGAATTAGCTGGTTAGCCAAGGCCTTGGATGAAGCCAGCAGAAGACTTTGCTCTCTGATGTTGCCTTTAAGTGATCATATACTTTTCTGGTACGATGACTTTTTGAACAATAACCACATGTTATTTTCTTTGGCCACCTCTTACAGTTCAAAAGGGGCAGCCTCAGACTCCAGAGCTGAAGTAAAGTAATGTGCCCTCAAACCAGAGCCCAAAAATCAAGGACCATCTAATAGCAGGTTTGAGATGCTTGGTCTCAGTCAGCTGGGTCCACACTATTTCCAGCAGTGAAGCTCAGGCATTGCCTCAGGAAGGGGAAAAAATCCCCCAGAATTAAAAGTCCTCCATCCATAGAAGCAGTTGGCTTTGTCTTTCTTTGATGAGGACACATGTATATACAAACACACTCTTTTCCCTGGATGTTGTTTTTATTTTAGATTTTATAAGGAACAGTTGTGTGCTGACCAGCCTCAAGTCCTGCTCTTCTGCCAAGGACTTCTCTAAAATGGGATTGCAGAGCCAGGAGCACGAGAAAGCAAAGATACCCTGGGTGTTTGGAGAGAGAGGATGGTTTGCCATTGGGACACCTGGCTCTGGGTCAGCTGCAGCACCTGAGTCCATCAGTGTGGTTTGCCTTGTGATGGGGAAGTCACAGAGCAGGTGAGAAGCCAGATGTGTCCCTGAAATACCATGTTTTCCCCTGGATCCCAGCTGGAGACAGACATCATCCTGCACAGCACTGGGCTGGGGGGGATACCCCTTGGGAAGCAGCTGCCAGCATCATGCTGATAAGGCAATTTTTGGGTTTCAGGCTGTGTCTCAGCTACCAAACATCAGCTAACTATAGCCTTTCAAATCCCTTCACATGCCACAGGACCAGGCTGAGATCCCAGGTCTGGGCATGGGCTCTGCAGGTGCAAACTGGGGGAAGAATTCAGCATGCTTGACAGGAACCAGCTTGACCTCCCCTGGGTTAGAGAACAGCACAGGGTCAGTGTTGTGAATTGGGACAGCATCGTCCATTCATTCCCAAACTTCATCCCCCCTCCTCTGGTCTCTCATGGCAGGCTGGAGCCAGTACCTAAACCTCTGCTTCATGGTGGGCCTGGGGCTGGTTGGGAAGAAAGGCTCTTTTTGGTGGTACTTTGGGGCAGATGTGGATGCAGTGGCAGTGGGTCCCAGGGCAGGACATTCCACAAGTGCTCAATTTGCTCCTGCAGCCAGCCAGCCCCCTCACACCCCTTGTCTCCAGCAGCTCACCTGGCCCTTGCCTTCTTCTTCTGTCTTTTTTTTTCTTTTTTGTCCTTTTAACTCCCTGGCTCAGTTGAGATTAAGTCCTTGGCACAGAGCCCTTCTGGAATTTATTGCCACTTCACCAGACAGTAAATCAAGGCTACAGGGTTGTACTGCTGGTGACCCACTCCAGCCCATGCTCTGCCAATTCCCACTCCAGATCCTGCTCTGTCGATTCCCACTCCAGACCATGCTCTGCCAGCTCCCTCAGCACCTGTGGCAGCATCAGCCTGGTCACACAGCCCAGCAAACCTGCACACCTCCCAGCCACCAGGTTCTGCCTCCAGAGGACACACCAAGTCACAGATAAAGTTTACTGGCATGCTTGCTCCAATAACTTTTCCCATCACACTTTTATTTTTTTTTCTCAGTTATTATTTTTTCAGCCCCCTCCCATTGCCCCCCCCCCCTTATTTTATTTTAGGCGCCTCTGAGAGTTCAACTGTCGCCTGAGGCTTCAAACTAATTTTCTCTTCAGAAATGATTGCAGAAAGCCGCATGCATAATAAATCCTGTTATTGCTCTTGTTATTAAAATAGGTTGTTAGGGATGTGGACTTGGAGGCCTTTTTGTCTGATGACAGCAGTTCTTCTTAGCTTGGCGCTTATGGCTTATTGACTAAGGCTGCCAGGTTCAAAAAAAAAGAGAAAAAAAAGAAAGAATAAGAAAGGAAAATCAAAAAGAGAAGGAGCTGTAGCTGCTGTTTAATTGTGAGAAAGTTGGGATGATTTGAGGCGGTTCTTTTAATCATGTCCATGGGCTGTGTTGGAAAGACAGTGAATTTCTAGCAGCTCCAAGGCTGTACTGAGGGCCACAGAGAGCATCCGTGGTGAGCTCCTTTCTAGACCAATGATTAATTAATGTTTCTTTGACACGATTTATTTGAATGTTTAATTAATATCCTGTGACAGCCAGGACTGAAAAGCCTCACCATGCTGGGCACCCAGTGAACCCCAGTGAGAACCAGAGCCTTCAACGAAGAGGCTGAAGAGGTGAACAGGCTGAGGCACCGCAAGGGAAAATGAATAGGACCATTCTCCTTTTCCAGATGAGGAGCTGACCTGGATGGCAGCAAAGTGACTTGCTCAAGGGTGCCCAAAAACTCAGTGTCAGGACTATTAATTGAAGAAACACTTGTGAGTTCCTGCTTGGCATGTTGGTCAAAAGCTTGTGTTTCCTCACCTCATTTCAGCAAACCACACATTTACCCAACAACCTGAAAGCTGTAGCAAACCAGAGCAGAGCCCCTTTAAAATGAAATGTGGTTAAAGCAACAAAACTCCTGTGAAAATGTTTTCTTAAAACAATAAAAGGTTTTCAAGCAGATTTGATAAAGGAAAGTACACTGCCCAATCATTAAATGGAAACATTTTCTGGTTACCACATGAAAATATGCTTCATAAATCACTGTTGCCCTGTGAAACAAAAATCTGATCATAGATGAGCCTGTGCACTTAGCAAGCTTCTTATGCATGGAAACTATGAAGAAGGGTGTGTTTCTACCCAGGGAAACCAAACATGTCACGTCCATACAGGAGCCTCTGCCAGAACTGGCAAAAGTCTCATGGGGAAACTTCTTGCTGGAGGCACAGGAGGCAGGGGCAATGCACACACTGCCTGCATGGGAGCACAGTCCTTCCAGTGCCCTTCCAGTGCAGCCCTGGAAAGCACAGGGCATTGCTCAGGCTCCTCTGCAAGAGCCACTGGCATGGGGTGAACTGAGAGGAGATGACCAATGCCCTCCCTGACACTTTGATGTCTGCCTGGCCCTCACTCCCAAAAAGAGGACACTGCTTCACTTCTCCTCTTTAATATACACGTAGATGATACTGTGCAGTGATTGGCAATTAATGATTATTTTAGCACCAAATAAACACGGCTTTACAGAATTCTTTGTGCCCAGGATCAGGATAGCTTTTATACAGTAGCGTCCCAAAGAAGAAGCTCTGGAGATTTTTCTGTCCAGACTGCCATGCTGTGGTACTGCAGGCCTTGCTCTCAGTCTGAAGTACTGGGAGATATCCACAGAGTCAGTGAGCTCAGCCTCTGCAGCACGTAACTGCCCCGGGAGCACAGAGGGCAAGGTCAGGACAGGGGAGGTACCAGCTCACCTGTCACATTGTCCTTGGAGCAAATGGATCAGGTCCTTTGGCTCTGAGATATGGAACCAGACCTCAGGCTCGAGGCAATGGGGATGTGCCATCTCATTTCTGGTGCCAGGGGCTTGAGGTTTTGCTGGGGACTTCAGTGTTGCTGGGACTCGACCTGCTCTGTTTAAGAACCATGTTACTGTATAGGTTAGGCTAAAAATAGGTGCTATAAACTAATAAGACAACTAAATGTGACAATACAGAAGACTAAAAAGAGCTAAATCTATGAAACACTATTACCCAGAGGAGAAATATGGTCACTCAAAAGCTGTCAAGAGTAGCTAAATGCAAAGACTCTTGCAGAAAATATAGAGTCCATTAGAGAAAATACAGACCCGGGTGCATATTTAACAGGTTGAGAGCCCTAATTTGCAATTCTCAATCAATTAATTTAAGGTATCCACTTGAGTGTGTAAGCTGACACTAGATGTGAGTAAATGAAGTTGGACATTAATACCTGAAGTGCCCAAATTGAAAACAACATGCTTGGCTTCAGTTAGGAGAAAGAAATTCATGCAGAGCTTCCTCGCCCATGTTCCATTTCTAGGTGGATTTTAAAGAATGCAATTCATGCTCCAGCAATGCAGGAGCAATTACAGAAATGGAAAATGACCAAGTCATTCTCAGGTATTCATAGAAAATTGGCATCTCCTGAATATTGAATTGTACTGGGTCCCAGCTTTCTATAAATACAGAAGATCAATAATTATCAGGGAAATGCTTTGCTAACGTCTCAAAGTTGGCAGGACTGAAATAAGAAATGCCATTTACGTGTTACTGCCTGAAAGAGAGAAATAGTCCTTCCCATTCTCTTGATGAATACACCACTTGGCCTTGTGATGAGGAATAATTATGAGTTGCTCCATTTGCACACTCAGGAAAGGAGTGAATGAACAAAGGTTGGCAACAGCTGACTTGTTCTCCATGATGAACACCACACTGTTCCCAGCCTTTGGGGCCCAAGGAGCAGCTCCACCATACATGTCCAGGGGGACACGGTGTGTTAAAGAACAGCTGCTTTTGAGAACTACTTGGAGAGTCATTGAATAATAAAAATGTTTATTGCTAACCACCCAAAGGTCTTGGGGCACCTTCCAAGGGAGATAACATCACCAACCTCATTGTATAGGCATGGACCAGGGAAGGAAATCACTCAAGCTTTTAGGAGAAGGGTTGGGACATGAACTAGTGTTGATGCCATTTGATTCTGAGCATCAGCCTCATGCCTGTTGACTTTCTTTTCTTCTTTCCTGCACCTTTCCCTCCTGGGAATATCTCAGAGGCAGCTGTGAAGTACAAGGACTTCAAGTTCCCCCTTCCCAAACTCCAACATCTTAGAGTTTTCTTCATTGCAACAGACTTCAGAGTTTGAGAGAATAAAGGCAGAAGGGAATAAATAAGCTAGAAAACATATCATCATCATTACAAACATAAAAAGCTACAAATCTGTCACACTGCAGAAACTCTCACTTCATTGTTACTGTGATTTATTGGGGAGCTAATTTTAAACAAGTTTTCTTTTCCAAAACCACAACACAAAAACAAACTGAATAAGCAAGCCAGAGGACAGAAGCTAGTTGCTACCGGACAATTTAAGCAATAATCTCATTTGCTTTGTAGTATAAAAAGCAATAAAGGGCTGTTTACTGAGTGAATAAACACTGAATGAATCACAAAAAGCTCTTTATTGCGATTATACTCCAAGGCAGAGGAGATTATTGTTATTACACAAGAAGGCACAATGTGAAAATTTAACTCAATGCGCCAGATTTTCAGACTGTTTCAGTGGTACAATTGTGTTCGGGGAGTACATTGTGTCTAATCTTAGCAGGCTGTTTTGACAATCCTGCATGCAAATCAGGTGGTGGGGTACAAATGCATTTAATTAACTATTTACAGCCAATTTATGCAAGCCTGGTGGCTGGACACGTGTTTTGCACAAGCAATGGCGTGTTGAACTGGTTTGAAAATCAGTTGCCCTGTGTGATACGTTCAGCCCTGCAGAGCATCCACAGCCCTTCTGCAGAGAGCAGCCTCCCAACCCCAAATTCAGCCACAAGGTGCCTCCTCCTCACGGGGCAAACCTGCACAGCTCCCATGCAAAGGCAGCTTCGAGGAGGTGGACAAGGGCAATGTAAGCTATAAAAGAGAAAAAGCCTATAGCAAAAATAAGTTCGTTATTCAGGAAATACAGTTAAAACAGCAGGCTTGAACTCCCTTTAAAAATATGCATAAGAAGGTCAGTATGTATTTTTTTCTTTTTAATCGCTTTTGGTTTTTGCTTTTTTGCCCCACGTTTGGAATGCTTCAGCCACGCAAGGAGGGGATAGAAACAACATAATGTTATATTGGCAATCAGTCTCATCAGACAACAATAATCAGGTCCAGCTACTTGGATGCAGCAAAAAAGCCTCATGATTTTTTCCAGAATTGTAGGTCTGCTCTGTGTATTTTGTTTGATTTCTGAACTACCCAGTAAGCAAGCAAGGAGCTAAACTCACAAGAGCAATTTGGAGCAAATAGTTCAAATTAGCTCTGGTGTTTGTCCAGTTTTGGGGGCAATTAAGTAGATCCCAGGGATTTGGGGGTTATTTATTTTTTAATGAAACTTAACCAGCCTCCTGACGACACCGTTTGTGAAGCTCTCATTGATTCAGTGCTAACAGCACAGGGAACAGGCACTGCAGAAACAGCTTTAGTGCTGATATTTGAAAATATGGCCTTTTGGATCTATTTTAAGCCAAACCTCCCATGTGGAAAAGAGGCATCAATTTGGACCGCTCAGGTAAAGAGGAGGAGTGTAGGAGGTTTGTCATCAGCATTTCCTCACCTCGCCTATCTTATTAGCAATATAAGGAAAAAGCAAGAGCCAACAAGAGCAAATGATGGTTAAAGTAAAATAACAAAAGTGAAAAGAAAATATAGAATATTATGGAAAGTGCACATGAAAAAAAAACCCACCACAGACCTTAAAAATATCAATCGCCTGAGCTCAAAGCAATGGATTTATTTTTTAGATTGTTAAATAAACATGAGACAGGAATGGACGGGGCTGTCATGGATGAGAATAGAAAGTATTTTGTTGCCGATAGTTCTAAATCTCTTTTGAAGGTTTATTTTGTGAAGGCCAAAGCTTTCAAGATCCTGAATTCAATTCCTTTGGGCTCCTGGCCTCTGTAAACACTTTCATGGACTACCAGTGGGGAGAGAGGAGCTCTGGCCCTGGAGCACAAAGCCTTCATGTTCAAGACACGATTTCTCTGAGTAAGATGTGGTTTTGGCTGTTCTGTCGAAACCACTTACACCTGGTTTACTTCAGCAGTGCTGGGCAGGATATGGTAAATGACCTGGAGTGTGAGGACCAAACACACCAGATGTTCCTACACACACATTCCCTGTCACAGTGAAACTCCCAGCAACTGCCCTGTCCCCTTTTTCATTTCCTTGACCACAATTCAACAATCTAAGCAAAACATTATTTTTGAAATATACCTATTTTCCCCTTCCAGCTCTGACTCTCATTACCCTCCTGGCCAAGGTTTAATTCCTATTAGCTGTAATTCTCCTCACAGCAAGGCTCCTGTTAGCACTTGCTACATTTGATAACTCCTGGTCTTACAGGTATGTTTTTGCATTCAGACCAAGAGTTCCCTTCTGACAAAAGCCAGGGATGAGAGCTGGCCATCCTGTTTTCCAGTGGTCATATCTGGGTGTGACAACCCTCATGGAAAGGTCTTCACAAGAAGGGCCTTGTTTATATGTGCTCCCACCAGGTCATGGGTAAAGGCAGTGACAAGCAAGGAAGGAAGACTTTGCATTATTGAATATAACCTTGTCAGATCAAGTAGGAAAAAGCTCACATTCCCAGTGGATCTATCTAAGGTTTCATGCTAGTATTTCTTGAGACAGAGCTCTAGGAATACAAGGAATGGTTTGCAAATCCTCAAGCTGTACCATAAATACCCCTTAGGTGATCTCCTTAAAGGAGATACAAACTAGTGTCTTTTTGAAGACACAAGGAGAAACAAGACCTCCAAACCTGAATTAAGTTTTTTTCTAGATCAAGAAAAATGGTAAGCCATGGAAAACAGATGGGAAAAAAAAATCCATTAAAACATCACACATGCTTGTCAGGATCAGCAGAGCAGCAATACCTTCAAATGCCTCTTCCCACCTCTTCTCCACAGCAGCAGAGGTGATGCAACCCAAACTATTGCAGCTACACAGAGTCACCAACAACTTGTAAAGGAGTGAATATGGTTGATATGACTGAAGATGTGACCTGCAGGACAATGATATTTCTCCAGCAAGAAGGAGCAGGATGGAGGTGTAGACCTGTCCATGGAGTTTCAGTCCACCAAAAAGCAATGACAACAGCTGCCAGTGAGGCTGCCCAGGCTTATTCTGATGTCCACCTTTTTATCCAGAACATGAGTGGATTGTTGCTGCACATATAGATTTCAAGGTTTCTTTTGTGTTTTTAATTTCTTTTCTCTTTTTCCCTGATACCAACTCTATATCATCTTAAATTCTGATAACCTAACTCAGCTGTAACTTGTTGAAGTTGTATTTAAATGGAGAAAGAAACTGTACAAAATTGTGCCAATATTTCCTGGTCTTCACTTTTTCTGACTTGTCTCCCTCTTCAATGCACGTTGTGCCCCCCAAGGTTAGGAGAGTGCAACACCTGTGATTTCCCTGTGGGTCTGTAGATGTTACACTAATACAAGCAATACCTGACAGTGTTTAAATGCTGACATCTGGAGTTCACTTGTTGAGAATTTTATAAGGAGGGGAAAAAAAAAAGGCTCACTTTATATGTAATTTTACATGTCACAGCTTTGTTTTTCATTCCCAAATATCATCCCTTTCCCTCAATTAGTCAGCCTTCTGTTGTGTGAAATGACTGTCATCTTGTGAGTGTTGTAATTGCCTTTTGTAAGATCAAAACCAGGTATAGCACTAAAAAAAACCCAAAAGAACAACCACCTAATGGGACAAATGCTGCAGATATAGCACAGAGAGCTTTGTTTAACTTCAGAGGTGGGAGTGGACCGGCTTGAAAGGAACAGACTGTGCTCCTTAGCAAACTGTTATTGTAGAAAAATATTTAGCCCTGCTTTGTGATTTAAATAGTAAAAACCTTACAACTATATAGTTTTATCAAAAGTGATTTCAAAGGCCTTCGCAGCCCAGGCAGAAACTATTCTGCTCAGTTCTGAACTGCAGCCAGCCCTGGGGTGAAGCAGCACAGCTATTTAAAAGTGATTTACAACATGAGGTTAAGAGGAGCATTTGATGCAAATGAACTCACTGGATGATTTCTGATGGCTAACATGCCATTAGCCTTCCTTATATCAAGCCAACATCTCAGGCTTTTGTGAAAACCACCATGATTTTCTTAATAAAAGAAAAATATAAAAGCTCAAAGGGCTTATCCAGGTGGAGCTGGGAGGGAGGAACTGAGTTCTGTTCATGAGGTGCACTCCACATGAAATTTCACTTACAAAAGAAAGCAGGTTTAAAAAAATAAAATAAAATAACCTGTCTGGGTGGAACCTGGCAGAAGTGCCTAGACAGGGGACTTTCCCTGCTACCCTGCACTAACTTGTTCCATTAATCCTTCTAATTTCATGTATTCATTTTTACACAGCTTAGCTTGTTCGCTGCATGCCAGTACAAATCATGTTTTGCTCCCTCTTCCCTCATCACGCCCCTGTCTCTGACAGGACCTGGCTGCTGCTGCAGTAACTCATCTGCTCTGTCAGCTGAGCCATTGGGATGCAAATCTCTTCTTGTCCCCTTGGGGTGCCATCGATACTTTATTAAGAGTTTGCATCCCTCTTTATCCAGCGAAGTGATGGGCTAACTGCATTTTCCTTACTCTCTAGTGGTCTCAGAGGACAATAAATAAATAGATATTCTCTAAAAATGTTTAGTAAATAATGTCTGAAGGAGAATTGACTCATAGTTTATCAAGGTTTCTTAAAACTGAAATTTGTTTTAAAAAACTTGCATGTTTCAAGTATCATTTCCCCCTCTTTTCCTTGAAGCCATGTCCAAAAATACATCAGTGATACATAACTGAGATTCATTTGAACCGATTATCCAAAACTGTCTCAAAACCCAGTGCATCCACCCATCAGATTTTGCCAATATAAAACCATATTAGAGTCAGGACCTGCTTTGGATGTGATAAGTCCTCCCTTCTGAAGGGGATGCTTGGCCATTCAATTTGAGGGCAAAGTTCTAACATACAAACACCTGAAGATTCACCAAAACTTTAAATCCAATTGCTTAAGTTTGCCCAAGCCCATTATGAGTCCCTTAGGCTGGTGATGCTCTGTGTTTAATCTGAAGTTTATGGCAGTGAAGTCCCCAGAGAAGCTTCCCAGTACATGCTAAGCCAAACACATACTTTACCATTCTTCTGAAAACACAGAAAAACATTTTCCTGAAGACACAGCAGATCAGGGGAGCAGCATCCTGAGCCACTGGTGCACACATGCTGTGACACAGCGGGCCACACACTGGTTTTCTCCAAAGCCTTCCTACTTTTTCCAGGATGTAGGTCAGATGCCACTCTCTGGAGGAGCAGCTACTCCATATTCTATGGTGCCCCATGCACTATATATGGCACATCTTACAAACCCTTCATCAGCTACAGAATTATTCATTTCCTCATGGATTTTTCAATAGGCTCATCATGACAGCACCCAAATGCTTCTCAAATCCCCAAGTATGTCTCTTCAGAGCAGTCTGATGAGGATGGGAAAAGAGGCCCTGAAGGACAAAGACTAGGATGTCACTGCATGTTTGGTGCATCCAAGATGAAATAACAGAGCTGAAGTTCCATGGCAGTTCTTAGGCTCAAGGATCTGCTCCAACCTCACCTCCAGGCAGGTGAGGACCCAGCACCCTTGTGACACAGACCACAGCAAACCTCCTAGACCTGCAGAAAATGAGAAGCCCCCAGCAACTGAAGCCCTGGGACAGCTGTGATCAGCCCACTCACTCAGCCCTGCCTCAGGGCTCCCTGGCAGAGGCAGGTCCAGGGGTACATTTTGCTGCCTCCTCTGCAGTTTGCAGCTTTATTCACTAAGTGCTTTGCAATCTTACCAAGGCTAAGGAGCCTGGAGTCCTGTGGCTTTGACCTCCCAGCTCCTCTTAGCAATGCTTTTATCTGCAGCCCACTCACTGGGCACTGCTGTGATGTAGCTTTGGTCCACTCAGGACTTCTCTGCTATTGGCTCTCTTTGTCCTGATGCATGGTACTCTTTCTCAGACCTGGTTGTAACTGCTTTACATTCCCCACCTAAACATATTTCTGGATCTTTATTCCTGGGTCGTCATTCCTGAGTCCATATTCATCAAGAAGATGCTATTTCTATAAAAAGAGTCACTGTCTTCCCCAAAAAAGTTCACCCTGTTTGTCAGTCTCACCTTTCTTCACCTCCCCCTCCCTCCTTCAAGACAGGAAGACTTATGAATAAGAAAGGTTTGTTTAGCAAGTTAAACTCCAAGATGGCTTTAAACAGAAGGTTATGAATAAACAGAAGACAAAGCACAGGCCTTCAGCACTGCAGTTGGATCACTCTCTAATTACCTTGTCTTTGTCTAGAACTCAGCAGGTCTTGCCCTGCACATCAGAGTGCACATGGCAACATTTAGGAGGTAAATGCAAATACTCAACTCGAAACCTGGTGTTTCATGATTCCCTGCCTCATGCCCACGGGGGTGAAGGCTGTCCCATTTCCTCACATCCCATTTTAAGTAAATGTTTCCTTCCCATCTTCAATCTTCAGGCTTTATAGAGCTTACTGTCAGCACCCAACCTCACAGACACCCTAAGTTCACACACCGTATTTCACAGTCCAATTAGACCTGTTTAATTTCCTACTGAATTCCATGAGTTCAGTGACCACAGACCTGTGCTCCATACTTCTCAAGGCTCCAGTGCTGACCCTATCAGGGACTCATGTCCCAGCTTTCCCAGCTGATAAGGAGGAATGCTGCCAGGAGGTCAGCACTTCTTCCATACCCACAGGCCACACAAGCTGCCTCTCCAGCACCTTCCTCCTGGGCTGGTTTCTGGCACTTCATTGGCTCATGAACTTTGTTCCCTTTATAGCAGAGCCTGGAGCGTGAATATTTGCCTTGCATCTTTTCCACTTCCACCAGAACCCCTTTTTGAGATTGCAACTGCACCTCCCCTACAACACCTCTTTTATTTGTACATGAGAACACATCAGACACAACATCTTAAGACTCTTCATTAGCCTCTTCCTAATTACCCTTACCACAGCACCCATGCACCAGTAAAGTAGGAGCAACATTGGATGTAAATATACTACACCGGTTTCAACTTCTGCCCTTGTAATTCTTATTTCGCTTTCTCCAGGCTGTATTTCCTTTGAAGAATAAAATGGTCTCTTCTCAGTCTCTGATAGTCTTACGCAAAACAGAGGAATCTAACTATTCTTTTAATTAAGAGTAATTTCCCCAATCACCTTCCCATCTTCATAATAAGATGCAGAGCTTCAGTTCTGGACAGGTTTAGTGCAAACTTCCTAAGATCCCAAAAAGCCACAGTTCTTTTGAAAAAATCAGACATTGAGACATTAAAGAACAGGTTTGACAACTGTTGGATGATCGAGCTAATCCTGCCTTGAACCACAGAGAATTAGATGACATCTGAAGGTCTCTTCCACCTCATCCTATAACAAACTTTATTTTATACAATTAAGGATGATCAGAGAACATATTTTCCGTTGGCATTTCCCAGCTTTTGAGCATTTGCAATCTTAAGAATGTTCTTTTGAGGGGAGATTCTTGCACATATGAGCGTGCTCAATGCAATAAAGAGAAGATAAAGTTGTTTGAGTACTGCCCTACAATCATTCCATCTGTGACAGGAGGGTTTGTCCCAGATGCTGCCAGCCACTGCTGGGAACAAAAGGAGAATCACTGAGTCTTTGGGTGCTGAGTAACCCCGAGGGCCAGAACCCCACGCTGTCCTACACCCCCTGCACCTCGGCAGTGAAGCAGTTAACAAACCATTCTCCTTCCTGTGAAAACACAAAGCAGCTGCTTAGTCCTACTCTTGGCAGAAGACAGCAGCCCCCTCTGCACTGCTTGTCTTCTGCTGCTCTTGGATCATTGCAGAGCTAACCAGCTGTTGCATTCCACATGCCAGTTCCACCAGCTCGGGAAAGCAAGAGCAGGGGTAGCTTTATGGCTGCACTAAAAGGAAGGAGAATAATACACTGCTGAAGCAGAAAGGGCAATATTTATATAATAAACATTTTTCAGGAATATAATGATTCCTTTGTCGCCAGAATTTTGGAGTGGTTAATGCGCACACCAAAAGCGCACCTATCCCGCATGCTCAGGGCCAGCTAAGATGTTCCCAAAGTGCCTGTGCACTGCAGATCTGCACAGCCCTCCCTGCAGAATTCCTCGCAAAGTGAGGTGGGCAAATGCACAAATACTTCTGAAAATATAGTTGCATGTACGAAATGCCTCAGTTTTTATGCCTGTGAATATGCAACTTGGATGATCTTGTTTCCAAGTTTAAAAATAACATGTGAAGTCAAGCACCGGGGGTTTATTGCAAAGAGGTTCATGCTAGATCAGTGCACGCTAAGAGGGTGTTCACATATGAACTACAATTTGGACACAACCACGAGTATCAGCTGCAGACTGAGATTCTGACTCAGAGCCTCTCTGTTCCTTCAGATGGACAGTTCAGGCTAGACCTGAGTATACTGAGTTCTGTTTCTGACTCAAATATAGAGCAAAATTCTATGTAAGTCAAAACAGGCGTAGTGTGAAAACTTTTCCAGAAGCTGGAGTGTGGGTAACTGGTGTGTGTATTGGTATCTTTTCTTTAAAGATCTGTCTTTGCTTCCTAAACATGGTAAGGGAACTCCCACACTAGTGAACCAATGGCCTGGCAACAGATCACAAAGAGTACCTGAAAATGATACAGGTCATTCCTAAAGATAAACTGATTTTTATCTGGGAAAGTTTACAAAGACAAGCCAAAGGGTTTCAGAGTTCATACACAATTTTCGCTCAGAAATTATTCTCCCTATGCACAAAAGTCCATGTTGAAATTTAGCCTGAATAAACTGACAACCCATAGTTCAATATATTAAATAATCTGCTAATAACCAGTCTTTAGGGGGGACAAAAAAACCCAACCACATTAAAGCAGGCACTTCTGCTGAGTTCTCCCATACTCGTGGTCCCCTTAGAAATACAGCACCAACACAAACTGCTATCAATAAACTCCCCATCCTTCTTGTTGTTCCTTCTCTCTGTCCTGGTATAGTCACCCTTCTAATCCCAAGTGGCTGCCTTCTCTGCTAGAGTGTCCCTAAATCCTGACATCCATTTTCCACACCCCTGGACATCAAATATCCAGGCCCCAGCAGTGGTGACTCACTGACTTCCTCACTCTTCCTATTTCTGGACTTCTAGGAGTAGTTTTCTGTGCTTGATTTCTTGGATCTCCAGCTCCTAGCAACATTTGCAATAGTGCAAGTCCTCAGTGGCCACCACA
Organism: Xenops minutus; assembly: GCA_035221455.1. Taxonomy (NCBI): domain Eukaryota; kingdom Metazoa; phylum Chordata; class Aves; order Passeriformes; family Furnariidae; genus Xenops; species Xenops minutus. Next base: position 4,314,776 of record JAWWEE010000051.1, on the reverse strand, counting down.
TGGGTTTCCAAGCTTTTTTTTTTTCTTTTTCTTTTTTTTTTTTTTTTAATGCAATCTAAAAGTCTTTAAAACAGAGGAAATTCAGCCAAATGCAAAACCAACATTAAACGGCATTCAGGCAAATGGTACTTGAAAGTGAAGGGAAAAGATTTTCTTACGTACAAGGCTTCTTGAAATTTCTGAATCACTTCTCTCAACAGATTTTTGTTTTAAAAAGAATTATCTCAAATATTTTCCTTTTGCCATAATAGCTGTAAATTATACATTTCGTAATGATATCAGGTTAATAGAGATATATAAAGATTCAGAACATTGCTATTTCAGTCAGACTATTTCCTATCTAAAGAAAACACTATTCCAATTCCAAATTAGAAAGTCACCTTCAAATGAGAAACACAGCTTTCTTTATGAAAATGTTGAAAAGTCCTCATTCAATAATTTCTTCCACTCTTCCTTCAAACCTGAGTATTCATCAAAGCCAGCTTTTACTGGAGAATTGGGTAGTTCTCACTACAGCAGCAATCATGTAATAAACCAAAGTCCTTGAGCAACAGAAAAATTCCTTATTAAAATAAAAAATAAAATCCCTTTTCTTTGCTGTGTGGCTCCAGAGGTGAGCTCAGCGAACATGAAGAGGTGTGTTGCATGGTTATCTACTCTGATTAATTTGTTATATCCTACAATGTACAGAGGTTGGAAACCTGACTTGCCTTCCAAACAGCTTTCTTAGCACCTTCCTTTCCCATCCAGCCCAGGAAATATTGTGACCTGGAGAGCAATATTCCTGTAGGGTATCTGCAGCTCTGCTGCTCCTGGCAGCAGGACTGACAGGGATGCTGGGGCTGCTGCTGGCAGTGCCACATTGGGGTAGGATTGGGTACCTGCCATGGGTGCTGGGTACCAAAGTGATGTCACCTGTGAGCTGCTGTTTGTGGGGTGCAGGCTAATGCTTGTTAGGTCAGACATCCCACCTCCAAGAGAACCCTTTTATCTTCCTGATGGAGTGAATTGTTATTGTTAGCTAGTGGTGTGTGGAGTTTGTGTTAATGTCATTATTGAGTTAGCAATGCAATGATAGTGCCAGGCTGCTAATTAATTACTTGCAAGATGGTTTTGCTATCCAGCTCTGCCTGTGACTGGGTAGATGTGGGTCTCCCCCTAACAAATTTTGCCAGGGGAGATTTAAATTGGTTACTAGGGTTGTCAAGCACTGGAAAAGGCTGCCCAGGGCAGTAGTGGAGTCACCATTCCTGGAGGGATTTAAAAGACATGTAGATGTGGCACCTGGGGACATGGTTTAGTGGTGGGCTTGGCAGTGCTGGGGGAATGGTTGGACTGGATGATCTTGGAGCTCTTTTTCAACCTAAACAATGCTATGAATCTGTGAACTGCCCCGCACTCCCCAGCAGTGGGGTCACCAGCAAGAACACCTCTGAAGGTTATCCCCTCTGCACACATTTTAAGTATTACCTTTTAAAGAAGTGTTCTAATTTTTGAAGTGACATATCAAGTCCTTAAACTTGGTCATGCTTCCTGAAATACAAAAAATAGTCAAGAATCCCTGCTCAGTCAGGACAGGTCTCCTTGAAGCCCTTGCTTTACAGTTTGCCTGTGTACTGGGGGAGCACAGAATCCTTCACTGCTGTTTTACAGTGCTGGGTTTATTATGAAGGTAGCCTGCTCTTTCACTGGAACTGGAACTGGAACACAGCTCTCCTTTATCCAGGGCTAGTGGTTATTCCAGTTTGTTCCTCTGACACTAGAAACCTTCCCCTTTATTCCAAAAAACTTTGTTTCAAAGAATTGCCATTTTCCAACCAGAAGACTTTTAATGACAAAAATTCCTAAGCAGTTCCAATTATGGCTCAGTCTGAGGGATAATATTGTTACCCTTAATAAAACAACCTTTGAGCATCCCATTATGTGTCCCTAATGCTCAGGAACTTGGAGGGAAGAGCATTGGTGAAATTTAGGGGGTTGTTAGGTGAGCCTGTGCTGTTTCTTTGACTCCCCTGGTTAAGTGGAACCCTACCCAACTGCTGTGGGATCAAAGCTGGGTGGGAAATGTTACAAAAGAAACTGGTTTCCATGTGCTGCACAGGGAGAAAACAGACAGACAAAGAATGTGCCCACCTCACCTGTGCAGCCCCAGCTGAAGGGGGCTGAACATCAGGCTCCTGCTGAAGGCAGCAGCTCCTGGGGCTCGGGCTCCAGTGCTCCCCCAGCAGTGGGGCTGTGTGAGGGGCCATGCGTGGGCTGGGATTTCCTGGCACATCATCCAGCCCTTCCACCAATTTTTTTCAAGCACATCGCCAAGCTTTGGAGTTAACTTTCTAATGAGGATAATTATTATTATTACATGCACACACAGACACACACACACATATATATATAAACCCCCCATATTCCTGTGAGGTTTCTTCAGCTTGTCCCAGAAAGAAAACCTTTCCACTGTGTGGGCTGTGATTGGGAACACATGTACCCACCACACCCCAGTGCGCCCCGCTCGCTCTGGTACTCATTACAAGGGGAGCAGAGCCTGGTGCAGAGGTTTCTTTAATTCCTTGGGTTTGGAGACTCAGCAATCGAATTACCTGAAGAGACTGGAGTGTCTCTGGGGTGCAATCAGTCATGCAGCGTTTGGGTTAGGCCAGGGTGGGGAGACACGGGTAATATATACACGCTGGCAGCGTTATGTAGCCACCCAACTGGGGGAAAAGGAATTTCTCTTAATTAATGGCGTGATGTATGACACGTTAGCAACACAAACTCTTTAATAAACCCCGATGCCTTCTTTTACAATTTGCACAAGATGAAAGCACGCCGGGATACCTGTAGGAACGGGGCATTCAGAAGTGCTGGCAGAGCAGCTTGTGGTGAGGGAGCTTTAATAGCTGCACATGGAGCTTTTGATTCTGGAGTCAATTTTAGACAAAGCTGCCTTGAAGCAAAGGAAGCAAGTTTCACTTTCAACCTTGCCCAAGGCTGCTACCCAGAGATGAAGATACCAGTGAAGAAGACTGAAATCTTAATTTAATTAACTATAATCCCCAATGGGACAAGCTTGGGAGGTTTGATTCAGAGCATGTTTATCTGAATCTGAGCTAAAGTATTGGCTATTCAAGTTCCAGTTCCAGTTTTAGTTTGGCACAGGACTGAGGCACAGACTAGATGTAAAGCTCAGATTCACTCAGATTTGCCCAAAGTATAAGGGTGCTCAGATTTGGCTCATGTCAAAAATACTATGTTTACATTTACAATGAGTTTGGCCTTCTCCCACACTAAAAGCTATTTATTTAAACCTCTCATTTTGGTCATGTCTTTTCCATCTTATATTTCTTAGACTGCTAGGTCAAAAAGTGAGTAAATAGGTCAAATGTTTCATGAAAAATGGAATACAGAGGCGATGTGGCTAGGACTTGGATTCCAGAGCTCTAAATTAAGCATATTAGCAAAGACTGGTATGAATTACTATTTATTCTTGTGCTCTTTGATGGTCTTTGCCTCCTTGAAGACCAGCTTTTGGTTTAGACCAAGAAAGGAAAGGAAAAGGAAATGTCCCGGCTCTTGGCAGCTGTGGAGATCCCTGAGCTGAGTTCCTGGAAGAACAAAAACCTCAGAGAGATGGGGGTAATGAAACCAAAATATGAATAAAGAAATAAAATCTTCATCAGGGCCCACCAAATTCAGCAGAAAAACCAGGCATGATCCCTATGGCCTTCAGGACAACCCACAGCTCAGAGAAGAGACACAGACCTCAGGGCTGCAGATGTGACAGGAAATTTCAAATTCTCCTAATCACAAAAGCAATAAGAAAAGCATTTCAGGACTCTTCTGGAAGAAATTTACAGTATCTTGGTCATTGCACTTAAAGAGGAGTGACAGATGTGTTTGCCCTGAGACCAAGACCAGGGTCTTGTGTGACACTGTCACGGTCCAACTCCATATCCTTGAGATCTGTGCAGGGCAACCCACAAGGAAAGACTCCAGAGAGAAAACACTGAACTCTGGCCTTATTTCTGGACCACACACCACAATCACCTTGTCTTTCTTCCATGGCTCTCCATAAAGGTGAGAAAGAACAAAACTCTCCAGTGAGCAAAAAACCTGCATCCCCCATAAAAGAAAGGAAAGAGAGGTCTTGCTTCAAACCTGCTGCTTCGTTCTAGTATAAAACTTTTGGGGTTTTGTCTTTTTTTCTTGAGAGCAATCTAGTGTGGCAAATAAAAGCCCAGCTAATTTTTAAATCAGCATGTAGCCAACTCAGCCACCCAGTAGCTCTGTCCTTGGGCAATATTATTGAAGCACACACAATCTATACTAAAGCGATCAGCTTCCCTCAGGCCTGCCAAGGGGATGCGTTAGGCGAGCCCAAAATATGACAGAAGGAAATTTATGTGCAACTTTTACACATAATATCTCATTATGACTCTCCCCAATCTTTCAATTTTAAAAATAAACGGCCTTTGTAATGATTTTACCAGGAGCATGTTGGAAGGGAGATTGAAAAAGAAAAAGGAAAGTGGCTTTGGCTACAGTTAATTCTTTTGCTCTTCTCCTTCTCTCAGGTTTTTCTTTAATTTTCCTGAAGATGTTTCCACTCAATCTAGGAAGAAATGGAATTTCCCCCTCCCTGCCACCACTCTTTCTTTGTTTTGCCCATGTTTTCAAAGAATGGAATGGCTGACATAATGAAGCCTATGTCAATAGCAAAGTCATTTTGACCAGCCGGTAAATAATGAAAGTTTCCACTTAATGTGCAAGGCAGTTTACCCAGGGGACAAGGGCTGTGTCCCCTCTCAGGCCAGCAGACTGTCATCCCTTGCACGCTGCACACAGCTGGGAGCTCTGCCTTGCACAGACCAGGGGGTTCAGCTGGGACTGGGGTCAGATGCTGCTGTGCCACAAAGCACATGCACTTATGGACACTGCAGAACTGATTGCACAACCATGGCAGCTGGGGCTTGCAAAATCAGGCCCCAAATGGAATTGAAAACAGGTGGAATAAATAAGAATGCACAAGTAAGAGGGGGGAAAGCCCCCTTGGTGATTGATCTGGAACATACAAGAGTCAGAGCTGACCCCAAGACTCGGTTTGATAAAGAAAGGGTAACTCTGTTCCTTCTCCACTGAGATGCCAATCATGGCATAATTTTCTCCTGTTTCATTGCAGGCATCAGCAGGAATGACTTGGTGTGCTATTCCTACTCCCCAGACCACAGCCTGAGAACCCACGGGAGGAACATATACCTGAAGTGAGAACCAGTTACGAGCATTTTCGGGAACAACCTCCTCTTAGGAGGGGTAAGGAAAACAAACAAAGCCAAACTCTCCCAGCTTCTGCTGGTAGCAGAGTGGGATGTTCTCAGAGTGGAAAGCAGAATCATTGCCAATGTACACTGACTGTGGGGAGAGCATTCCCAGGGCAGGCTGATGGGCAGGCGACCATTGTCAGGCAGCGAGAACTGGAGCAAATGTAAAAATATTCCAAAAGCTTTTGTTGTGACACAGTGCTACATCATGTTTCCTTTGCATCCCAAATTCCCAAATACCTTCTCAGGAGACAACAGTTCTTATGCCTCTTCCCTTCTGGTTCATCTCTTCCCCTCTCTGAAGTTCACACACTGGGACGAGATCCTGCTTTTAACCAGGTTTGCTTCATTCATTCATGCATTGCTGCTTGAATTTCCATATCACGCCACACTGCTTGAGTTTCATTTGTGATGTGCTTATGAAAGCAGCAGTGAAGTTATTAGCACCAAAAATCTGTAAATACCTTCCAGAGGACTCCTTATTCTCCTCTCCGGTGCATCCATCAATAGCTGGAGCCAGTGGGTGACCCCTTCCCTGGGGTGGTTTCAGCTACATCTTTTCTCTCAGGGATGAGCTGTGAATTATTTGTGTACTTCTGGAGAAACCACAGAAATTATTAAAGCTGAGTCCTAAAGTAAATAAGAAGAATGTATATATTTAGCAAATGACCATAACAAAAATAACATCAGAAAACACAGACAATAGATGATAAACAAATACATTTTTGCAAGGAGATTGTGTATTTTCATTGTATTTATGGTGTATTAGTTCTACATTTGAAGTGAGAGAGTGGCAAAAAATCATCAGCCTGGGGATTGCTGTGGGCATAATGCCATCATTGAATTTTTGGGGCCTCAGTTTTTTCCACTGTAGAACAGGTACAACCCATCAGGTTAATGAAAATGCATTTTTATTTAGATACTGCTTTGAATTTGGCATCTGCCATGGACACAAAATGAATGTGAAGAATCAAAATGTTAGAATTTGGAATGGATTGGATTGGAAGGGACCTTAAAGATCATCTTGTTCCAATCCCCTGCCATGGGCAGGGACACTTCCCACTAAACCAGGTTGCTCAGAGCTCCATCCAACCTCCCTTCCAGGGATGGGAACCTCAAACTGAGCTCATTTTGAACACCCTGACACAGCTGTACATGAAACACCTGGCAGTAAGAAACCTGAAGACTTGGCATCCAGGGTGGAATGATGCAATTCCACTGATTGCAGTAAATATATAAAATCATAGAGACATTTAGGTTGGAAAACACCTTTAACATCAGTGAGTTCACGTGTTGGTGTTATATGAAAATTGCTCAGGCTGTAAATCAAACAGCACAACAATTAGCATGTGGCTGTTCTTCCCACACCTGAACATCCCCCATTTCACTGAATTCTTAAAGGAAAAAAATTGCCCCCTGTTTTGAACAGATTTGAAAGAAATCTGCCCCAAATCCTTCCACACTTGCCACATCTCCGGGTATTACCTGGCAATGCTACTGCTCTCCCTGAGCAATCTTGAAGTGAAGGCATCTTTGTTCCACCACTAATTTCTTTGGAAATACAAAGTATTGGACACAGCCCAAACCCATTTTTCCATTTGTAGCATGAAGAGTCTTTTCTATTGAGTTGTTATAATTGGATCCACCACTACAGAAGTTGGGCGTATGTTTGACATATTTTCTACGTGGGGTATGAACACATATTTATTTCCAAACACATCTATTTCCAAAAGAAAAAGCTGACTAGAAAGCTCAGAATTTAAGAACGTTAAAAAGGGCAAGAGGCTGGGAATGAGGAGAGAGGAAGTGAGAAGTACACTGTGGTGGGGCTATTTCAGCCTCATCTGCTTCTTTTGGAGACCTCCTTTCCCAGGCCAATGTCACACTTTTGCTCCCGGCAGGCTGACCACAGAGGGGACCTGGTCTGGCCACTTGGTCACAGTTACCTAAGGCAGCCACAAAGTTCAGTGGCTGCTTGTGGTTTCAAATCCCAGAACCCGTAAAGCACAAATACAGGTTTCAAATGCGAGGCTGTGACCTCTCCACTCACCAATAAAACATGCCCAAAGTCATAATAAACAAAAACCTTACAATTCAGGGTGGCAAGGCATAAACCAGTCATATGTATTTTCTTTCTGGCCACTTAAGCAAATCTTCGCCTTTACCAAAAACTACCTCAGTGAACTAAGTTAGCAAAACAATCCTGATTACAACATAGGTTAAAAAAAATAAGTCAAATAAACTTAACCTAGAGTTTCTCATGGGATGTTTTATGTTCTTGTTGTTGCAGAGCAGAATATGGGCCAGAATAAACATGGAAGGGACACAAGTGTGATAATATAATGACACCTTTTATTAGCTGAAAGAAGGAAAAAGAATAACAGAACTTTAGATACATCAAAGGTCTTTTTTTCTTCACTTTCAGGATGCAGAAAGGAAAAACCACAGCTTGTATATTCCTGACAATACTCATCTTGTCAGGAGCATGAACTCACGTTGTTGGTTTTTCATGGCTCTGGATAGCCAGCGAGGGAGGGGGAAGGGGAGAGAAAGAGTGGCTTTGTAGGAATCGAGGGAACTGACATCTGGTTATACAACGATACAAATTTGCAGGTCATACTTAACAGCACCAATAATAAACTGCAAAGAGGTGCTGGCTACTTTCAGAGTGACACTGTGGTAACCTTGCTAAGCTGTTTTCCCTGGACTACCGGTGCAGCTCCAGCCCATCGCAGCCAGGCAAGGAGCAGAGGCAGGTTTTTAGGAAACACTTCTTTTTGCAGGAGATAAAGATGGGCACTCCTGTGTGTCAGGAGCTCTTCAGGGCGAGGGGGGACAAGATTCAGAGCTGCTGGATGGAAAAAGCCAAGCACAAACAAACCCAGAAAAGCTAAGCAAAACAAACAGTGCACGAGAGGAGATAAACCCAGGGATAAAAGAGATGTGCTGGCACTCTGCTGTCTGCTGGCTATTATCAGATGCAGCAGAGTTGGGGCAGTGCATTAATGATTTCTTTTCCATCCTCTTACATCTTTTTCAGCCCCTGCCATCATTTATTGTAGCATCCTTATTTTGTTGCTCAGATTGACAGAAGGGAAATAAACTTTACCCTGCAGGTGTTTTCAGGAGAAAATATCTTTTCCCCAGGAACTGGATACTAGATTTGGTGAGTAACAGCTATTTTTCCCAACAGTTCATGACACTGTAGTAGCAGACAATTTTTGCCTGGGTATTTCAGATATGCCCACCTATGCTATAAATAATACTCCTGTAAATATAGATTTTTAAATGTAGGAAGTATTTTAGAGCAGTAGGTTAGAAAGTGTATTAAAAGATCTATCCCTTACATTGATTTTAAAGCATTACATTTTTGGTGCAGACAGACCAAGAAGCTTAAAATGTATTTATCACACAAGAACCAGATTAAGTCCACTTTACCCTTTCAAAGTAGATCTCAAACTTCCTTAGCAATGATGGCTGTTTTTTTCAATTGACTGAAATAAAAAAGGGATTAATAGGATTTAGGGTGACCAGAAAGAAGGAGCCATCTCTAAAGGAGACTTCAGAACACAGGCAGGAGGGATAGAAAGAGGGGCCTCTCCCAGCACTTTGCTTTCTTGCTAATACCCTACCATCATTTAGTACAAAACTGATGCCAAATCACTTCTTTCTCTCAATGCTAGTATATTTATATATAAAATATGCATATAAAATGTGTATATAGGTACTGCATACAGACATGCAAAAAGGGAAAGCATGAGGAGCCTAATGCAGGCAGGTATTTAGGATGCAGCCAGCAAAAGGCTGAAGGAACAGGAGACAAATGCTCAACTAATTAAGTCTTTTAGAAGCCAAGGATGGGTTCAGCAGGTGTTTGAGAGAGGGACAGGGAGGGAGACAGACCCCACGCAGTGGTTGCAGTGGCTGCTGGAGAAGCTACAAGCCTTGCAGATACATGGTTTGGGCTGCAGCACTGACTTCTGAGCCCATGCCTCTGTTAGGCACCCTTTGATGGATTAAGGTGTTGTACTTCGGTTTGTTGTTCCAACAGCATTACTCTGAAAGACAAAGGCACAGTGGAAAAGGGAGAACAAAAATCTGTATTTATACCAGGAGTAGTTTCTGTGCTTTCCAAAGAACAAGGAACCTCTGGACAAAGTGGAAGGGCTGGGACTATCCCCACGGGGCCATGGGAGCCGTGTATGGCTGTTCTGCAATCCAGTGGCTGACCAGGCTCACCCATCCCACTGAGCTCCAGCACTCCAGGAAAAACCTGGATGAATTTTAAAAACAGCTGGAGAGAACATGCTATGTCTCCATGGATTGCCTGGAAGCCTGGACTGTAGTAGAGAAGGAGATCACCCTATTTCCAAGGACTACAGGGAGGATAATTCTGGTGATGCTGGGTGTGCCCCAGCTGATTCAGAGCTACTCAGACATTACCAGAGTGCCCAGAGATGGAGAAATAATGTTTGTTTACAATGTGCTCTCCACCTGCAAGTACTGGGGACAGAAAGAGTGTTGGGCATCAGCTGAATCCCACCCAGTTGTCCCACTAGCTCTGTAAAAACAACTAGGAGAAGGATCCAAATGGCAAAAAAGCATTCCTTACACCCCTTAAAATTGCTTTTCTGCAGCTCTCCTGGTCTCCTTCCAGCCATTGAGCAAGCTATTGTTTGCTGCAGTAGTAAGCTAAATAAAAAATAAATCTCTTTAGGGTTATTTTTATGGATTATACAGCTTTTATTTAACAATTACTCTGCCACGAAGGCTAACATGATTTAGGTGTTCTCATTTGTGGAAGGTTCAACACTGGCACATGGACACAGTGAGAATGCCAGGTTGCAAAGCACCCCTGATATCCAGTTAACATATGGGCAATTTCACGGAACATAGTCCATACACTTGTTTTATATTTTTTTGCCACAGAAAACTTTGGAGGATGAATACTTTTGGAGACAAGGCTTACAGAGCAGGCCAAGCAATATGATTTAAAACATCAGCTTTATCTAAGTGCACTGGACCTTTGTCCAGATTTAAGTTGAAATACTACCCTTTGCAATAAACATAATGAAAAAAAAAAAAAGGAAGCCCATTTTGTTGCCAGTTTTGGGAGGGGGTGGGGGATGATTTCTATCATAAGAGACCAAATGGGAGGCTGTAGTTCACCTGTCCACATGTTGCTGCTTAGACAACAGCTGAAATTGGCCTTGCTACAGGAAATGCAAAAGAAAGCAAAATACATGAGTGATCTCTAGCACCATTTATTGTAGCAGCTCTGGGTCATTCCCCAGGTCACGTATTTGCTTTATTGGGTTAGCAGTGAACACGTGTGGGTATCACACACACAGCGCAAATTCTTGTCACTTTTGGTCTGGCTTTTTGGCAAGGGGGCAAGAACACACCATTTCTCCTTTGTCATAGCAGAACACTGACAGAAAGCTTTGCCTGAGCACCTGCCAGCCTTGTCCCAAATCCCTGCCCAGCCCTCCTTCAGCCACTCATGACTGTCCCCTTCGTGTCCCACCATAGTCCCATTAACCTGAGCCATTGTTTCAGCCTCCCCTACAAGTCACTTGTGCCACACAGAGGGGGCAACCACTCACAGTCCTGGTTTTATGGAAATCAAAAACAAATCTCACATTTCTGGCAAGATTAGCTGCCCTAAATCTCTGTCACCAGTGCAGCTCTTTAAGAACACAGTAATTCTCCACCAAATTTGATCTTCCCTGACAATTGGCAGCACATCAGAGACAATTCACAGGCATATTTTTTCCCCTTTCCTAACAGGAAATAGGGCTTGTGTTACATTTACAGTGACCTGGAGCTCCGGGGGCAGACTAATATCTCACCTAAACAAACAAACAGTATTTCTTCCCTGAAACAGGAGGATGGTCTGGAAGGGAAAGCCAGCTTGGTTGTGGCCTTCCCAGGTCCCAGCAGCAGAATGGCAGGCATCAACAACATGTAGACCTGTGAAGACCAACTCAAGGATCCCCAGTGCAGCCCAGGATGATGGTTCAGAAGGTTTGGAGCTGTGGGTCAGTGTTTGCACTTGGCCCTTGGTTGTGTTTTAATGAAATGACCATTGTCTCATCTCCTGTGGACCTCAGTGGGGGCCCCTCTCACAATGTGAGCTGGGCTTTTCATGGCCCAACCCATGGTAAGGTGGAGAGGACCCAAATAGCCTCTTCTGCCAAACCTCTCCATCTCCTTGGAGTCTGCAGCACTTTCCCAGGAGACTCCCACTTGCCTTCGTGGGGACAGGGAGACAATTCTGGGCTTTATTTGTGGTGGCTTTAAAAAAGCAAACTCTGAACTGTGTGAAATGACTCTGGGGGACACTAACTTGCAAGAAACGTCATGCTTGTTCAATGTCTGACTTCAGAAATAATAAACACCTACACGTGCTTGCCAGACAAATAGTATTCAGATACTATTTTTCTTGGATTTCCCTTCCCTGATACATGACTGTCTGCTTTGCCCCGAAGTGATAGCCTGTTCATCCCTTGTAAAAATCAGAGAAACAAACCCAAAGTGATGGGGAAATGTGCCGATTGCAAAACTCCACACCACACATGCACCACACTAGCCATCCTCATGAAAAGCAGAAGTGAAAAGAAGTCTCACACCCATTATCTCCAAATGCCAAAGGCTCCAGAAAATCCTGTGTGTTTCAAGAGCTCACCTATCCCAGCAATGGGATTCACCTCTGTGCTGTCTCAAACCCCACTCAGCTCAGCAGCAGCTGCTCTTCTGGTATAAACAGGCTTTGCATCAGATCCTCACCTTCCCCCAGTGTGCACAGGGTCAGGCCTCCTGAAGATCCCACACCTTCAGGGTGCCCCAGGAGAGCTGAAGACAATATCTCCCAATCTCAGGTATTTTTGGTTTCTGAAATACCATGAAGAAACAAAATCTCTGCAACTTCTCCCCTGCATGCCTTTGCCCCGATGGCAATGAGGGAGTCACAGCAAGGTAGAGGAACTTCCCAGTAATTTAGGGTGAGCACCCATGTTAGAATCTCTCTGTCCAACACCTTCCTAAGCCTTAACCCATCCCACAGGATTCCTGTCTGCATCCAGTACAGGAAAAAATACACTTCAGGCTGCTGAGAGCCAGACAAAGTCTGCCTTTATAGACAAAACCAGAACGGTGGCAGGAGGAGTGAAATCCAAAGTGGGATAAATGTCTGTAGCAGAAAACATTCTCTCAGGGAGCAGCACAGACCCGGTGTCAGGCGAGGGAGCGATGCTGCTGCAAGGACTGGCTTTGAGCTGTTGTTTTGGCTTTTCAAGGCAACCACAAGTCAGTCCATGTTAGGCACAGACCTCTCTCTCCCTGGTTATTTCCAGGAATCAGCCATGGGCAGCTGACAATTAGAAGAGCAGCGTGAGAGCTGTGGCTGGCCAGTCTCCGCAGGTCTGAGGTTCCTGCTTCACTATTTTTTTGGCAAGAGAGACAGCTGTTGACCTTCGGTTTTCTGTGTCACTCATTGCCGTGGTGTTGGGTAGAGGTATTTTAGGAGGATCATATCTGTTTACACCAACAGTTACAACATATCCCCTACAAATCTCACTGTTAGGTGGACATGCAGCGTGCCAGCCAGACGTCACTCCTACTTGTGTGGATGCTCTCTAATCACCCCTTTCAGTATTTCTGCTAGTTCAGGGTTGAATTTGGGAAAGCAACTGAATTTTAGCTCCCTGAATCTATTTTGGGGCCCCCCAAACCTCCTGCTGAAGCTCAGTGAAACCCTATGCCAGCCTCAAACGAGTGAGAATTTTCTGTGACTGCATCCTGTGGTTTCAGCTGGTTTTGCAATTAAGTTTGTGTCCTAGTTTCAGTCTGAATTTCAGCTGATGCCATGCTCAGCTCAGATAAATCAGAACTTTAAAATGAAACTCAACCCTCTGTAAGCCTCTTCTCTGAACCAGCTGTTGCCCTACACCGTATTTTTTTGTTGTTATTCTCTTCCCCACCTCATTCCCAGTCAAGTTAAACTCTTCTCTAGTCACTCCTCTTTCCTCCATGGCACAATTGAAAGGAGCCTCCCAGCGTGTTTGGAGCTGGCTACCAGGCCTTTCTTTCCAAAGGCACATTAATCAGTGGCCTTGCTTTCAGCCCTCAGGCATTCCTGAAAATATAAACTCAAGGAACTCTTCTCCACAGATGGCCATGTGCTGATGGGCTCTGAATAGTGGGCTCAGTATCCCCCAAAAATCCAGCTGGTGTGCACACATGGATGGTTTCTGCCTGTGCATTAGAAGGAGCTCAGCTGATACCACAGTGTTTGTGTACCCTGAGAAGCACTTTCTTGCCTTATTAACAGTCCAGAGCATGAAAAAGTAGGAGAGAGAAACAAGCATTAAAATGAAGACTGGTCAAGTGGCTCACATCCTTCAAGGGCTCCACATCTTTCCAGAGGTCTGAAGTTGAAATTTAGAATTTAGTCTAAAGCTGAGAAACCAGAGGGCACGGGGAAGAGGCTGCTCATGTGCACAAGGGCTTTGCAGAGGCAGTTCTGTACTTCTGATTTTGCTATTGAATGTGTTGCCCCCCTCTATGTAAACAAGGAGCAGAGAAGTGAACATTAGAGGGAAAATATGGGAGAGGGAAGGAGAGCTGAGCAGGTTTTGGCTAAACAGCAAAGAAACTTGATGGGATTTGGGCTTTGGCTCAGTCAGGTCCTCATTTTTCAATCACATGACAAAAAAGAGTGAAAGCCCAAGAAAGGGGGAAAGGCGAAAGACCTTTCAAGAATTGCGCAGGCCAGGCCAGCAACATAACCTGTGAGAATTCAATTTGATTTGAGTGTGGTGGGAAGTGTGCCTGGGACTCTAAATAATGCTGTGTTCTATGTAATGTTACACAGAGCCCCAGCTACGTGGGGTCCTGAGTCGACACAGCTGGAGGGAAAACTGCAGGAGTCCCATGCAAATAAATAAATAAATGAATAAATAAATCTAAAAATTTCAGCACCATTCAGATATTTACAAGGAATTTGTTATTATTGCTTAGGTACATTAAAATAATCCCCAACAACATCAGCCAATAAAGTCCTTAGCTGTATAACCTTTGTGTAACTAGGGATTTATGTGTTACCTCTCCACATATAAATTTCTTACCAGTCTTGTCCTGTCCTGTTGGATGTCACTGCAGATCCTGTCTGGCCTGTATTTCCTTAAGTGGAAACTGGTATTGAGAGAGCTCTGCTCCAGCATTTCCTCCCTCCCAGGAGCTGCAGGGGCTGGGGTTTGCTCCTCACCCAGGGCACTGGATGTGCTGCAGTACTCCACATTGGAGTTTGGCCAACTGGATTAAAAGTAAAATATCAACCTACAACACTTTTTTTTTTTTTAACGGTATAAAGGAAATATTAATGATGGATAAATAGCAAATGAATGTATTGAGTAGAATAGAATGACTGAAAAAACTCTAGAAGCCCTTACAAGCAGTTGGCATGGGTTCAGGCTGTGTATTCATCTACATACTAGAAATCTGCCCCCAAAAAAGAAAGCTGTGGAAAAGCTGGTGAAGTTTCCTTTTCTTAGCTGCGAGTGTGGGCCTGTATATGGTTTTAATTTTTTTAAAGCTATCAGATAATAACAGATGCACAAAGCTTTCCCTGTGACCCCCCTCCCTCACACACACACCACCCAAATCAGATCCAAACCGGATAGTGTGGGCAGAACAATGGGAAGCAGACAGCATCTGGTGCTGTAAAAGAAAACACAAAAGGAAAGGGAAAAAGAAAAATCACACAGCAAAGTGGTCAAGTAACTGTCTCCTTGTCTCCTTCCCTCCTCCACCTTTTGTTTTTGGTAACTAGATTGAAATCCAGACCTCAAAGAAGATCTTTGGGGTGGGGAGCCAGGGCAGGAGAGGAAAGAGATAACCTGCACTTTCCTAAGACCAGGACCACACAGGTAATTTGGTGAGAGTAGCTGGACAATGGAGCTCTGTACAAGCCTAAACTGCCTAAAATAAAGAGGAACTTCTCATGCCATCCATGGACTTCGATTCCACCTAAGCAAGGTTCTTTGCTATTCAGTATCAGCAGCATTTATTTTTGTACTTCAAAATTATCAGGCAATGAGGCAAAGAGTGAAAAAAAAAAAGTGATGTGATTTACGTGACCCACCTTGTACAGGCAGTAATATAAAAGGTGCAAACAATGTATTATTGCTGTCATTCCTGTTGGCATATTATTAAAGACAATCAAGAATCCACTAGATTCCTCTATCACACCCCAGTGCAACATCTTTGTCTGAAAACACATAAATTGTGAAAGTAATTGAAACAAGTGCACCCAGGAAAGGCTCGTGGATTACGTGCTCCTAGATCTGAACTCAGCTTCAGGTCTACTTTTTCCTCTTACCTTTTTTTCCGTGTATCAAAACCAAAAAAAAACCACTCAGAAGTCAAATTGAGATGAAATGTTTCACACCACACAAATACATGAGATTTGTCCTGCCAGCATAAGTATGTGAGGAACCAGCCATGTGCTCTGCCCTTTTTATTCCTCTTAGCTGTGTAAACTACTCAAAACTGGAGGGCACATGTCACTTACACTGACATGCAAATCATTACTGCTTTGTCTGCCAGGAAATTTGTGTAAACCAATGCTGAGTCCAGGTTCATTATATTGACATTTTTACCAACGAGTAAATTGAAAGGTTACATTGTTGACACACCAGATGTTATGCAAACTGCTTTTCAAACCATGGTTTCCATACATCTCTATAAATAAATAAATTAGACGCTTACAAATGGTGTGTGAATCAATATATGGTAAATCACTCATTTATATACACATGGCAAAAACTACTGTGTGTAAACCCCATATTTCACACAATGTCAAAACCTCCTTTTCCACCCAGTACTTTTCATTTTCCTGAAAATAGCTGTCATCTATGTAAATGTTTTCCCTCAAGACCAACTGTTCTTCATGGTAAGAACAGTACACGGAAACCTGGGTGCCTGAATTAGCACATGGTGTTATCAATGGGAGTTAAGAATCCAAGTGAGAGTTAGGCTCTGACACAGCTTTAAGGATTTGAGTTTGTGTGTCTGAAAGAGTAGATCTGCATGTGCTAACTTCAGGCACACTCAATTTTTTAATATGGATTTGCTCCAGTTTGGATTTAGCCTCAGGGTATTTTGACCCCCTCCTTCTGCATTTTTTTCCTCCTTGACTCATCTTTAACAACAAAAATAAGCAAAGTGCTATTTGTCCAATCAGATGCTTATTTGAGACTGGTTCTCCCTTCTTGGAGATGCAAATCAGGACTGAGCTTGCAAATACAGTCTCTGTGAAACACATGTGGTCCAGGGTGAAATCACAAGGATTATTAATGCAATTTTAAACTGGTGCTGCACTCCCTCAATCTCAGGACTGAAATCAAGAGGGGCTGACCCAAGCCTAGCTTAGAAAGGCCTTCAGGTACCTCAGGCTCCTTTCCTGCAGGAGAGGACATGTTGTTTGGTTCTTGTTCATCAATGTCTCCCACTGCCATCACTATTTCTCTAGAAGTTCCTTGCAGTGCCTGTGATTTCTTACCATGCCCAGTTTGCAACATATGAATTTATTCTGGTGTAAATCAGGGCAAAACAGATTAATTTCCTAAATCTCCAGTTGCAGAGAAACAAGATTTCTTGGAATGATGGTGATGCCTTCTGTCAGTTGCCCCATCCCCTAATCAAAGAAATGTCATAACAAATCAGGACCTTATATACATTCAACATACAGACACAGAATGGTTTCAATACAGTCCAAAAGGCTCCTCCAAGCTGGGAGAAACCTTGATCAATGCAGACCCTTCTCAACCAGCTGTGACACAGGACTGTGTCTTTCCCACTTTATAATTCTTTACTGAGTGCTCATACTGAAATTGTTTCATAACCACATGAATTTGGAGTTTTCATTTCACCCTTGGAAGAAATGTAGAGTCTGGCACGCTGACAAGTATAACAGTGTGTAAAAGCACAATTAACTTATGCTCCCACCCCATTTTTTTACATTTCTAAGGAAGCCCTGAGATTTCAGAGTGATTGTTTTCCCTTCAGAGCCAGCAGCACACGATCCCTTCACTTCATCAGCGGTGCCGTGCAAAGCCGGTCACCGGCACGAGCCCCTGTCCCACCACTGGGCCAGAGAGCTCAGAGCACACTGTGCTCCTTCCCCCAGCAACAGGCTTCCTAATAGAGGGAAATGGCAATTAAAAAGGCCAGGTGGAGTCAAACGCAGCACTAACAGTCTTAAATACTGTAATTTTCTTAGAACAACCAACTTGTCGTTTCAAAAAGTGGATTTGCCTATACATAAACAAGCAACCCCTTAGGGACTGAAGATGATAAAAAAGTTTTTCAATATGTGTAAGTTAGAACGTGAAGTTATCTCCTTGACAAGCATTTTGAGATCCTGAATTTTTGGTTCACCTTAGTAAAAGAAAGACAGCTCAAAAGTTTCAGACACACCATGCTAAAAACCCAGCACTACAAATGATGATGAACTTTGGTATCTATCTGCTTTCCAAAGACAGCCTGGGAGAGCAAAGGGAGTTGTAAATGTTTGCAGAATATGGCCCTTCTCTCTGACTGTGACAGGCCATGTGACTGAGGTAGAGCAGTGTGTGAAAATGGAGGTTATGGAGTCAAGAAACTACTTAATTAGTTTGAGGCTGTTGAAGGAGCAAGGTTGGGGTTCCCTGTGCTGTATCAACCATTGCTTAGAACTTGGTTCTCTGATGACTTCAGTTTGCTGCCACTGACTTCCCTGAGATCTCTGAGTGACACCACGTAGAGTATCTCCCTTGCATTTCTTCTTCCTGATGAGTGTAGATCCTCAAAGCTCTTCACTGATCTTCCAATATACCCTGGCAATCGACTGGTTTCCTTTTAGTCACCCTTGTATTGACCCTTCTTTGGCAGCTACATGTAGATACCTCACTAGCAAGTGGTGCTAAGACAGATCAGAGAGGTTTTCAGATTTAATCCCTTTAATAATCACCTTAATAATCTCAAGTGAAAAAAGAAAAAACATATCCCTCCAGAGTTCATCTGTCTTAAATTCTCCTAGAGTTTGTTTAGATATCCATCAGGCTTGCCACTTGTAAGGGAAAATAGTTAAAAACCAATATCAAGACAGTGTCACTTCAGAACCACCATCCCTTGGATCATGGTTGGAGCGAGGCACCAGCCAGGTACTGCATTTCCAGCAGCATTGGAGAGCCTTGCACACACTTTGCCTTTGCCACCAAGACCATACAGACATTCTGCCAGACACAATCATCTCTATCTAGCCTGGCAACTTCTAAACTCTCCTAAACTCTCCCAAGGACATGGTCTGAAGAGCCTGGCTGTTAGAAGAGGAACAGCCAACTGCACAAATGGATAAAACTGCATCTAAAAGCAGAACAAAACACCACCACGCTGAGCCTTTGCTAGCTTGCTTTAACAAGCCCATGCCCAGATCTGTGCATGGCTTTAAAGCCCTGTTTAAATACATAGATAAATAAATAAAAGTATCCTGCCACTCCTAATGGTTGCAAGAGTCACAAATTAAAAGCAAAACACACGTATACTCACGGGAAAGGCAAAGGAGACAGGGTATGTTTTATATTGTGAGGCTTTGCTCTGTGGATTCTGATTATTTTTTTAAAATTGATTGTTCATTTTTAATGGAGTTCTAATGAAACACCCTTAAGCTCTGCAGTGGTTTGCATCTATGGCTAGCAAGCCAAATACCAGTAAGTTTGTTTTGCAAGTAGCATTAGAGATAAGAGAGGGCAGGATCGTGCCCTGGTTTTACAAGGCTGTAAGAAGCACTTAGGGGCCATACAGTCTCCTGCTTGGCTGCCTAAAGCCTACTCTGGTCATTAAATAATGTGAAAGGCTTATAATAACAGCTGGTGACTAATCTATTCCCTTTGTACAAATGTTTTACATTTGTCACTATAACCACTGTAGAGACACAGCTCTGCTCTCCTAAAGGTTAAATCTTGCCCAAAATCCTTTTATTTACTCAAAATTGCACAAACTGCACCCTCACAAGTCACCACTTGCCAAATACTATCACAACATGATGAGAGCTTACATGCTCTGGTAGGTGTGAGCAAAAAGATCATAGTCATAGGATCTTTGGGGCACCAAGGTAAGATAAAACATCTTAAGCAGGAAAAAAGAGTGGGAAAGGTGTTAAAGAAGCTCTTTCTTTAAACTACTTGGAAACATACTTTCCAACAGAAGCTTGTCTCAGTCTGGAAATGAAAAGTAACTCCATAGTTTTGGGTGAAGTGGCCAAAAAAAAAAAAAAAAATTAATTAAATCTCAGTAGTGCATTGGGAGTTGACACGAACCACAGACACACCACATCTAAAGTTCTCTATTGTGCAAGTCACAACTGAGGTCTATCAGACACTGACTTTCTGCTTTCCAGACACACAGGTCCGTATTTCCCAGATTTCATGGGTTCAACAAATCACATATGAATTGCACATGAGACTCACATGCACCAACCATGTCTTGCTGTTGGTCCAGTGCCTCTTCCCACTTATGAAAAAATAATATTGCATTCTTGGACATCTCGGGACTTCTGTGGGTCATCCAAGGCAAATGGCAAATTATTCCAAGGAATTCTTTCTCCAGATGAGTCTGTGACTTACACAGTGAAGTACAGCCTGACAGTGAGTGTGAACCTGGACTTGACCCTGAGTTCCTGGAGAAGTACCAGCAGTCTCCTCGTTCTAAAGAAATGTTAATTGTTCACCTTCCACGCTTTGTGGTCATTTGTATCTTTTATACTGGCCTACTTCCAAGTGAAGGTCCAAGCATTAACCTTTCTTCCACCACTGTAACTGCACTTCTCCACTTGCAAGGAAGATCAGCAGATGAGTATTTGTTCTGAGAGTGGGAGGGACTTTGTTTCCTTGGAAAGGGGAGGGCAGACTCCTTTCTCCACTGTATGTAGGTATGTACAGAGAGCCCCTGAGCAGAATAAACCCTCTTTGGCCAGCTTGGCCTGACACAAAACCATCCTATGCAGGAATATGAAACACACACTGTCCTGTGCAATTCAGACCCCACGGATTCCCTTTTTCCTCAGACTGTGCCCTTCTGGCAGCAGTGTGGGCAGTTTTACATTATAATCCCTTAGAAAGTCAAAAGTTCCAAGCAACAGAGATGATGAAACCTTTCTTCTACTTGTACAGGTCAGCTTAGGACCAAGGAATGTTACAGCCCTTTTCTTAAGTGAAGCCATGTACTGTCTCTGGTAGTGTCTTATTTAATCCAGGAAGGGAGAAGAGACAAGATTGATGCCTAGAACTGCTCAAAGTGTTATAGCAAAGATTTCACCAATATCTTCTTTCTGATCAACCAAAATGTTCCTCTCCTCTTTGCTAGTTGCTCAAAATATAGTGGTTTAAAATACCCTTTTCAAACTATAAAACCAGTGCAAAAACATTTAAATGTTTGGTTTTCAAGTTTTCAAAAGGAAATATCTGCATTTTTCATTAATAATTTTAAACTTAGTGGGGTTTTTTTATTATTTAAAGCTAAAAAAAGTTAAATTAACAATACTAATTAAATGAACAAAAATTTCTCACTTGGCTCTAGAAGAAAAGCTGACAGCTTTTCAGTTCACACACTTTTTAAAGACAGATTGTTTTGAATACACTCAAAAGTTCTTCACAAATATTTTGCTGCATGCTTGCAGAATTGTCAGAACACAAAAATAGCCCATTACTCACGTAGCTGTGCCAGTAAGTTCCATGACTGTGAAGACTCATGTGGCCTCCAACAGCTGTATTCCATCTAATTCTCCTACTTCAGCTTTGGTTTCCTATTGGTTTGGCAACCCTGAAGGTCCAGAATATCTTGTGGATATCATTAGGCACGAGAACACAGGTACAATTTAGTCTGCCTGAAAACAGCTCTGCATTCATGGACATTTTCCATCTCCTGCTGGTCTTCCAGGAATGGTGCCACTCTGACCTACCTCCTTCTCCTCTCTGTCTAGGATTGTGTTCCAATGGCCCACTTGGGCTCTGCAAATGGCATTGAAATCCATGTATGTGGCACAAGGGTGCCAAGGAATGAGGCAGGACTGGCATCAGGTGAAGGGAAGGAGAAGCGTGCCAAGGAGAAAGAAACCTAGGAGGGATGAGTCAACTAAATTCTCAGAAAGCAAGTGATGAGATGGGATGGGAGATGCTCTGGTGACAAAAGGAGATATGACTCATAGGAAAGTCACATGAAATATAAATGTGTTGCTCAATGTTCTCTGCCCTGTCCTCACCGAGGTATCACCAGGAGGAACCTCTGCTAGATGTGTGCGGTCACCTCTTCCCTGTAATTCATCAGAGACTGAAAGAGGAACTAAATAGGGCTCAGTAAAATTTGTGCTTTCTCATAAACCTTCCATAATGTTGCATTTTTAAACTCAGGCTCAGCTGTGAAGCTTTCTGTTGTTTCTTACATTCAATACCTAATATCATCACCATTTCGTCCCAAATTGAGAGCTCCTTTGGAACAAATCTCTGACGCTTGGAGCAATAAATGCCAAACCACACTCTGTCCAAGAAGCTTGGCATCTAAATGTAGGACAAGAGAGAGATGGAGACAAACAAACAAGAAATGGAAGAGATCTATGGGACAACTGTGATAAGCAGGAGTCTCAGGACATCGTGTTCCCTGGCATTGCCAGCTCCTTCTGTAGGCATTGTGGCAATGGAAAACTTTATTCTCTTGGTCCAAAAATAACCTATATTTTAAATGTTTTGTTATAAATCTGGTTTGATCAGACACACAATCTCTGGAATGAGAATAAACATAGGCTGTCTTAACAGACAAATAACTCACTGGATGTTTATTTTTGAGCTGTTTTTCCCAAACAGTTTTATAATCTACACACACACGTATTTAATTGTATGCTTTAAATGAAATGGCATTCATGCTGTGCCTTAGCCCCATCATCAGAGCACACTTCCTGGATAATTGAGACATTTTTATAAAAAAAAGATTTTACAACTAGTAGTGGACATGATCTTGTAACTGTTTCTGCCTTGTGAGCTTACAGGGAGCAGGTCTGTGCTGTACCTACTGCCTGAGGAAGCAAAGATCCTTCTTAAATGAAAACAAGTTGAATTCTAGAAGTCAACAAAGAACCACAAGATTATTTCTAAGATAATACACTTGGTGGAAATGCTACAACTACCATCAGTAGAGGCAAGCCCTAAGTATAGCATGGAGAGTTTTAGAAGATGGATGTCTTGGCATATTTTATTTACACAGCAGAACTGAGTGTTCATATGCAAGGTCCAGTTAAAAGGAAGGCTCTGTCTCCATTTCAATCAGCCCTCGAACTTGGTGTGAATTGCTCTGTTCCCATCCACAGGAAGGACTGATAGTGCAGCCACAAAGGAAGAGGTAAGTTTAATCTATTCAAAGCCTTTCTCATCCAAGTAAAGAGTGGAATTACAGGGAGGAAATGAGGCGAGCCTCAGCTCAGCCTGCTGGCAAGAGCATCTCAGGCTGTGTGGGGTAGGAGACGGGAAGGCAAAAAGGGCTCCTGAGGTTAAACAGCCACCAGCAAATTACTGGCCTCCCTCACACTGGAGGAAGCAGGGAGGGGTGTGATTCCAAGGAATACCAGAATTCCTGCTCAAATTAGCAAAAGGATGATGCAGTTTAGATGTTACCTGTGGCATAACCTACAGTGCACTCAGGCATGTGCTGGGATTCTTGGGGCTGTCCTGTGCAGGGCTGGGAGTTGGACTTGGATGATCTTTGTGGGACCCTTCCAGCTGAGGGTATTTTATAAATCTGTGATAACCTAATGCAGAGAAACGCCAAGGCATCTGAAGTTTTTAAATTTAAGTCTCCAGACAGACTTAGATCTGAAACCCTCCACCTGGCACTGCAGTGAGCAGGGGGCTCTTTGCACAAAGGTCAGGAAAGTGGTTCCCACCCATAAAGGAGCCTCTCTAGCACCACCTCCAATCTGAGAGATTCTTCACAGCCTGTAGCTCAGAACACGAAACCTTTTTTCTCTAGGTAACTTATGCAAACCAGGCTCTGAGTAGTGCTGAATTAAAGCATTTACCATCAAACAAAAGGTTTGGTGGCTGAAATAAGCTGCCAGTTGTGTCCAAACAGACCTCAATTAGGCACACTTTAATAACTTGCATTGGTGCCTGTGCTCAGAGACCCACCAGCACAAAGACCCAAGTCCAGTGCTGCACCACCAACATTGCCTAAAGCAGGCTGGAAAAGGACTGTCTGACCACTGCTTCCCTGGGGACCTCCAGGGAAATGAGATGTATCTCATGAGCTTCTCAATCAGCAGAAATTGGAAGAAAAACAAATAAAACAGTTGGTGGTCCCAAACTGTGTTTCTTGTGGGCAGTCACCCATGTTGCAAAAGCTTTCCTTATGATGGGCACTAATTGCTCTCCCTTGTGAGAGGTCTTTAGTCAAGAAGTCAGAAGTGAAATTGCAACAGAGAGTAAAGGTCAGGATGACAAAAACATTTAGATGCCTTGCCCCAAATAAGGAGGATGAGCATCCACCAGAACTTATGGGGATGTTGGTCCTTATGTAGGAATCCCAACCTGGACTCACCTGACCCACAAATTTGGGTAGTCAAAATGTTGATGATTCAGGTTTTTCTACAGGAGAGTAAGAAAGACACCTCCAAAATCAGATCACAGCTTCTGTGGGACACTCAGCTTCCCTGAAGGTGCCCATCTCAAGCATCAATCAGAAAAGAAGATTAGCACTAAAACCTCAGAAAACTGCCCAGTGTGAGATGTCCTGTCTTGGCCTGTATCTCTACACCACCCTGCAGAGCAGCCCTGATTGTAGGATCTCTCCCACCTCATCCTACTCCCTAAAATACAGGCCTCTAGTTTAAGTTGGTCTTCCTCATGTTCTCTGTGGGGAAACCCTTCTTCACTCGCTTGGATGGATCTTTCGTTTAAATTTGAGGTTTTGAGCTTCTTCAAAATGAGCTTTCTCCTTTCTCTCCACTGCATGGTCCATGCAACATGAATGAACCTCAGAGCTGTTGCCAGGCTGGGAAGGACGCTCCTGAATTTTGAATTTGTGATCTTGATTTCCGAATCAAGCATTAGTCAGTTGTCACATTTATGGGAAGGTACCAGCCTGAAAAAGGTACACACCCTCCTTGCTGTGAAATTTATGGAGAAGTAACTAAAGCGCTGTGAAAAAGCAGTTCTGAAACTGCCCATTTTGAAAGAAACTGGACGAAACAGAGGCAGTGATTCTCGAACACAAATGCTAGTTCTCTGATGAGAAAGCAGGTCACTGAGTGCTTCCCACGAACAATGCATTTGTGGTTATGTAAACCTTATGGGCGCAGTTTCCAATACAAATTGAGCGTTTTCACTGTTAGTAAGTTCAGCAAAAATGTGCCTTTTTTCAGTAAAAAAATATGGGTTTAATTGCATTGCTAATCTTATTTTCATTAATTAACATAGAGCTTTGTTTATAGAATTGAGATTTTCTTTGAAACATTTGTAGAAAATTCCTTTACACTCTGAGGCCCACATGTAGCTAAGAATAGATCCCAGATATTTCTCTCATTACACAGATACTCTCAAAACATTCATTTTAAGGAGTTCCCAGTAATCAGAATCTTGATCTTGAGGGATCATGGGGAGCTTTATGAAAGACACTGTGAAGCGGTACATACCTGGTGGCAAGAAAGTTGTATTTGGTGTGAGATGGACCAGCCCTTTCATGGCTACAGCTTTTCCCACCACAGGTACAATCCTAAGATTTATTCTTCTGTGTGTTTCCTTCCTCCAGGAATACCTTAAGTGGCAAATCTTCAGCCATGCAGATTTACAGGTGGGCTACGTCACACAGAATGTCAGAGGACATATCAAAGTGGCTGCAAAGAAACAGAAAACAGAATCAAATGAAACACAGATTAGACATGACAAAACTGGTAATCAGGAATTTTTCTTGAAATCAATCTGTTTTTAGGGGGAATTATTTTCTTACTTGGTATTTCAATGCTCAGAAATACCAAATGTTTAAAAAGTCACCATTTCAAAACAAATGGTGATGTTTCAGAGGAAAATATTGACATTTTTTCACTTGAACATCCCTGATTCTTGGGGAATATTTCATTCTACAAAAGCTTTCAAAGTCTAATCCAACTCTATATGGTACTCTCAAAAGGAAAGTAGAAGGGGAAGTGGGACATTCTTAGCAGAGCAAATGGGGTTTAGGGTAACAGGAGCAACTTGCTGCTGAGTGGGAAGGTGAGTTTGTGCAGTAACTGCTCTGCTCCTAAATGCAATGTCCAATCCCGTCTCCTTCTTCACTTGAGCTTGGAGCGAGTGTCAGATCCCAATGTAAACTTTCCCATCTGTGTTATTCTATTAACTGAAAGGGAAAGGGATTAGCATGTGTACTTGTCACATCTTTTGACCTGCTGCATACTGAGACGAAGGTAATGTTAAAGCAAACAGCATTCTTCTCCCTCTGCCAGGATAAGCAGGGCACGGGGGTGGCGTCTTGTGAATAGAAAAGAAAGCCAGACCACGTAAAACAAAGTATGTACCCCGTGCAAAAATAAATCTTGGAAGCTGAAGATTTCCAAAGGGTATACCTTAAACAGGGTGAGAGAGAGGGAGAGAGAAAACATTTGAGAGGAAAGTTCCCCTCCCTGCCAAGCACCAGATGGAGGGCCTTCCCACGGAAATAGCTGCAGAAGACAGATCGCTGACAGAAACCTCTGCCAAGAGAAGGGGGTCCCACTCACTGTGCTTAGTGG
The DNA here is from genome assembly GCA_035221455.1 of Xenops minutus. NCBI lineage: Eukaryota > Metazoa > Chordata > Aves > Passeriformes > Furnariidae > Xenops > Xenops minutus. The sequence continues at coordinate 4,288,655 of JAWWEE010000051.1, read as the reverse complement.
ACGAGAGCATAATACTCTGATTAAAACTCATGCTCCAGAGAAGGGGGATGGAGTGTGGCACTACACTCCAACACAACAGAGTGTGGCTCATACCCCCCAAAGGAGCACCCTTTTTGGAAGGATGACATGGTTTGGGGCTTCAGTCCTTCCTTTCATATAGATTCTGTTTCCTCCCTCACTGGAGGTTTGTAGAGCGCATGTGCACACACACAGACATGTCTAATGGCAACAATAATCTGGTTTGCCTCTCCCTTCCCCTGCATTTTATTTCCACAAGGCCTTTGCTGTGATTGGGACAAGATGGGACATTTGGGGATAGAGGGTTTAATGAAGCTAGGCACCAAAAATCTCTTTCTCAAATGTTTCAGTTAACTTGGCACTAAATTATTCATAGAAGAAGAAATTGAGGGCTTTCTATTCCTGTGTTTTCCTAGATGTTTCTAATTCCTTTGTAAAAGTCCAGAGAAGTGTATGCACTTTGTGAAAGAAGAAAACAATTTCAGCATCTCCAGGAAAAACCAGTCAGTTCAGCAATGAAAAAGAAGGCAGTTAACTGTATTGCTATCACAGAGAGCCAAAGGAATGGGACAGGAGGACCTGGGGACAGTGTGTTCCAGAAGGAGGCTCTTCCAGCAGGCTGAGTAGGGACACCTTAATGTTCCCAACGTTTGAATAAGAGCCATTAAATTACTGTTATGTCCAAGGCCTGAGCAACTGATGTCAACAGAGCAGACAATTAATACAAAATATTAACCACAACTAAAGTCCAGTTCCATTTCTAGATTGTTTTCCCTCCTCAGAGTGTAAGAACAGCAGCAAATTAGACTGAGTCCAGGAGTGGACTTCATGATGGCAAAACACTCAAGGAAAGATGAGGCAGGTGAATTTCTTCACTGAAGAAGAGGAAAGTTAAAGAAGGGCATCTCACTGGTGCCTTCTACTACTGATAGCTGGCTACACAGAAGATGGAGTCCAACTTTTCTCAGACACACACAGGGAAAAGATGAAAGGCAACGATCACAATTTGCAACAAGACAAATCCCTACTTCATTAAAAAATAAAGCGAAAGGAGGACAGTTAAGTTCCAGAACAGGTTGCACAAAAAGAAAGTAAAACACCTAACCTTGCAGATTCTTAAAACTTGACAGAACATGGCCCTGAGAAACCTTCTCTGCCTTTGAAGTAGGCCTTCTTTTAAGCAGGGGCCAGATGGTCTACAAATGCCAGGTTCAATCTGAACTAGTCCTGACTCTGAGAGTACCAATTATATTTTTTGCATTGATACAGACAATCACTTTCCAAAATCCCCATCTCCTACCTCAACCCTGATGTCCTCCTCTAAATGAAAACTTTTCCTTTCACTCCTACAAATCAGGACAGAAAAAAAAAAAGCATTATTGAAAATAGTCTGCACCACCTGCCCTTTTTGCCTTTATGCCAGCAATTTTGATTCTCTGTGAGCAACAGCATCATCATCCCCATCTCTGCCATGGTGGAAGAGGCAGAGATGTGCCAAGAGCTATGCACCATCAGTGGATGATGTGCACCACATCTCCACTGTCCCACTCTCTGTCATCTCAGAAAGGGGGTGAATCTCCCTCCCTTCCTCGCTGTCACAAAACTGGAGCATGGACACACTCTGTGGACAAAGAGCAGCTTTGTGAGCTTAGTTCATACGTCTCCAGAAAACAGGGCAACAATATTGGCAAAAAATTCCCCCGAAAGGCAGTGTGTCTTACTGGCAGAGCCATAATGGTGGGGAGTCTGCAGAGAGGACAACCCAGGACGACACACAACTTTCCTGCAGTGACAATTAGTGGTATCAGAATGAGTTTACCATGGAGCAACAAAGAGGAATATCCTGATTTTTGCTTGATCTCAATCTTTTTAATCAGAAATATTTCCCCATACTTTGTGAAGTATTGGACAAACCTGGGTTGAAATTGTAGGGAGACACAGGGGAGATGGAGCGGGGAGTGCAGGGAACAACTTTGAGCTTTTCATGCTTTTTGTCTTCGCAATTAGGATCTTCCAATACTGTTCTGGGGTTTTTTTCATGTATTTAATTTAACCACAAAATATGTGTACAAATTCTCACCAACAACTCGTCACCTGCTTTTATGTCATAGCTGGTGGGGTCTGACATTTTTACAGGGTGCTGCCATTTCTGAAAGGAGTATCTTCAATTTTTGTTCTTTAGAATAGGCAAACAAGATCATCAAGGCATTGCTCAAACCTGTTGCAAAGTTAGAGACCTTTCTTTACATGGAGGAATTTTGCTTGAATATCTATTTAATGCAATAGAGATCCTACACTTGTAGGCTCTCCTGAGTTAAGACAAAGTAGATTTTTTTTAACCTAGGATGTAAAGGACAGCAAACAGCAAATTATCCCCTGGCTTCAGTGGAGAAGAGGTTTTACACTGAGTGTTCTAAGAGCAGCATACCCTTTGATTAGCTAAGTAATAGCAGTATTGGTCTTGGTTGCTCTTGATCTTCCCTGATTTCATTCATTACCTGCCAGCCTTTGGGTACCTCCAGACTCAGTGTAGACACCATTCTGCCTCCATCCTCCCTGCAATCACACCTGATATGAATGGTAAATAAAAAGAAATTGCACCAGTATTCAATAGTTTCAAATTTGTCTGTCTGCCTTATGTGGATATTGGTGTGAATGAGCAAGTCATGAGCTGCTTCTCCCAAACCAAAAATGTTTCATTCAGCACCAGTTTGAGTTTCGAACCATGGTACATCACGATCCAGAAGCAAACTAATTGCTATAACTTTGCTTATTCCTTCATGCTAATAAAGTCCATCTACACCAACATAAAGTTCTCAGAGAAGTCTCTAAAAGGGGAAGAAAAAAAAAATCAAGCTAAATCAACTCTCAGATTCCCATGTAAACTCAGTTTAAGAGTGGAAAATTTCTTTTACCTATTCTTTGGGTGGTACAAAAATCTAAAATTCCTATAGCCCTGCTTCCCTGGGCCAAGTCAAACAAGGATATTGTCCTTTTAATGTCTTAAAGGCTCTGTTTTCTTGTAATGCCAAATGCAATATTTTTTTGAAAACACTACACCAGAAGTTTCCCAGCTGAGAAAACAGGCTGGTGAAAAATGGTTTCAGAAAACGAAATAAACCATGCAAAAGCTGTTCAGGGTGTGTGTATGAAATGAACATCTGGATTTGGCTTGTTAAACTGCCTCTTTTTTTTACCTCTCCCCCCCACTTTTCTTTTTCTCACAGCTGTTCGAAGGAGTCCTAAGGGCAAAGAGACAGGTCAATGGACTGGGTTACACCTTTTTTTCTTTTCCTTTTTTTCTTTCCAAACCTCTTTGCACCTACGCAAGGAATCCAGGCCACATGTGTGTTTAATAAGTAGGCACAAACACCAGAGAGAAAAAAAAAATCTCAATTCCTGTTGGTTCTTAGGAGAGACAGTGAAGGAAAAATAAACTCCGGATTTCAAATTTTCTCTCAAAAAAAGAAACCTTATGGTTCCAATAAAATATTTCTTTAAAAACCCAATGGATTATTATTTTCTAAAAAGATCAGGGGGTTTGCAGAGTGTATCTTTTCCTCTGTTCCTTTAGAGAGGAATAACAATGGGTTAATCCCTTACCTGCTGGAGCAAGAGGAAATTATAAAATGCCAGTGGCCTGGGTTCACTGAACTGAGTCTTCCCATAGCACGAAATAGATACACACATTTATATTGAATGGTGGCTGCAACTTCCTCAGCTTGAGCAGTCCAGAAACAAAACAGAGAACAAAAGGAACTGAGAAATTATCTGGAGATGATATTTTCTGAGAAGCAGAAGATTCACCTTTTCCTGCTGATGGGACATCCCTGGCATTGGTACAGCGATGGCCAAGAGCAGAGCATCTTCCAGCTGGGACAGGGCTGTAGGAAACTCTCACCTGGCTCTTTTAGGCAAGGTCTAAGGGCTGTAATAGGTCTGACCCCAGTCTTGGGTCAAAGGTGTGTACTACACGTTTCAGCCATCAGCCAGGGCTGCTAAGATACCTCTAGTCCCCAGGCAATTAACTGCAGGTAAATATCCCTTCCCAGGTGGAGACAACAGGGAATAAGCCCAGGGGACCTGAGCAGACTGTGACAGGTACCATAAGCAAACTCCTCCTCTTGATTTAAAGCTCTGTTTTCTGCCCATCTATTAACAATTGTTGTGCTCCCTGTGCACGTCCACACTCGAGGCACAGATATTCAGCTTAGACAGAAGGATTGCACCTGTGGGTAGATCTGTATAAATACCCACCTGGTGCTGCTCAGAGGTTTTGCACACACAGGTGGAAGAGTTTATGACCCTTGAAGCAAATCTGACCCATGACTGTTTACTCCACTTCCTTTTACTGTTGCTCCTCTGAATTCTCCTTGGGGTTGTTCACAATATTGCAGTCCAGTAAGTACAAAAATAAATCCTCAGATCTTTGAGTTTATTTGGGGCATCTCACTTTGGAGAGAAAATTGATGTTGAAAATTAAATACCTGAGCAAAAATCCTCTGCAAAACACAAGTGCTGGTGCCAGGAAAGAAACTGTATTGCTGCACATTAATGCTAGAGCTTGGACAAGGCAGTGATATGCTCTGGAAAAAGCCTTTGCACAGTAGCCTCCATGGAAAAGCCCACGCTTGGCAGTAGGGGCTGCATGTACAAAGCAGATTAAACACACAGCGACAGTGTTGAGCTTTGGGAAGTTCTTCCAGAGAGGAGAAGGCAGTGCTGCTTGTTGCTGTAATGACCCTGGCTTTGAACTACATAGATGCTACCACCAAACAAATAGTGTGTAGAAAAAAGATCCCTCTCCAATCCCAGGACTGGCTTGCCTGTCAATTCTGGGTCTATATGGGATCCATGACAAGGTGACAAATCTAAATCTGAAATAGAAACTTGCCAGAGGAACATTTTACAAGGGTATATAGCGATGGGACAAGGGGGAATGGCTTCAAAGTGAAAGAGGGCAGGTTTAGATTCCTTATGAGGAAGAAATTTTCTACTGTGAGGGTGGGCAGGCCCTGACACAGGTTGCCCAGAGAAGCTGTGGCTGCCCCATCCCTGGAAGTGTCCAAGGCCAGGTTGGACAGGGCTTGGAGCACCCTGGATTAGTGGAAAGTGTCCCTGCCCATGGCAAGGGGTGGGATGGGATGAGCTTTAAGGTCCTTCCAGCCCAAACCATTCCATGGTTCTGTGACTGGAACGGCAGAGGGAAGGCTGGTGCTCAGCACTGCCATGATGACTCCATGGCACCCACCACAGGGAAACCTGGGCTGGAGTCATCCAGAATTCACTCTGGCCTCAGTGAATTGTGAAGCTGCTCAAGAAACCCCTGGCCAGATGTGAAATGCGCAGGGTGATGAGGAAAACCATAAACATGGTGATGAGGCAGCCATAAACACAAACTCTGTGCAGTAGCTGTGGCACAACAGGGTATCCAAGGCAGCTGAAACTGAGCTGGCACTTGTTCAAGATGCTCTTCTGAGCAGCTTCTTTTAGCTTCTCCTTCCCTCACTCAGACAGTCACGCTGGCACTCCTGCACTGCACAGTCCATCACTCAGCACTACAGAGCCAGGAGCTGGGCTTGGGTGATCCTTGCGGGTCCCTTCCAACTCAGGATGTTCTGAAAGGCAATTAACACCCAGCAACAGCCCCTGGGCAGAAAATCAGGGATGAGGCAGCAAACAAAGCATGGTAGGGCAGCAACTGCTCCACACCACACATCAGCTGCTATGGGATGGTGGTGTACCTGTACCTGTACCTTCTGCAGAGCAGGCACCCCGTGGTTTAGAAAGCACAGAACTGCTCCTCGACTACAGGTTTCACTTTGGACCTGCAGCATTTTAACAAGTCCCACTGCCAGTTTGTCCATAACAGCTTGATCAGAGCCCAGCTGCAGGTGGGTCAGTCCTGTGCCTTGCTGTGGTTTCGCTGTCCTCAGTCACAGCTTCCTCTGCTGTCTGACATTGCCAAGGCATCCTCACTGCCTCTCAGAGCAGCACCCTCAGTTTCACTGCTTTGTTCACCCCTCCTCTTCCTTCACTGCTTGAAATGAAGCAGTTTCTGCCCATCACTGTCACACTTGGACATGGCCATGCACTGAGCAGCACTCACAGGTTCATTTGTACAGCTCCCCACCAACTCTAAGATGTATTTTCCTGCCTTATTTGCTGGTGCTTTGGCTGAAAGGCAAGAGGGAGATGGAAAGCTGGTGCCTGCAGGGTGCCAAATATATTCTTTCTTACACAGGAGAGGGAATAGAAACCTATCACCAGCAACTTGGATGCTGTCAAAGCACACACAGTGCATATTTTGGGCAGGGATAAAGTTGGCTGCAGTTACTTTCTGTAGTTAAACAGGCCTGGCTTGCTCTCTAAGGAGTTCACTTGACTTTGGACACTCAGCTGGTCTCACTTTTACTGCAAAACACAAAACCATGTGCAGAGGCAGGGTAAAGGTGCCCTGCTCACACTCTCCTAATCCAGAGTGTGGAGATACAACAAACAAACGAGCAGTAAAAATGGAGCAGCACAAAAATGACCCCCAGCAACTCCATCAGCTGAGTCTCAGACCTGTGTTGAAGGGATGCAGTCAGGACTGAACACACTGATGTCTCAGGACAGGTACATTTGTGCCCAACTCAGGCAGCCCAGGATAAGGAATTCTTAGCACGAATGAAAAGAGAGAATAGACATCTGTTGTTTGGGAAATCTGCTCTGAGCTGGAAGATGGAGAGTAACAGCAAAGCTCTGAAGCAATACACATTGTTTCACAGATTTCCTTGTGGAGAGATCTTGGGAGAGGTGTGAACATAACAAAGTGTCATCATTCCTCAGAGCTGAATCCATACAAATCATTGCCCTCAGCTCTAGATATAGGTTTTTAGAGCAAAGCTATAACAATGTCACAGCCCCCCAGAGTATTTTCTCCCACCACACAAACAATCCTGTTATCTTTTTGCAGGGATGTCTGTTAAATACTCCCGGAAAGGCTCAAAGGTATGCAACCTGCACGACAGAGGAATGGCAGAAGCAGCTAAAGCAGAACATCACAGAAGTTACAGCAGCTGCATAAATCACATTCTTTTTCCCCCACATAAAACCTGTACCACTGAAAAAGCAGCACTGACCTCTGAGTCCTGATGTATAAAAGGAAATATTTATTTGAAACCACCTTTAAAAAGTGCTCACCCTCCTTTAGGGATTGCTTGCCATCTGGTGAGCAGAATTTTACTTGGTAATTTTTTGCCTCCCTCAAACTATGTCTTATCACTCAATGTGTATATACATTTACATACATACATACATATATAAAATCTGTAAAGCAGTGCCTAAACAAGCCTGCAAGGCTTCCCCATCCCTGCTTTGAGGTGTCTGAGATGAGAGCTCACCTTTGGTTTCTCCCCCTGGTTGAGAGCCTTGGCCAGGTCTCCGGAGTTTTCGGCCGAGGACGCTCCGGGTGTCCTGGCTCCCTCTGTGGACTCCAAGCCAGGCAGCAAGCTCTGGGAGCAGCTGCACTGGGGCTCCTTCACCTTCTGACCTGAGATCAGATAGGTCTTCAACCCTGCAGGAAAGAGAAATGAGCAGTCAGAACTGCACAAAGACAAAGATGAGACACCTTTGGGCTTCTCAGATATGAAATACAGTGACCACCAAAGCACCGTCAAGGCTATACAGATATTCTGTACAAAGTGGTGCCACGCAGGGTTACCCAAACCTGCTGTCCAGGCACAAGGGGCAACTGGAACACACAGCAACAGCCAGGGTGGACATGTACTTTCTTTATTCCATTTTCACTCATGTGCTGCTGAAAAACACAACTAAGACCTTATGTATTCACTTGCAAGTTGTGATTTGAGCTCCCACAGTAACCCTTTACTTGTGGAATGGACTCGCAGACTGGTTTTCACTGCTATCAGTATTGATATTGTACTTCTGAGAACCAGCATGTATTCCCTCCACTTGTCAGGGAGATGTTGTGAACATTGCTTAGAGCTGGGAGCACACTGAGAAAGGAAATGGCATTTAAGTGCTAGAAATTCTGATGGATTTTCATAGTTAGTGCAGACTTCACATTTGTAAAGAACAAAATCAATCTCCCTCTCTCGCACGCACGCCCACACACGCCCTCTGCAACTGGTGTAGGAATTGAAGCATAATTGGAAAGCAGATCCAGTATTAAAGGCCAGGCTGGGAAATAGCAGGTTGAATCAAGCTGAGCTGTATCAAAAACCTGTTCAAAAAATGAAAGATCGGAATTTTGTGCAGCATATCACTTAATTTCACTCCCTTGAACTTCCCCTTGTGATGTTCTGGGTTATTTCTAGACACAAAGACTAAGAAGGAGCTGTTGAACTCAGGGGAGTTGATTTTACTGCCATGGGATGGGCAGTCTCCTGCTCAGGAGGTGCCCTGAAAAGTGTGGATGTCCCCAGGGTGCAGAAGGGGAAAGTCAGATCCCCCTGTCCCCTGGGGCATGGGATGGCTGCTGGTTCCCATGTGGGTCACCTGTGTGTCCCCTCCCTGCCCTGACACTTGTCACCCCCAGTTGCTGCTCTCACAGCCACTGATGGCTGCCAACTGCCTGGAAACCAACATGCCAAGGGGCAGCCCCTGGCAGAGGGCAGGTTTCTGCTCCTGGGATAAGGCCAGTCTCTCACAACCCTCTTCACAGACAGCAGATCTCACTCTATAAACCTTGGTCAGCTCTGCAATGCCCAACGCCGCCCGTGCTTTGGGCATAACCCTGGCAATAAAGCCAAGGCAGGCACACTCAGAGCAATTGTGCAGTTTCTCTGTTTATTCCAGCTGTAACTTCAGCTCCTGACCATTCCAACCACCCCAGGAATCCACAGCCATACCCCCATGTCCCCCTCAGGCTCTGGAGCTGCTGGGAAAGCTCCGGTGCTCCCATACAGCGCTCCGAACTCCGTCTCGCTTGCTTTGTCTCTGAGATGTTACCCGAGAGCCAAGCTTTATTTTTGAATCATTTATAGCAGTGCTTGGATTTTATTTGGCAGTGCTGCTTAATAAAACCCGGAGCTGCTGCTGGCTTCCAGATGTCGGGCTCTCTCCTTCAAACTTGCCCTGATGGGGGCTGTCGATTGAGGAATTCACCATAATCAGCTTACAATTATGTGTTTACTGTGGTAAGAGCTGCAACACTAACTTACTCCTTCTATTTTTAAAAGCTACCTCAAAGCAACAGAATTATTTCCCTATTCCTATTACTACACCTTCCCTCCACAAAGAAACATCTTTTCTTTGTTACTTTCCAACTAGAAAGTGATTTCATCACCTGCTGCAGCCCAGGATGGAGAGTGTTAACTCTTCCCTTTCAATAACTTAATATCCCATTTGATATGACTGAAAAGAAAAGAAACATCTTTTCTTTGTTTATTGTATTCTTGAAAAGGCACTTTTTATGTCTTACAGTGCTTGCAGCAGAATTATCTGGTCAATCTGTCGCATGCAGTTTGAGCTCTACACCGAGAAAAAAGGGGAAAGGCTAACTAAAAATGGGATTAGAAAAGCAGAATCCACCACCTTGTCCTCTCCTTCCCTGGCAAACCCCCAGCCTGCAGCCACATGGACAGCACCTACTCTGCCCCCCAGGCTTTAAAGTCGGTTAAATGGTTGGGTTTTGGCAGCAAGGACTCTAAAAATCTCTTTATTCCTTCCTCGTGCTCCCCAGCCCCACCACATCCCTGCCCAGCAAAAGGGTCATTTGGAATGGGACAGAGAAAAGCCATTATCCTGCAGAACCACAGAGTTCCGAGGAATACTGAAGCAAATTAAGTTTTCCTATCATAAGAAGCATTGAATAACAAAGTATTAGTTAGGCTAAGTCAAGTTTTGCAGAGGTGAAAGGTTTTTTTACACCTCTTCATTTTCCAAAACCGTAAAAAATAACCTTTTTCTCCTTTTTGCTCTTCTGTTGGAGAAGGGCTTACAGTGTTATTTCTAAAGGCCAAGCTCAACCTTTTACTCCTCTCCTCCCCCCATATTTATCCAAAATAAATGCTGAAACACAACCTCGAGGTGGCTGAGAGCAAATTTGTACTCTGGCAGGTTTAATGCTGAAATTCTGCTTTTTTGGCCCTTGGAAGCAAAGGCAGTGAACAAGCTACAACAACCCACCTCCCAGCAAACTGATTGAATGGCGACAGGATTTTCTGCCCTGGAGGAAGAATGAGCTACATCACATCTCTCTGAGAAACACAAGCCACTTCCTGCACTGGGCTTCAAGGCATGAAAACCTCTGAGTGCTCCAAAGACAAACAGCTCCTGCACAAGGAGCCAAAACACTCATGCCTTGAGTTTACCTACTCTGAATATGGACATGGCAGTGCTCGTAAAGAGTATTTTTGAGAGAATAACAACAGGTGAGATATCCAGAGAACAACGGTGGGTTTATTAATCCTGAATTTTAAAAGGATTCCTAAACTTCTCTACTTGGCTCCTTCCTTCAGTTTGCTTTTATCAGGCATTTGTCTGAACTTACAGAAACAAAACCCCATCCCAAATACTACAAACCACTCCTAATAACAACAAAAAATCCTATCTCTGCATGTACTCGCAGGAATTATTTGCTGCATGCACAAAAATAAACAAGAGTCTAAATAAGGCTGTGTGTAAACATCCCAGGCCCGATTCCAGCAGGTTTTGGTGGCGTGAGAAAAGCCAGTTGAGGAGCACAGGCAGGGCATGAGGCTCCCTCCTGCCCTGCCCTGGGAACCTGTAGCTGTGTCTGCACATTCAATTTTTAAAATATACGTATTTTCAATGTACATTTTTTCAAATAACATTTCTGCTTTTGATGCTTCACCTGCCTGGAACTGAAACTTTTTATCCCATTATGGAGAGCAGACAGCAAAACCCCCTGCTCTCTTCTGCTTCTCTCATCTCCAATGAAATTCAAATGCTTTTGAAACTGTTTTCAGCACCGACTTGAACAAACACAAAAAAAAAGTGTCAATATTTCAGTCACAGCCTCTCTGATTCATTTAATAAAAATCTAACCCCCCTTTTGTTACTGCCCCTGTTCCTCCCTCCATGGACCACTTCACCTGCTCAGCTGCAGTGCAACTAACAGGTTCGGATTCAGTGCTTCCCAGAGCCAGCTGTGTGTGCTGGGAGACAGAAACATTCCTTACACTGAGGTAATAAAATCCAAATTGGATTGATTACACCCTCTTTGTAATAATGCTGCTCCTTCACTGTTTATCCTTCCATCATTTCCCTTAGAGTCCCCATGCTTTAACCATTTAATCCCATCTCTTCCCAGATAATGAAATATAAATTTGTAGTACTGCCTGAGCCCTATTTTCACACCCCCCTACTTCTGCAGTATCTTACCTCCCAAAACTGGAATTCCTATGAAAACCGCTCCACTGGGAGAACCCCAGTGCCTGTCACTCCCAGGGCAGGGCAGGAGTTACTTTCCAACTAGAAAGTGATTTCATTACCTGCTGCAGCCCAGGATGGACAGTGTTAACTCTTCCCATTCAATAACTTAATATCCCATTTGATATGACTGATACCAACAACCAGCAAGGTCGTCAGAAGAGCTCTGCAGTTCAGGACTGGCTCGAGCTCCTTCCTGCACTGATGGGTAACTCACTCCTGGCTCGTGTTTCTCTGCAATCCACAAACTCTTGCTTTTTCTTCTTAAAAAAAACGATAAAAAGTTTTCTCCATGCCTTTTAAAGACATTCTCTCTGTACTTTGCCAAAAATCTGGGAGTGCAATGTTGATATTCAGGCACTGTCACTGCCGGGAAAGGCAACGGACACCTATAATGAGGTCTCCTCATACAGTAAAAGATGCTGCCACACCATTTCATCAGACCCTTACCTGCTCGATAAACTGAATTTTGAACTCTGCTTTCTGGAATGTAACGTGTCAGCCAAATAATTTAAAAAAAGAAATAAACAACCAACAGAAACCCCAAACTAAACCCAAAACAAACCCCAAAAAACAATGCAGAAAGGTACTTACTTTAACTGCAGTCTCTTTTTGGCTTCACTCTAACTTGCCATGTTGGTTTTATTTTTTATTTCCCTTGTCAAAGCTTAAATGATTCTTCAAGCACTAACCTAGTCTAATGTTCATGCAATAAATAATATAGTCTATAACCTCAGTCCAGGAGCTTTAGTATCCTTTGGGCCCAAGCTGCTGCTGAATCTAAAGATGATTTTCAGTAGCAAATACTCTTCTGTACTTAAAATTCAACAGTTGTCAAATCTGTATTTATGGGGACTATTTTCTCACACAAACCTCTTTCTTCTCCCCAGCACGAAAGTCTCATGTACTGATTTGGGAAGTGGGGTTTTGCACCACAACAAGAAACCCCTGAGCCCTCAGAGCCCCTCGTGCCAGGGGGACATTGACTGTGCTGGCAACATCCACAGCTGCTCCAGTCACAGATCATGGAATGCTTTGGGTAGGATAGGGCCTTTAAACCCATCCGGTGCCACTCTCTGCCATGACAGGGACACCTTCCACTAGCCCAGGGTTCTCCAAGCCCCATCCAACCTGGCCTTGGACACTTCCAGGGATGGGGCAGCCACAGCTTCTCTGGGCACCCTGTGCCA
>JAWWEE010000051.1:4174451-4273419 GCA_035221455.1 Xenops minutus | reverse complement strand
GACTGTGGCACAGCGAGGCTCTTTGCCCCCCTGAGCATCCTGCACAAGACACGTAAGGACAACTGTGATCTCTGAACTTCACATGAACAGATGGGGTGGGATCCTGCTTCTTTCTGAGTCACTTCCTCACACATATCTATTCACACTATTGACTCTTTCAGAAGAACATTCTCAATTCATCAGTATCACCAGGGTGAGGTTGATAAAGGTTCAGGTCCTTGGCTTTGCTTGGGTCATTTCTGACCAGACACATGAGAAGGGCTTTGCACAAACCTATCTCCTCCTTGAACAGAAAATGAAAAGCAGCATTAGAATCTTTTGTTTCTGAAGTCACAGAACTTGTTTCCATTAACACACAATGGTAGAGGAACAGTGGAATTGATGAGGAAAGTGCAGAAACACCTGCCTGGAATGTGTGTTCTGTACTTTATTTAGTATAATCAGCACATTCCTACTGGCTGCCCACGTTAATTCTTGCAGTGGACTTTATTGTCATATTGACCTTATATGACAGTCATCACATCTTGACTCTCAAAACTTACCAAAAACTAATTCTAGTAAACAATCCACTCCAAGTTGTTAAAATGACATTTTCACCGTTCCAACTAAACAACACTTACTGTAGTTATTTCTGTCATGCCAACAGAGCCCTGAATTCACCCTGCCCTCTACAATTCCAACAGCCAGAGAACAATAGTGCACCACAGGTGCCACTGTGCCCTCTTGTGTTCTCCTTTGGGCCATCTCCTCTCTTGTCCTCTTGAGTTTCTTCACCACATGCTATAGATTCAGCTCTAATAAGAGCCAGGTGCTCAAGGCCCCAGGCTACAAAATAGCTTTAATTACAATATTAATAGCATTCTGCTAAATCAGGAAAAAAAAAGGAAAAAAAACCCAAATAGGTCAGTATTTGTGGTTATATTTTTCAATGTCCCTGTGTTTGTTTTCTTTCCAATTTTATGTTTCTTACTGGCATTTATAATGCCTAAGAGACATTCCAGAGGCTAAAATGCAGGCGATCTGATCTTTGCATGATACTCCTAACTTTCCACAAAAAGAAACAGCAGGAGGAGATGAGATCCACATTATATCAGCCCCAGAGGTATACCCTTGAGTCCTGACCTCCCTTGATGAAAAGCAGAAGAGCTCAGTATTATTAGTATTTATTATTATTATCTTAATTGCTACTATTATTAAGCAGCCCCTGAAATATATTAATATAAATAACACAAACATAGACATTTGAAACACGAATTCAAGCACAAAGACACCTCCTATTTACCAAATATTAAACTAAATTCATTTAATACTTTCCATTAATAACTCTTGCAGATGAATTCTGCATGAGTCAGTCAACAGTAAAGGTTAGGATGAATGTGTACAGTATGGGAATGCCAGCTGGGCTCCTTGGTGGATACTTATTATTGCAAAGATTAAAAAAGAGGGGCTGTGTTAAAAGAAAAAAAATATTAAATTAGTAGAGATTCTGCCACTAACATTCAGATCAAGCCAGTTCAGTTCAAAACTCAAAAAATCAAGGTTTTGTTGGTTCATTTGCTGTTGGAAGAAGCCTGTCCTGCAGTGGTGGGTGGAGGGAGCCACAGTGTGACAATTCTGTTCCGTGGCATCAGGGCTTGGAAACACACTTCTGTTCTGCATGGAAACAAACCCTTCCCACCACTTTCACAGGAGCAGAATGATGGCCATGGGCATCACAGCCCTCCTGTCTGTGCTCCCCCCATGGGGTGCCAGGCAGGGATCCCCCCTCCATGGCATCTCTACCTGACACAAACAAACCAACATCTCAACATCCACTGCCAAATCATGTCCCTACTGCTGCTTCCACCCCTCTCAGCACCAGCAAAAGCTGGGCATGTACCAAGCTCAGCCTGAACAACCTGGTTTAGTGGAAGGTATCCCTGTCCATGGCAGGGGGTCGGGACTGGAAGGTCTTTAAGGTCCTTCCCACCCATACCTTTCCATTATTCCGTGATTCAGCTGGTTACACTTGATGCAACCAGCTCCACACTTTCACTCCCAACTCTCCTGACTCCTCACTACTGAGAGTAGTAAAGCATGTTTTTGTCAGTAAACTACAGTGCTGTGACTCAGCCCCTGACACACACAGGGCGCAGTTACCGTGTGTACAGTAACACGGTGCCATATTTAGAGTTTCTAACCATAACCACACTTGCAAAAACTGCATTAGATCAGCAGCCAGTTTCCCGGACTCCCACTCCTTGTTTCTGACTTCAGGAATTCAGATTATTTGTCTTGTACCAAATAAAGTTGCTTAGGAGATAAAACAGTAAGAAGGAAAAACAGAAGGGCCTAACAATTAGCTTTAATCTGCTCTGGCTTGAATAGATAATTCATATAGCGGAAAACAGCAGATAGTAAAGACAAAAAAAATAGCAGCAAGTTGAAGCCTAACATGAAAATAAACCTTTTTCCTTGATTTTTATTTTTAAACTTTGAATGTTATCCTTAGCAGCACAGGAGTAGTTTGCAGAAGTGTTGGCCAATATTCATTAACTACGTTTGTCCTCACTAAGGTTGCCTGTAAATATCAGCATAGGCAAAACAAGAAGACTCACAAAGGAAGGAGCTTGAGCTCTGCACTGTGGCTACTGCTGCTTTCTGCAGTCAGACATCAGGAGGGAATGTTTCAGCTGGCTTAGTGCAAGATTTCTTTTTTTCCCATGAAGAGCAGGTTTGGTGCAGTGTAAAGGCTCTCTCCCTTTGTTTATTGTTTTTGGTTTTTTTTAAAAATAACGTCAGGTATTGCTAGTAGGATGAAGAAAGTCAAGAGACTCACACAATCACACAGGATGTTTTGGGATTAGAGAGGATCAGGAGCTCAAGCTTGCATTGCAAGAGAGAGTGTTTAACAGTGAGACCAGGCAAGATCAAAGATATCTGTCCTGGGAAAAGAAAGGCAGATAAACATCATGAGTTAGAGAAGGTGACAAGCACTGGGAGAGGGGATCCGGGACATATCAGATAACTCTGACCTCGGTCCCAAAACATCTCCTGCCTGCAAGGAAAGAGAGGCCCATACAGGTGTATTTATTATTTTGTCTACACTTGTTTCTTTCCCATGCTATTTCAGAGAGAATCATTTCAGTACCATAGGCAACACCTGCACACAGCTGCTCCCAGGGAGTTACAGGGATAACACCTGTGGGGTTGGGAGTCTAAGAGAAAAACATGGGCTTCAAGTCCAAAAGGTCACGGCTGGTCCCGTGGTTTTAGGGCAGCTGCACCACAGAGCTTTGCTGCCTCGAGTACCCTACCAGGCACCAAAGGACAAAGTGTCCCAGCACACAACACCTGGCACCGTGGCCAGGGCAAGTCCAGTGTCTGGGAGAGCTGCCCTGGAGAGAGGGAGCTGAAGCCTTTCCAGTGCCCACTCACTCATCCATTGCCGTGGGCAGATGGCACTGTACTGGCACACCCCAGTCAGTGCAGTACTGGGCGGCTGCCACATGGCAGAAACCAATTCAGTCCACTCTGAAGGCAAAAGGGGTTGGAAAGCTGCTCAGCATATTCTTTTCTTTATATTTTAGTTTTTTTTGTTTTTTTTTTTTTTGATGAATGTACACAGTCTCAGTGATGATGGTTTTTTTTAGTTTGTTTTTTCCTTTTTTTTCTTTCATTTTAACAGAAATATTACACAATGGTTTGTGTTGGAAGACCACCTGGTTCCAAACCCTTGTCACAGCCAGGGATGCCATCCTGTAGATCAGGTTGCTCAGGGGCATAGCCAGACATTCCTTTAACACTTCCAGGCATGGGCTGGCCATGGGTTCTCTGGGAAAACTGTGCCAGGGCCTCAGTACCCTCACAGGGAAGAATTTCCTCCTAACATCTAATCTAAATCTCTCCTTTTTAGTTTAAACCATTGAAAACAAAGGATAACATTAAAAACAATCATAGAAGGGAAGTGACTTTTGCCCTGTTTGGATTAATTTAAATGCTGGTCTCTGAAGGACCCTCTTGTATCAATAGCACTAAGAGATGCTACTGACCTGGCTCTGTTGGGTCCATTTTCAGGGCAGGGAAACAGTTGTGTCCAGCCATCCAGGATCCATCTGAGACTGAAAGAAGAAATAAGAACTGTGAAAATTAAGACATTTAGCAATATTGCTATTTTACAGTAGACCCTGGGAGTCCTTTAGGCAGGATCCCTCTCCTTTCCACCCGCTTCTCGACTACTAAAATCCCAGAACTGCTCTGGGTCCCCCATCCCATCTATGGAGGCTGCAGCTCCAGGAGAGGGGGCTGGCTGGCTCTGCTCTCACTGTTTATTTTCTGGGAAGTCAGCCTTGGTCAAGTGTTCATTTTAAGAAAGTTTATATTTGACTCTGGTAGGGCTGGGGAGGATGTGAATGATAGGAAGAGGAGGGATGGGCCAGGGATCTTATGGGGCTGCCCCCACAACACCACAAGCAACCCCATGACCAAGGCAGCAGGATGAATCAAAGCACCAAAATCAAACATGCCAGTTGTTGTTTTTACTTTCTTCAAAGCTGAGACATGACTCTAAGGCTAAATTCAGCTCTTACTCCACAACTGACCTTGTAGCCCATGCAAAAATGTAAACTAAATCCCCAACTTTTAAAAATCATCTGGTAAACTATGGAAAAACATCTCCTAACTTTGTGGCACAACCTGACTCATTCTGCAGCAACAATTTCTATTTGCTACCCACACCTTGGAGATCTCAAAGTGTCACCTGCCACTGCTGCCTGCAAGAGAAAGAAAGGGGGGTGCTTTTTCCAGGCAATTCTTAGAGCCATTCTGCTGGGACAAGGCACAGAAGTAGAAGTGGACAAGAAAGCTGAACCAACCTGGACTTTCACAGCAGCTCTGCACAGTTATATGAACCACTATGGCCTTTTTAGGCCGTATCCTGCAAGCAGGATAAGAGAAACAGTTGATGCAAATCTGAGGTTTTGCATCTTGTGCAGGGCATCATTCCCTGCCCAGGAACTGTGAGGAGGGAGTGTAAGCAATCCTGCCTTGGCTGCTCACGGAGGAAGCAGTAAATGGAGATGCCCTGAGCAGACTCTGCCTTCCCCATGTGGTGTAAACCAAAACCAGTTCCTGCAATTCAGTGCAATAATATAGAAAGTTTGCTGGCTACTTCTCCCATCCGTCTCCTGTGGGTATAGACTCCCGGCCTCTGAGGAAACCAAGAAAGCCATTCTTCTAGATTTATAATCACAGGGATTTATAAAGTACAGTGTTAGGTGCCTTGAAGTGAAGGGGGGAAATAAATAAATAAACTGTATGGGCGTTGCCACTGGAAAAAATAAAAAAAAAAAATAAAAAAATCTGATCTCAATCAACCAACCACATTTACTACTCTGCATCCATGGCCAGGCTCGCTGCATAAACCACCCCTGTCAGCCCTTCATTCTTTCCAATACTTCCTAGGAGCATCCGTCTTCTTCAACGCGACGTCCCTGATTTCAAAAGCCAGACACAAATTAATTCCGGGAATCCTACGGTGGGGAGACATTAAAACCCATTTCGAGGTTTCTGTGGAAGGCTCTCTCCGTGCCTATTTCAGGCAGCTCAGACTCGGCGTAGCACGCTGGAGCCAGCCTGGAAGAGCAGGAGGTCACAGCTCTGAGCAGACAGCAGGGATGAGGCAGGACCGAGGGATGATTCTGTGCTAGGGTGGAAAGAGGACACTGGGCAGAGCTCTGCTCTAGAGAATTAAATACTTCTTTTATTTTCTTTTTAACTCCTTCCTTCTCAGTTAAGGCATTAAATCTCATAGGTTTCATTTGCAGAGGGCAGCTGCCTTCAAGATTTCCACTACAGCTCTCCAAGGCTAGGAAAAATAAGGGTAGAAGAAACACAAGGAGGGAGTGCTGAGCCTCAGGGTTCAGAAGGACTTTGTCTAACACATCTTCTGGGGTCTGAAGAAAGAAAGGCTTTCTACAGGTTTGGGGGTTTAAATTCCCCCTCAGGGTTAGGTGTTAAGTAGCATCTCTCCTTCCTACATGTAAACATTTACACTGCTAAGTACTTTGCAGGTTCTGCGTTCAGATAGATGTGCAGAGAGCTGGGAGGGTGGGGACAGGGACAGGGGACCTGCCTCCTGACTCACCTGGCCCCAGTCAGCAGGACCCACGGGTCACACATCAGCTGCACCGCGGTCACCGGTTGCACTTTAGCCCCTGGCACTGACCACTAGAACACATTTTCTTCTCTCTAGCTCATTAAAACCATGCATCTTGTCAATAACCCCACCTATTTTTATATTAATTTTATGTGGATTTTTTTTTTCCGGGTATTGTCAGACCTCGCTTCAGACAATCCGTGAGTAAAATAAACGTTTCCTGAAGACACATTTCCTTCCTTTGTGCTTCAGAAGAGGAAGAACACCTTGTCCCAAGCGGATATGGTGAAAAGTTTGGGTTGTTTCAGGGAATTGACCATCATTTGGAGCTAAGCTCATACCTTCATTTGTGAGCTACCTGCTATTTTTAAGAGCAGACAAGAGACATGTTCACCCTTTTAGGACCAGAGTGGTCCATACCAAACATCTCAAAAGACCAGCATACCCAAAGACCAAACCAAAATGTCAGCCCTGCCAACTCCCCTGGTGCTGGGCTATGTTTGATCCAGCCACTAACACTATGATTATATTGGTTTATGCCCCTTCAAGAACTTCAAACTGAAGATAATGTGGTCAGTTGGCACTCAGGGAAAACAGCTGGTGATGAGAAGACAAGAATATGAGTTGTTGTGTTACAGCCAACATCCTCCTCACACCAATAGCCAGGATTTTGGAGGAAGGAGAGAAAACTCCCTGGATATTCAGGCATTGCAATAAACAAGGAACAAAGGCTGTTCCAGCCACCAAGGGGAGCCAGCCCAACCACAAAGATACAAAGGAAAAACTAGGAAAGGACCAGTTATGTCCTAGAGGGGCTTGTTCTTACCAGCATTTCTACATCCCATCATTTGTATGATATTGTAGTTTATGTGATATTTGTAGTGACAGGACAAGGGGAAATGGCTTCAAACTGAAAGACAGTAGGTTTTGATTGGGTACTAGGAAGAAATTCTTTCCTGTGAGGTGGTGTGGCCCTGGCACAGGCTGCCCAGAGAAGCTGTGGCTGCCCCATCCCTGCAAGTGTCCAAGACCAGGTTGGACAGGGCTTGGAGCAACCTGGGCTGGTGGAAGGTGTCCCTGCCCATGGCAGGAGGCTGGAACAAGACGGTCTTTGAGGTCCCTTCCAACCCAAACCATTCTGTGATTCTGTGATATTTCTGCACTGTGGGAGTTGGCAAAGTGAATTGCAAAGCCAGTGCAACACACTGGTATTTTCAGTATGGACAACAACAGAATAGTCATTTTCCATGGGTGAAGATGGATAAAAGAGTATTATTCAGAACTCCTTGAGTTCTAGGATTCAGACAATTCATTTAGTAGCTTTTAGAGCTCCATTAATGCTTTTCATTGTGTTGGCCAAGGACAAGACTTGTTCTTGCCCTTTGTACAGACCTATATCTTTGGCAATTCCACTTCAGCTGGTTACACCTCACTTTCCAAACCACACCAGCAGAACAAAGAGAGCTATTTCCCTTCTTACACACCTGGGGCTAAATGCTTTCTGACCATAACAGGCACGAACTACTATTAGAAATCTGCCTTACAGACCTTGTCTACAAACGCTTGAGAAGACAGGCTCAAAAGCAACATTTCAGGGATCAGAAACCAAATGCAAAGGAACAGAAACTAAATTCCTTGAAAGATCTATAAGAAAAAAACACAACAGACACATTAATTATTTAGCAAAACTCAGATGTCCATTAATGGCCACTTAGACAGCGTTTTGGCAGGATATCCTATCTACTGTATCACCATTGTATCCCTGTAGCTGCATGTTTTGCTTTGGTGTGTTTGTGAGCCATTTCTCCTGCTCCTGACATTGGGGTGAGGCTCTGCAGTTCCCTGGCTCTTTGTTAGAGGTCTCTATTACCGTACCCACCCCTAAAACCAGCACCCAAAAAGCCTCCTGTGGATGGCTGAAAAGCAAAGTGAAGTCATCAGCCCTGAGGAAAAAGGAGCTGTGACAGATATTAATTTTCTTTTATGCTGTAAATGAGTGAAGCCTCATTTTACTAAATTATGGGATCAGATCTTCACGTCCCTCAGCCAGCAGAGCTTCGTAGGGTGATGGAGATCAGAGTGTGGCCAATGAACACAGAGAGCTTGGAGCAATCCTATTCTATGCTCTTGGGTGCCGCCTGCAGGCTTTGGAACTGCAGGAATAATGATTCCAAACCAACATGGAATAGAGTCACTTGTGGAATAAAAAGGGGACTTATTACATTAAAATTCTGGAGAAATCAAAGATTGAAAATACGAGTGTTTTTTGAATCAGTTTTCCGTAACCAGAAGCTGAGATGGGAATCTTTTTCTCACAATGAGTCTACATGATGATTTAAACCCAAAAAGTAAAATTTAATAAACAAGCCAGAGGGCCATAAACTCACTCATATCAGCCTGGGAGGAAACAGGCACAGGAATATCCTCAGATGTTGCTCCCTCTAACATAACACCGTGCTTTGATGAGGCCTCACAGACTTTCAGCCAAATAAATGCCCTTGAGGATACTCATTCCAGCCCCAAAAGATAGACCACATATGGAGACTTACAAAGTTGCTGTTATTTCAAGCTCTTTTCTTCCTTATTTTTTTTTCTATTCATTTTTGTAATTCTTCACGCTTCTTGGACTACAGAAATCCAGAGGCTCTGGCTTCAGTGTCCACAGACCACCTCACCAAAGGTGTGAAAACAGAGAAGGAGCAGTAATGTGGCACCCGAGGCGTGGGTTGGAGTTACCTGCCCATGGCCAATGGCTCTCCTGGAGGTCTGACATTATTAGTGCCTTCCTTAACCTCTTTGTTCCCTGACTTTTTCACAAGACCTCGAAACAGTTTCCCAAAAGGCTCAGCATTTGTTCTGGCAGCCATCCATATTTTGCTTCCTCGCAGTCCTCTGGGTCTGAGGCTGCTGCTGTCTCCCCCTCTGCTCCCAGTCCCACCACTTCCTCCCTCATCCCGTGCTTGAGGTACCACTCGGCTCATAATGACCCAGTTAAACAAACACAGGTTATTTGTTTATGGAGCACATTGCACACTCGGAGTCAAAAACAGCTCCAAGGGGATGTGGGGGCCTCCCAGGTTAAGTAAAAGTAATTTGTGATATGGAGATGACTTGGGCAGCCCGAGCCCTGCTGGGGATGGGGGGCTGGCCCTGTGCATGGATGTGCAGGGGCTGGAGGGGATGGCAGCACCTCCTGCTCCCCACCTGATCCACTGGTGGGGGGGAGGGAGACAGAGTCCCTTGCAACAGTGAATGGTCCATTCTCAGTTATGAAACAGGTGATAAATGGAATGTAAAACAGAAGGGGAAGGAGTTAAAACAATTCCAGGAGTGGAAAAATTAATTTACCTTTTCTGACGATCTCAGACCCAATGCTGTATTGACCTGTGACATCAATGGCCATTAAAACTTAGCTTCCCAAATCCTATGTTCTTATAAAAAAAGCAGGTTGTCCTATGCCCCCCTTCCCCTGGAAATGCATACTCATTTCTATAAAGAGCAGTAGATTTTGTTTCAAAATAGATCTAAAAGAGTTTTCACGGTTTTGCCAGCTAGATTCAAACTGCAAGCACTGATTTGGTTTTAAAATTTACAGAATCATAATAAAGTCTGAAGGCTACTAGTTTACAGTTGTTTTGGGTTTTTTTTAACTGTATAACTGGGGGTTGTATTTCTTGTATAAATATAAAAGAACAAAAGGAGGGAATAATAGATCAGATCAACCAGAAATACAGAACTGGTAAGTCTGTAAGAAGACTATATTAATTTTATATCCCTTTTTTTCCCCCAGAAAAAGTGAAACCTTTCACTACTCTAAGAATTTTTCATGGCAATTGCTGCACTGTCCACCTGACTATATTCAACTTAAAAAAAAATAGCACTTCAAGAATACATTATACCATCACTCATAAAATATAGTCTTTTCTCCTTTTCAATGCTTTCTCTCATATGTCAAAGTCTCTGCCAGAAGTTCAAGGCCCTTCTCATTGAAAAAGGAAGAAGGGAATGAGACAGAAGCGCCAGTGAGTGTAGAGGGGGGATGGAAGAAGGAGGAGGAGAAAGGAACAGCCCTGACACAGCAGAACTGGAAATGGGTCAGTGTCCTGTTGAAAATCTCCACAGAAATCCCTCAGTGGCCCAAATGGCTGGTCAGCTGAGGTTTGTAGAGGAGCACAGGAATGGGCAGGGAAATAGGAACTTGTCAATTAGCTTTTAAATATTAATAAGAGCCTGAGTGTTTTGTTTCTGGTTCAGGCTGAAGCATCTTGCTCGCTGCTTCTTCATCTAGAAAGAAAAACACTCTAAAATGTGGCCACTTCTAATTAGAAGACTTCTCTTCTGAAGAACTAGATCTAAAACAGTTTTAGGGAAAGCATTATGATTGCTTTGATTGCTTTTCTTCTCTTACAGAAAACCAGAAACCTGAGTGTTAACATCCATGTGAGAATGTGTGGGTGCAAAGAACAGGGATTAAAGGTCTGTCTTTATGGAGTGTTTTTTCTTCCAGAAGATCCCAGTGGCCTCAGCACCACCAGTAGCACTAATTTCACTGGAGAGTTATGAGCTCACAGTGAGTAAAGAATAGGCAAGACACCAAGAAAACAAGGTCCAAGGGACCCAACAATGTCAAGAACTTCAACAGTTTCATCAATGAATCTCAAAAAAAAAAAAAAAGAAATTAGGAAATAAAAACACCTGTGAGGCTGCTGCCATGAACAATGCAATGATAGCCAACAAAAAATAAGAATAAAATATTGAATAGACATATCACCCACCTCTGAAAGGCAGAGAATGATTGGGTGCTGCCCAGGAGGCTGCTGGACAACATCACAGGCTTCAGGAGATGAAGTGCTGTATCAGTGTGATGCTAGAGGGGATATTTTGAACAGGAAGCTGGTTAAAAATAGGAGCAGAAGAATAAATATAATGGCAATGAGAAGGAAAACAAAACCATAGTGTCATGTTGAACTATTTAAAATAAATAAATAAATAAATAATTGGCATTTAGAGCAAAACTGGGAAGTGTTGGCTTCCTTTTGTATACAGATTATTTACCACACTATATATTTACATACATGCCCACACTGTATACTGAAATAGGTGCAACAGGAGCCCCAAAAAGTGGGGCAAACACTCACACACAGGCTCTGTGGAGCCACTCTCACACCAGACTCCAGTGGAGTGGATCCTCATGCAATGCAACCTGAAGTCCTCCACTCTGACCAGTCCCATTCCTTCAGCCACTTGGTTTTATTCTCTGGAGTTCGTATCGTGGAGTCCCAGCAGCAGCAAAAACAGCTGCCAAATTCCTGGGAATATCTGCCTTGGAATCTCAACTACTGTGTGAGGCTGCTGCTCTCCAGTTTGAGCTTTGTGTTTGCAAAGGAAATCTGTCCAACAACAACATCGAGAGAGGAAAAAAGGAGGAAAAAGGGCTTTATATAACAGAATTAACAGAGCTGTTGCAATAGTAACGTGTAGTTAACAGGCAACTTTTCCTCCTCCATCTCTGCCCCCACCCCAACCTTCTCCTCTAACAGCAATTTCATTTGTTTTTGTTTCCAAGCTTCTTTTACAGGCCACTCACACAGCCCCACTCCCTTTGTCTAATTTGGATCTCGAACTTCCATGCAACAGACTCTTGCTGTAACTGTAAATCTTTTTATGGCCCTTCTGCCTCTGAACTGTAAAAGCAGTGCCACTGTAAGCTGCCTAAATGGGTCGTAAATCCACTTAGTGCACTGAACGGGGAAAAAAGTTTTTAAGGGGAAGAAGGGGAAAAAAAGGCAAACTAAGGTGGCTGGAGGGACAGAGAAAAAAAAAAAAAAGAAAAAAGAAAAAACCCCAAGAATGTATTTGCTAAATGGAACCAAAATAACAGGAGTCAAAGGGAAAATATGAATGCTGGCAGGGTTGGGGGGGAGGATGAAATAATGCATCTTGGTGCTAAAAACAAACTGTTTCTGCAGGGCTGTGCAGTTCATTAACACTCAGCCACTTCCAGGAGGACGCTGGTTGCCCTCTCCACTCCCCTTGGCACCAGCAGGGTCTGGTAGCACCAGGACACAGAGTCTGGGAGGCTGCTAGCAGCTAATAGACTCTCTTTTTCCACTGGGTGGTCCAGGGACTGGTATCTGGGTCTAATTCTAGCTCTTGCACTGCCTAACTCTCAGGTTTAAGCGTGGCTCTGTGTCTCGGTTTATTCCATTCTGCAAATAGGAGATAAAGATATTCCCCTTATTCGTAAATTGTTTTGAGAGCTGCTAAAATGCCACCAGGGAGGGGCTGAACTGATTCCTGTGGCAGTCAATAGCAACAGTTTAATTTGTTTCTGTAGAGGCAGAGCTGGCCCAAAACAGGCCACTTTTGTCTATGTAATTTATTGCATTTATCACCATGGTATCTGAGCTCTAAGAGTATTATCCAAATTCCACTGAATTCAATGAGTGTCTTTCCACTGCTTTCAATAAGTTTTGGATTTGACCCCAAAGTAAAAGAAAAAATAAAATAAAAAGCCAACCCCAAACCTGAGGAATATGTCAAAAGAATGTAAGTGGGTGTGAGTTGAAATTGAGGAGTTTGGAGACGGGAGTATGCAGAACAGTAGCTATTTAAAGACCAAGTTTGCTACTGAGTGTTCCCTTTTAATAGGGTTATATAAATACATTCCCGTCTCAATACATGTGGAAAAACAGGCAGCGAGGTGAGACTCTATTGCTTTATTCCTTATGGGAAATACTGTGCATAAGCTAAACCACCTCTTCCCCTTTGCTGCCCCACCACCCACAGCCCCTGGAGCCTCCAGCAGCTGTGGCCAGTGTGAGGAGGCACATCCTGGAGCACAGGGAGGGTTAAAAAGTTCACAGCCCTGCCCTTAAAATAAAGCCCCTGTTTTCACTGCCTTCTCACTTCACCTTATAGACTTGAGCTGAGTTTTGGCACTCAGCAAGTCAGAATTGGAGGGGAAACTGCTTATACCTTTATTATTATTATTATTATTATTATTATTATTATTATTTTACTGGTCTGCTCCCTTGCAAGGGAAAGGGGAGGGGAAAAGTGTTCCTGCTTGGCTCTCTGCAAAGACCAAAGGAGTTTCAGTGCAGCTGCCTCGGGCCAGGGGTGTCCCCCACAGAAAGTCACTGCCCAAGTGGGCACCAGTTGGCATCTCAATTCCCATCCTCAGGATGAAAAGCCAGCAGCCAAAGAGGACTGAGGAGTGAACCCTCTCTTTTTCACCAGTGCAGTGCACCGACCAATAGCACAGTTCAGGAGATGCTGATACTATAACTTAAAAGAATCCTATTAAAATGATGGAAATCTTTGACTATGAAAAGTGGGGTCTGCACCTGGATAATAATTATGTTTCAAAGGAAATCCATCTGGTATTTTATTGCTTATTTTCTCCATGCGCTCTGCGTAGAAGAACAATACAAGGGCTGGAATATTTCATATAGGGAGACTTCCAACAAGCTGTTTGCACTCTGTCAGGCCAATAAGCCACACAGATTTTTGCAATATTATATCAATTATGGGTAACAATTGGAATACATACTTTTTTTAAAACCTTCCCAAAAAACATTGGCATGGGTCCTTGGAGCAGGCAAACTCCATCAAACTCCATGAAGCTCATATACACAAAAAGCAGTTAAGCCTTCAGTGTCTAGAAAGCTTTACAACTACAGCTAAAGTCAAGGGATGCTGATTTTTGCCATCAACAGAGCTAGAGCAAGGTGCTGCACTGAGGATTGAACCCTGTCTGCATCTATATGGGGGAGCAGGACACAGATGTCACAGGGTGAAGCACAGGACAGTTGGGGGGGAATCCTCTGGCCAGGTAAAAACAAGCTCCAAGATGAGGACTTTGTGGCCATGTATTTAATAACACCAGGCTTGAGCTGGATTGGGCCTGTCCATGTGCAAACAACCACCCCTTTTATATTACAAAGAGCACATTTTAAAAAGAAAACTATATAAGGTCTGTCAGAACTGGGTACCATCTCTAAAGACCCTGGCAATGCAATAGCAGTCTTAAAATAAAATCACATACAGCCAGAGTGACCTGATGACAAGGCAACCTCTCCTTCATTGCCAGCTCAAGTGACTTTGTTAATTCTAGAGAATATATCACGGGTCTCAAGATGACTGATGCTTTCATTACTGCCTTGGCCTCAGCCATTAGGTGATTGTTATGAATCTCAACTTTCATTTTTTTAATGTTTTAGCTGTCACCATTCAAAGAAACAGTATTAAAAATCAACAATGAAAACTTAAAAGTAAGAAAGAAGCAAAAATGTAAGGTAAGTCCTACGGAAAAGCAGAAGACAAAGTAAAAAATGGTATTACAGTAATTATTTCTTACCTGTCTTGAACTTTTAGTGGTGATGTTTGATGGCTGGAGTAGAGGTTACTGGCTGGCTGACAGCAGCAATGTTACCGTAAATGAAACCCATGCAACAGAATTTGGCTATAATCTACATTTGCTTTAAATTTGTGCAACCTCTAGTACAGAACTAGGAAACAGTCACAGATTTAATTTACTTTTCACTTCTGATGCTCTCTGCATATTGTGGGGGATATGGTTTTGGCAAGGAGTTTGCATTTATTAGCACGTATAAATTTACCAGGAATGTTTGGTCTTGCTGTTAAAGCTCAGATCTAGAAGACAGGAATATGTCAGAAGCTGAGTGTCATTTTTAAAAGCAAGCTTCAAACCCATGTATTTTTGTTTAAATACTTCACAAGTAAACCAACTGCACCCAAAAGAGTTGAGAAGGCAGAAAGCAGACATGACCTGAAATATTCTTTTTAAAAACTTATTTAATTATTTCTGAGACTCGAAAATCTTATTAATGATTTCTATATATTTGGAATTGGAAATACTGCTGTTAACTGCTCGGCATTGTTTCCCATGCCATCCCCCAGATGCGAGGACAGATTTCTGTCTCCCAAACTAAACTGGAGGGCAGATTTATTGAAATAACTTGCAGAGACACCTTTCACCAGCTCAGGTTCAACAGAAGATGTTGGCACTTGGTGTCCTACCTATTCCTTCTGCGTAAACATCACTGCAGGCATTGCAAGGCTGAGCACCCCAGGGCACTGTGGGGAAGGGTCAGGTATGAGATTTTGCCACGAGCCATCCTGTGTGACCTTGGCTGACACAGACAAGCCCAGGCCCTGTAGGAGAACTACATGCCAGGGGTCTGAGCCTTGACCTCTTCTGCCTGAACTCCCTGCTCTGGCATGGAGGAACAGCATTGCTAAGGCACAAACCACTAACAAATGTGTAATTAATGTAAGTGAGCCCAGGCCATCATGACACCACACTGGGGCAGCTGGGGATGCTGGTAGAGACTCACCTTAGGACAGTTTGTGTGTTTGATGAGCAAAATGTTGTGCAGAGACATCAGCTCAGGGATTTGGACCAAAATAGGATGAATAAACAATATGTGGGCTCTCAGGCTCATGAGGTGGCTCCTCCTCAGATCATTTGGGTAAGTCACTGCTCTGTATCACAGCCTGGAGGGACAATAACACCACAGTAACATCACACTGGAGAGAATAAAATTGCAACATTATTAAAAATATTCTTATTTCTGAAGTTTTCAAAATGATATTCAGAAGTGTTACACTTCAGAAAAGGCCTTTTTATTCTTTCCTGAAGCAGGTGCAGAAAACAGAAAAGATTTGGATAGAAATTTGTGCCTAGCTCTGAACTGCTTCTTTATTTCTGCTTGCTTTGCTTTACTCTTCTTGCCAATATTTAGGATGAGAACCATTTATTTTGGGATCAGCCTCAACTTTCTTGTTCCTGTCAGTTTATTTTGGATCAGATTCCTAAATTCACACACACAGAGTCAAGCAACTATTTACATCACACATAACCTACCCATGCTATTAAAGAGAAGCTTCCTCTCAGCTCGAGCAGAACCTGCTGTCGGCAAACCCTGAACCACAACCTTTGACTTGGCCTGTGGGGGAGAAGGGAGAAATTCAATCAGGTTCAGAATCCCAAAGCATCCCTCTGGAGTGACAGACATCCAATTTTCAAGCAACCAGTAAAAAGTCCATATGGAATTCCATCTTTCATATGAAGCAACAAGAAACAGGAAAGCCCAATGGCAAACACATGCCGTGTGTTACTTCTGCCTGCAGGCTTGGGCCAGTGTCTGAGCCTTTACTGGTGCTCTCCTCTTCACAGAGCATGAGCTGTGATGAGGTTCAAGCACACTCGGGGTGCTTTTGCACTTTATTCCTATTATTTTAACTAAGAAACTAGCTGCTTGGTCCATTTGAAAAGGGTATGGCTTTGAGACAGATGTGGAAATATT
The DNA here is from genome assembly GCA_035221455.1 of Xenops minutus. Classification (NCBI taxonomy): domain Eukaryota; kingdom Metazoa; phylum Chordata; class Aves; order Passeriformes; family Furnariidae; genus Xenops; species Xenops minutus. The sequence continues at coordinate 4,256,949 of JAWWEE010000051.1, read as the reverse complement.
CTGAAAACATCATGGTCAGGCAGTGGAACACACCCAAGATTATATGAAACATGAAGCAAGAGAATGGAAAACATTTATTTTCCCATCTCGTATTCCACCACAAACTTGGCTTTCATAAGCTTATCTTCCTATCTGCATTATAACTGAACGCTAATTGTGTTTTCTTCCATATTTTTTTCTGTAGATCAAAAAAAAAAAAAGTTCCAGTCTGGAGTCTCCCAATTCATACCAAAAGGTTGTTTTCCCCACCTCTGGCATCAGCTGAGCAGCCAGGAGCCAGCGTGCACTGCCAGAGCCACTGATGGACTGCAGGGACACGCTGCAGCCCACAGACCCCTGGAAATGAAGATGGAATGAGGCTCACTTGTGTGCAGCACATTGATAAGATTTTGGCCCCCATTTCAGCGTGACCCACCAGGTTTAAATTGCTTCATTTCTCAGCCAGCCAAGAGCAAATGGGTGGTAGATGTGATATGGCTGTTCACTGGAAATCACCCTTGATTGATTTACCTTCTCCTCCTCGGTAGTGTATGGGCTCAGTTTGTGGCTTGGGCACATAAATTACACAGGAAAAACCTTTCCTGGTTCTGTATAGTCTATATATGTTGTCACCCCAGCAGAGGAGAAGCTTTTATGAAGTATTAGCTCTAAGTGTATACAGAATAGAAATGATCATTTTTATTTGCTTGACAAAAGCTAAGTCACATTTCAAAGCAATAATTTTGAGTTAGAATCAAGTAGAACCAAGTGACTTTGATCATTTTTATTTTAGCTAAAGAAACAAGCAGAAAATGCTGCTGGTGGTTATAAGAACAACAAGAGAATTTTTTGGAGTTTGTTTGTTTGAAAACTAATAAGAGCTGTGAAATTCAAAAAGAGTTTTCAGTTTTCATTAGCAAGACTTCAACAGTTTGGGGTTGGCTTTGCCTATTTCAAAGAAGATACAGAGATGTTTCATTTTAACGTGTTTGCAAATAAATAAAAAAACTGATACCAGCACTGCTACATTGTTATTTCTGGGGGATGAGTAACAATAGATTGGAGAATTATTCACAAGAATCATTTGGGTGATTTATACACCTTATTGTGATTGGAACAAGGACCTCATTTCAGGCTGTAATACCCGCAGTGCTACCCACAGATGGGTGCAGTGCTGAGAACAGTCACCTGAACCCAGACTAAAAAGAAGTGACATTAAAATCTGGGAATAAACCTTCAAGACAAGGGGTGGGTTTACCTCAGGTTTGTATAGTACACAGGAGTAGATCCTGACTCCACACTGCATTTCCCAAGGGACACAGCACTGACAGTCACACAAACACACAACCCTGAGCAGGGTCTCTGCTCCAGCCTGGCTGGAAGGCACAAGAGGATCTGCCTTTGGTTGGGATGGGCTGTGAGAGGAGAAGGGAGGAAAGGATTTTGCAGGCCTGTGCTTAATAGGCTTTTGATCAGGTAACTTTGGACCAAAATGCAAGGTGAGATTTTTAGGTTATGTGTTTTAGATTATCCCAGTTTTTAGGACACCCAGAGTCCACCCATCTCTAAGTACTATGTCTCAACTATTTAAGTAATATGTCTCTTATTGTCCATCCTTACACTAAAAACTTCAAAACTGCCCGAAATGGGAACAATTTCTGCTTTTCCTTACCCAGGCCAGCTGAAGCAAATGGAGATTCCCCCTCACCCCACCAAGGTCAGTATAGATTTACAAAATTCAGATCTATTTTAACATTTTAATGTCCCTTCAGTTCTGAAATTAGCCATGCTTCTCTGGTTACTGTAAGGTAAATAGTGCAGAACTGCTGACTGCAGAAACCCTGGGGAAAGTCACCATCACAACATCCAAAAATTAACAGTTCCTAACAAAATTCCACTCTTCATATCAGCTTGGTAAAAGAAGAGGAGAAATTAATATATTTTAAGCATAAAATATTACTCATCTGATGTGATATGAACACCTGCAGCATAAAGACTGTCCTTGTAAACCACTGCCAGAAATCCCTGCCAGTTTTGTGGGATCCCAACCAAGGCCTCCCCAAAATCCACTAGCATAAAAAGACCACTTAACCAATATAAGGCAACATATAACAATATAAGAATAATATATAATAACATATGAAAATACAAGAAAGATATAAAGCTGTTAGAGAGTGCCAAAGGAGGCCACAAAGATGGTTAAGGATCTGGAGGGGCACTGAACAGCTCTCCAGGGCAGTGGTCACAACCCCAAACCTGCCAGAGCTCAAGGAGCATTTAGACAACACTCTCAGGCACAGGGTGGGATTGTTGGGGTGTGTGTGCAGGGCCAGGAGCTGGACCTTGATGATCCTTGTGGGTGCTGCTCAGAATCCTCTGTGATCCTGTGAGTTTTCCCCCCCAAAGCGAGGCACTGAGCAAAGCCCACCTGCCATAAATCTCAGGGCATTACCAGCTCTCAGCACACACTGCTAACACCCCAGCTGGGGGATGATCTATGGGGATGTCACCATGCCCCTTTCCCCTATTTCAGGCATTTTTTATCAGCTCCAGTGACTCAGCTGTTAAACCTCTCCCAGCCATCCAGCTGGATGACAGCAGTGAGTGGCTGCTGGGGATGGGAGGCTGGAGGAGGGAGTCAGGAGCAGAGCATAATTAACAGGACAATTGAATGGGTTATGCCTCTCTGATTTCAATTAACCTCTGAACTTTGCAGTGACAAGATCTCATGGTTACCAACCAACCTCAGCAACAACCAGATGTGATAACTGGTTAATCCAAGATCTCAAACAGCCTAGTGTTGGGATTTGATGAGTCTCTTCTCAGACCACTTAAAGCTCACCAAAAGAAAAAGGAATATCTGTGGATCTGATTATTTTATCAGAGCTGGAGTCTGATTTGTTCCTATTTTGGATCAACCGCAGAATTCATTAATGGGAGGAAAAGGAAGTCAAAAGACACAGAGAAATACATGAATGACATTAAGGACACAGGCATTCAAAGCTTGCAAAACAGACTAGTGTATACAGATAGATAAATAAAAAAAAGAGCTTTGTTCAAGAAAGACTGAGATAAGCACAGAGCTGGCATCAGAGAACAAACCAATCTATGTTAAGAATAGAGCTTTCCATTATTTACTCATGTGGTTTAGACAGCACTTTTTAGTTTTGAAATCAGTCCAGTTTTAGAGTTTCAATACAAGAGGTTCTTTTAAAATCCTATACGAACTACAAAGATTTCTAGCTTACAATAAAGCTACAACTAAAAATTAGTATCAATCAAAAGAATGCAAATGTTTAAAATGAAACATCTTTTGAGTTCTTCTACCTTTTAAATTCAGAAACTAGAGAGAGAAATCCTGGTTTTGTTTGTCTTTGTTTTCCACATAATTTTTTCACTTAAAATTTTGACTGTTTCTGGTTAGTAGAAATAGAATTAATTCTGCTATCAGTTACAGGGCAGCAATGGCTAGAGAATAACTGGTAACACTTTGTGTATTGGCTTAAATGAATTTGTCCTTAATATTTAAGAAGCCATAAATGAGAACTAAACCTGAATTTATGACATTGTCACATATCTGCAGCTCCAGCACCAGGTATGAGAGACACTGAAGGGGGTTGAAGCAAGACCAAAGGCTACAATGCAAAAAAAGATTATAAATCCCAGAAGATGTGACCAGACTCATAACATTTCAAACAGATGTGTTCCCCTATAAGTGATATCAAGACAATTTGAAAACAAAATCAGTGTCGGTGATACGGATAATAAACCTCTCTTTACAAAAGCATTAATAAAAAATATCCATTTGAAAAGAGAAAAATGCAGGAAGATTATAAATTTATTAAACAAAACCCACTGATTGAACAGTGCAGACTACTGTCAGCCACTTCTAGGACTTTGTTATGCAGTTCTTCATAGCCTAAATAGCACAATTCATCAAATTAATTGCAAGCCTGCAAATCCTTTATTCATAACAGTAAATAACCACATCTATTAAGTAACTTCTTGTAACGTAAATCTCACTATCTAGGCTGATATTATCATGTGTTTTTATCCTAATGGATTTAAAGCACCTGCAGTAAATAAGGACCAAAAGTCAAAGCTTTTTTAAAGCAAAATATCCCAATATTAACATATAAGAAACTCCTTTTAGACACTTGAAGATGGCCATGTTAGAGCAGACTGTGGGAATGCCCTTCAGTTCCTTGCACATTACTAACCCTGTCTAATAAAGCCTCATGTCCCAGTGATAGAAGCATCTGGCTCCTCTTCCTTAATCAATAACATTCAGCAGAAGCCCCTTCTTCCAACAGCAGCATAAATTATCAGCTATATGCAAATAGCCTTGCTAATGTTAATTGCCAGGGCTGATTGGTGATTAATTTTTTGATTATGATCAATCATTCTGCACGAATTTTAATAAGCCATTCCAGGCAATCTGCAAATTGGTAATAATTAGGGACCCCAAGTGGTGACACATCCCCAGCCAACTCTGACACATCCCTGAGCCTCAGCGTGGCCCTGGGAGCAGCATTCTCCAGTCTGGAAGGGAAAAGGGGGTGTCCAAAGCCTCCAGATCCTGCCAGGACCATATCATACCCAACAAGAAGGTCCTTTTTTGACATTTTTAAGGTAAGCCTGTAACACAACTGGCCACCTTCTTTGTGTCCCTCATATCGTTGGAAATTAAATAGGAGTTTCATTTACACGACAATGCTTTGGAAGCTTTACCCCAATTCACAGACTTCCAGCTGGGAAAACAAACACAGGACCCTGAAAAATCCACCTGAGGACCATCTCTGAGAGCAGTCCTGCCAGACCTGCAGAGAACATGCCCCTAGGCATGATACAATTAGAATATCAGACCGTGCAAATTAAAAAAGGGCCAAACAGAAGGTTTATGAGATTTTTTTTTTAATTTTTTTTTTCTCGTGCAGAGCAGGTAGCAGCATTAGATTTCTAGCAACGAGAAGAGGAATGTTTTCCCCATGTGACACTTGTTTGTGTACTTCAGGGGGAAAGTTCAGAGTTGCTGTAAATACAACAGCTCAAAATGCAACATGATTAATAATATTTCCTTTACAAGGGATTCTCTTGCAAACATAAATATCCTCATGCAACACTTTAAACCCAAACACTGTGCACGAGCTGGAAAGTGCAAGTGACTGGAAAAGGAGGTGAAATTTTCCAAACTTGCAGAACAAAATGGGCAGACAGACCTTGACACCTGCAAAGAAGAGCCTGACAGTCCTCACTTGCTGTCAGAAATGAGTGAAATGCAGGGGAAGGATATGGAGGGGAGTAAATTAAGAGCACGTTGTATCTCAGCACTGCCCTGTCAGGTTCAGCTACAGACCAAGCTTTTGAAATTCCTGTCTCCATGGCCTAAATTCTGATTTGCACAAAATACTCCTCTTTATGTGTCAAGAACGGTGCAAAGGAGTTTGAATATAAATGAAGATAAATCCCTGAGGTCTACAATTCTTTCAGTTCTTTCAGTGCTGCCAAATGGACCATTTTATGATGAGGTCCCAGGTATTTGCTCTTTCATTTGACGAGCTTGCAGTTAGTGCAGGGTAAGTAGCTCAGTTTTTGTTTTTATTAGAAAGACAGAGTAGGATTAGCCCCAAATTTTTGTTAAGTTTTCTGAAGAGAAGTTAGATTTCAGTTGAATGTTATTTTGCACAGGAAATATCTCCTTCCCGAGTATGTCACCTTTTCAACAAGGCACTGAAACGTGGTTTTCACAAAAAGTGCAGCTGTAAGTGAAGCTTTTAAACAAATAGAAAAACATTTTCTTTTCCTCCCCACAATTTCAATAAGAAAAAAACCCCAAACAGTAAAAAAGTGTATTCTTGCCTTCTTTCCTATATGGTAAACAACAAATGTTTTAAAGTGGCATGTGTATACATGAGCTTTTTAACTATAAAATGTTTTGTATCTGGGCATTTTTAAAAGCCTGCTTCTATTCGTGGCTTAATCTTATAATTCTCAGGCAGTTTCAAGACTTCTAAAGAGTTACAGGGGGAATTTAGTGGCCACAGCAAGGACAGTATCACAAGGAGTAAACATAAGATATTTACCTTAGACAAAACCAGCCCAATTCTTTTCTAGTTGTCCCAGCTCAAGAACTCCCCTCCAGTCTGAGGAACAATTCTACTCTTAAACTAATGCCTTTGATATATGAGTTAGGTCCTTATTTTTAAGTTAACATTCCATTAATTCTATCGTTTTCTTTTTTTTTTTAATTCTGCATATTTTTTTACACCAAATAAATTAAAAAATGCTTAAGTTCCCTTTGCAGCTGAGATCCCTCACTGTTCCCTTTATAAATCTCCTTAGGAAAACTGAAATGCTGACAGGTTTCTTGGATTTGGTCTGTCATTCCTCTCCAGCTCCTCGCACTTGTACAATTCACAAGGTCATGAGTACAAAATGTGCTTGTTAACTTACACAAGAATAAAGCTGTCAGATGGGCTGAGGGCTCCTTGTGTACCAGTTTAGTGAAATATGATTATCCAAGCTGTAAAATGGATAAACCTATTAAATTAATAAATCTGCTGCCCTGAAGACTACGACTGATGTCGTTGCCTTACCTACAAGGCACCTCTTCTTAAATTAATACTTGATAAAGGAATAAATCTTATAAAGACACACACTAAAGCTTTGCATTGAAGAGTTATCTTTTGTGTTACAAACTGTAAGTACTTTTTACTACAGTGGATGTGAGAGAAAATGAATTCCAGAAAAAGGAAAGGGATCTCAGAAAAATGTTATTACCCAGCTAACACTGTGGGCTGCTTCTTATCTGTACACAACTAATCACATCCTCGTTTCTTTTTTTATTCTAATGTGTGAGTGGATTTTAGTGCTCATGAAAGTGAAGGATAATTAGTAGGGTAGTGGATCAAGTGGAAGGGCACTGCCTTATCAAAGGCAGATTGGGTCAGCTACACATGGGCAAAAGAAATCAGGATTCTCTCCTTTTGGCTGCTTTGATTTATTACTCTAAAGGTCCAACAATGAAGTTTCACATCAGGGGAGAGAGAGAGAGGGAAAAAGAGTTTCAAAGGGTTCATCCTTCTTGACTTCTTAGAAAGCCTTTAGCATATTGCATTTGTTAGGGTACAATATTGCTGTTCTTTTTTATTATTATTATTTGTATTAATCTGTTACACAGACACCCTTACAGAAACACAAAAGCACTCTGCAAGACACCAACCAAATATATGGCAAGACAACATCTCTGTCTGGCTCAGATTTTGCAGTCTAAAATATAAAAACTGGAAGGGAAATGAGCACAGGCATATGAAAGGAGCTGCTTTAAGATCACATGGCAACCAAGCAGCAAAAATATGGAACAGAAAACAGATTCCCTGCTCCACCCCAGTGCCCACCGATAAACTTACACTGCAGTAACGTTAAAAGCAAGACAGAAATAAAACCTCAGCGCATCCAAAGGCATCCAACGTGCTCAAAACTCAAAAGTGAATTTGTAAAAGGAAACAGGAAATGAAAACTAAAGAGGGTTGACATGATTACGGGGTGTTAATAAGAAAAGACATAAGCCAGGGGCCTTGATGTACAACTAGACAACAAGAGGTTACGTTTGGAGTCAGGGCTATGCTAATTTGCAAACGTGGGTCCGTTTCATTAAGTGAGCTGAGAGACAGGCTGTCTCAGTCCAGCAGAGAGGGATCTCATTATCCATGTAGGGAGCAAGAGATAAGAATCTTTTAATAATTGCTGGGAATTTTTTTTTATGATGATATGGAATGCCAATTTATGCCTCTCCACTCAATGTGGACAAAAACCAGCCTCCTTCACAGTTCCAGCCAGCCCCCCTCCTGGCTGTGGCCATTAGGACAGGGAGGGAAAACAGAGACTAATATGTTTGCCTGGGAGACCAGTGCTGCAAAAGTCCATTACATGCACTTCATATTGGGAACATGTTTGTTTACAGTGGATGAAATACTTTGCCAAGGCTTTTTACTCAATTATTCATAGGCACAGCTGTAGGATTTAGGGCCAAATCCAAACCCCAGTGCAGCCAATGGGCAGGACTGCTACTGACAACTACCCTTTGCATCAAACCCTTTACTCATTCCTTCCTAAGGAATGGTTCTGAATCAACACCTTTGGTAAAAGCTAAAGAGCATATATTACCTTGGCAAAAGCATTGTTTGCAGTGCCTTCCCCTTGTCCCTCTCCAAAACACATCCACTGCAGCCAGGAAAAAGGAGCTTTCCAGAATCCAGAGGTTTGTACAGCTCTTCCCTTCCCAACTATAAGTATCCTTACTTCAGGCTGAGGACACCACAGATTTGGTGACAGGGACAATTTAGTCTGACAAGGACTAATGTTGAGATACTTGAACCACTCCCATGACAGTACCAAGCACAATTCTGATCATCTCTAAAAGCATTGGCAAAGTTAGACAAGCTTTCATGCTCAGGTTTTACTGCATAATATTTGCTGAAAGCTGAGAATAGACACAATAACTTACCAAAATCACACTAATGGCATGAAACTTTTAAGAGTGAACTCTCTCCTCTGCCCAAACTTACAATACAAGGAAAGGAGGAAGCAAAACTGTTTCCACAGCCAAATCTGCTCATTTTCTTGAAGTCCCTGGGTTGGACTGTACATTAGTGTTGGAAAACACTGTCCAGGGAACTCTGAAGCTTTGCTTATCTCTAAAGCTGGCTGCAGGATTTGTTTTTATGCATTGGGTCAACCTAAGGACTATGTACAACTTATCTGTATCCTCAGCAGGAACTGAATTATAAGGTTCTCTTCAGCTGACCTTGCCTCTTTTCCCAGTTTCTAGCTGTCCATGAACCATCTTTAATTTTCCATATGCTCATTTGCTATTGGAACCAATTTGGCCAGTATCTTTTGTGAAAGGCACTCCCAGCCTTTACTTTGCAGGCAAGACTGGAAAAAGGATTGGCAAAATGGAAGCTGATTTTCCTGGATAAAAAGCTCATGTTCTGGCTACTTAATTTGATGGGAACAACTTAAGAATCAGCTATGTGAGCACAGATACCCAGGTTTACAAAAGCACCTTCTGTGAGCATTTAATGCTATTTACATTTAAGGAAAAACCCCTCTATCTTCATAAATATTCCCACCTGTAAATCTGTTCCTTGGAGCAATCCTGGGAAGCAAAGTCTGTGTCCCTTGGCAGCAGAGCTGGGAGTGGTGCAGTGATGTTTGCCACGGTGCAGACACCAAAACTGGATCAGGAATACGAATGAGTGAAGAGAAGAAAAAGCCGAGCTTAAGTGTGCTCACAAGGACAAGGTTAGTAAAGGGAAAGCCAAAAGACTGGAAAGGAAGGGAAGCAGAGGGCAGGTGTGGCTCAAAAGGTGCACATTTCTCCCTGGAGAGACTGTGTGAGTGCCCTGGGACAGCTCCCAACACATGCCAAGCCATCAGAGAGTGCCCCATCCAGGCCCTGAGATGCTGCTGCTGCTGTACAGCCCCTCCTCTTCCTCACAGCTGGGAGAAGAGAGCATAAATATATATAAATAACCCCTTCTCACAGGCACACTGGAAAGGGACCTGATGCACATTGTTTGTAAACAGCCAGTGTTCAGTCCTCTAAATTAACAGGGCTGACAGAGACTCATATTGATGGATGTCACTCCTTGAGCTGCTGCAGAACAAGTTTCTGTTCAGAAGAATTTGATTCTATGAAAAGGAGAAGGGAAAAAACAAGGTGGAATGCAGGAGGAAGGCTGAGGTGAACCAGGTCCCAGGAGGAACCTTGAGACACAGGAGCTGGGAGCAGGACACAGGCTGCTGTTTGGGGTCAGGAGGGAGCACACAGGGAATGACCACCTGCTTGCTCTTAACCTTGCAAGGACAGTGCTTCAAACTGTCCTCCTTGCTAAATTCTCCTCTCTTCCCACCCCCTTCACAACCATGACTATCCCATCCCTCAGAGACATGAAAAAATATGAGCAAAGGCTGCACTAGATCGTGTCAGCCCAATATTAAGTGGTTCTAGTGGAGTTCAGAGTAGACCAGTCATTTGAATGTGTGGATGTTGCCTGTAAACACCCAGGGACTCTGCAGCTGAACATCCTGATCACTGGGGAGGAAGCACCAGCCTCGTGCCTACAAACAGGTTGAGTTTTTGATGTCTTAAGGCTTATCCTATAAAGTGATGTTTCCAGCCCTCTGTTGTTAATGTTTAACTAAATGGAAAAGTGTCTGGGCTAACCACATCATGTGAGCTTCCCTGATTGTACACTTTAAGCAGAGCTGAAGTATCCAAATAACATAGTTTCAGACTTTGAGGACATTGCAATCAACGTTCCTCAAGCCAATAAATAGGCAAATTCTATCACTTCTGTTTCTTCAGGCTCCCCACACCTTTGCAACTGCTGTATTGTATCACATGTCATCCCAGACATCACCCTTCACGTTTAAAAGTTTCCCTGTCTCCCAGTCCTCCTAACTAAGGATAGTCCAAGCTTTGCTTCCTAATCAAAGACCTCAAGTCACGGTAAAACATATGATGATCTTTTCAGCTGGATAAATGATGTCCACTAGGGGCTTGTATGAGACCACTCTTCACTTTTTTGTTTTTTAATTAAGTCACCAAATTTCAGCCTAGGTATTTAAAGATGAAAAAGTAAAAATTATACTGTGACACTCCTGAGGCTTCATGCTGATTGCTCTGCTCTCTTCTGTCTCCTTTCCACAGGTTGTTGAGTTGAGAAATGCATATCCGAGTTACCTTGGTCTGAAATTATTTGCAGCGTATTGAGATAAAAGTCCAGCTGTAAAATAATTAGAATTAAGTGGGTTAATAGGCTCCAGATTTTAAAAAACATATTAAAAGGAGATATCTTTCTCTCTGCTTATTTCTCATAATTACAACATGAATTTAAGGCACTATAAAATTAATTGGGCCCTGACTCTAGAGACTGAAGTCTCCTACGCAGGCAGACAGACAGCCTGTCCCTGCCAGTGCCCCCCAGCTGTGACTGTAACCCTACACATGATAACAACTGCTTTACCTCTAGGCAATCTCATTTATTGACCCTTTAAGACCGATGTTAAAAGACCAATCGCAGCTAATAATGTGTAATGTTTTCTGTGAGCTCCATCCTTGACCGTACAGAGAAGATTTTAAATTACTCCCCTTATTACATGGCACAGAAAAGCTGTGGGAAAATCACCCTCTACTACTGAAGAGAGATATATAGATATATATTTATACATACACACAGAGGGAGATTTACAAGCTGGAAGTATAGATACGGTCAAGTCACCTTTAGTATGTGTTGGGTATGGTTTGGTTTCATGTTTTAGGAGCTTTTGGTAAACTTGAGTAGTAAAACCAGTTTCCTTGTAAGGTACTTTTGGTCTGTTGCTGCTGTCCAAGCAGGCCAGGGCAGATTGGAACATGGCCTGGAGATGTCAAAGCCACTGTCCCATGGCCCTGAGGTTCTGAAAGGGATGTATTGTGCATCTAGATCCACTTAGGGAAAAAACCTTCTGTTTTCTGTGCCCTCATTTCACAAACAGGTGTGGTCATAGCTGGAAGGCAGTGGCTGTGTGCTGTGAACATGAGAAAGAGCAGACAGAAAAGGAGGTTCTTGTGAGCAGCTTGTGCAGGTGAGACATTCCAGCCAGCCACATGCCTGTGCTATGTACAAGTAGGACAGATCTGTGCACACAAGCATATTCGCTCAAGTGTAGGATATGATATAATTATAGCCAATTAAATCATTTTCCCTAAGATGCTTTTAAGAATCAAGTTGTTACCTATTCATCAGGCTGTCAGTAAACACATCTCTCTCACATACAACATGTTTAACTGCTCCTCAGGTTACATTACTCATACACAATCCTGGCAGTAATTAATGACACCTCTATCAGTTCCCAGCTTTTCCAAACGCCTGCAAACAAACAAAATTATTAATAATTGAGGAGATTATCCTTTACCCACTTGAGACTGGTAATGCTTGGTTTGTTTGCTTGTTTTTTTACTTACTATTTCTATATTTAATACAACTTTTACAGGTGGGCATGGAATCACTATGACCACAGTCCTGGGAATGCTCAGCCACAGCAACACCTTCAGGCAAGGGGACAGAGCACATCCAAGAACTGAAAAGTTCACCATTACAAAGCTCAATGTTTCCTTTGCTAGGGGTCCATTCAAAACTAATCACTGTTCACTTCACAGATGCAAACACATATACATGCTCATTTTGCTTCCTAAACATATTTATTTTTGTCAAGATATATATATATATATATTCATACATACTCACATGTCCTGTAAGTGCATACAAGCCAGCCCTGGGCCTGCAGCCCAGCTGATTACAGTTCTGTGGGTTATGTTAGTTCTGGCTCAGTTTTCTGGAGTTATGTCTACATTTTTCCCTTGCATCAGGCAGTTCTTTCAGAGGCAGTTAGTGCTGCAGTCATAGATGAATGATGATGTATTGCCTGGGTCCAGAAATGTCAAGTGGACTAGTGGGAAGTGCATTTTGTGATGTTCATGGCCATGGCATCACTAAAATCCAGCGTGTAAAGTTGAAAGGTTGTCTTAGCTCTTCTACAACCTGGGCTTGTCCTCAACATCTACCAGCTAGACTTGCTTGAATCCATCATAAACAGCTTCTGTCTTTATCCTAAAGAAGTCATGGAGCTTAAACAATGTTATTTAACCTCCTGTGCCCTCTCCCCATATTTCTACCAGCGTCAAACATCCGTGAACTCATTCCGAAAAGCCACACGTTACCCAACCAGTGCTGCCTAAGGAAAGCACTCAGGAGTGTTTATGGGGCAGCTGAAGTGTAATGATTTAGTAGATGTTTATAAATGTTTATACTGTACAGATTAACATTCCCCAGGGGGCCTGTAATGAAGAGAGTGCTCCAACTGGAATCAAACCAGCCAGCCTGGGCTGAATGAGCATGAATGAATCCTGCTGGCCTACCCTCACGGGCTGTTTACTCAGTTTGAAGGGATTTCCTCTATCCATGCTCCCTCGGCATTTGATTTGGGGAGAGGCACAAGAGGAATCTGGTCTCAGAAGGAGCACAGTTTGGAAACATGTTAGAAAATCCAGCCCATCACTTGGATCGTAGCAATTACTCACAAATTGCACCAGACAAAAGAACAAAGAGCCCAACCCTCGTGCTGTGGAAGTGGAGGCTGAAACTCCAGATGACTTCAAAGGGAGCTGGTCTCACTCTCAGAACATGGTTTTCAAACATCATGTTCAAGCGTAAACACTGAAAACCATATCAAAACAACTAAGTCCTGCTATTGGAGCAGGATCAGGGCCTTGGTATTTACAACTCAGAAGTTTCACGTTAGGTCACTACGTTTAAAAAACACGTGATAGTGTGACGTTGTGCTGGAGGTTCCCAGAAATGGCTGATGAAAGAAACACTGAACTAACCTGGTGAACAGCCCCACCAAAAATCCACCTGAAGGTGAGGGACATCTTTTATTCAGAGTAAATGAGGGAACAACTTCAGTGTGTTCAGTGATGGCTCAAAGAATAAAAACATCTGGTCACGGTACTGGGATGCAGGCAATGGGTTTCAAATTGCCATGGGTTTAACAACATGAACACCAAACCCAAAAATTAAGGCTGGGAACTGGTGGATGAAGATGGGCCTGCCTTGATGCCTCAGAAGCAATGAGCAAGCAGGTTTTAAAAGAAGCTAACAATGATGAGCCTGAGAAGTATGAGAGAAAGATCATTTTTTTTGGGAAGGATGCCAGGTAGGGAAAAAATCACCCTGTGAAAGTAAAGAAACAAACCCCTCTGGAATTCTGCTGTGGTCAGGAGAGTAAGAGTTTTTATACATGACACGTATATATTCAGAGAGTGAATCATCTCAAGGCAGCCAGGGAAGGTTGGGAAGAAAATAGAAAGGATCATGGGATGGTCAGTCAGCATGGGCCAAAAACACCAAGCAGAATAAACGCTATCTTCAAGAGGGGAATACCACTGCCAGTGGATTTCTGCACACAGTCTTCTTCCAGCTGTGCTTTTTTTTGCTGCTGTGATAAGATTTCTCACTTCTCCAAAAATTATTCTACCTCTGGCTCTCACAGTGACATAGGACATAGTGCCTGTATAGGAGAGACAGTGACATCACACACTACAGGTCTTCTCAAAATAAAATACCAAATATTCCTTGCAAACTCTTAAGCCACAGCACTGGAGGCTGAAAATGCCTGCTGTGATTCTGCAGCGTCTCCAGCGCATCAGACGGATGGGGAGGGCTCCAGACATAAAATTGCTTTCGATGGGTTTCTGAAATGTTTTTAAAGGCTAAAAAATAAGTTTCCTTTACATCTTGGATGGAGACACTGGACAAAGGTAATTTTGCCTGCAGTGGTTTATTTGCCCATCTCATGGAGCTGTCTAAGCTCGTTACAGTGTTTGGCAAACACTCCTGGTACAAGTTCTATGCTGTAACCCCACTTGGGTCTTTAGAGCAGTGGAAAAGACAGATACTTGAAATCTTCTAGAGCGCTGTAACCATCAGGTAATTAGCTGTAGCAGACTTACAAAGGAGGAAAGGCTCATGAGAGCTCTGAAATGAAAGCACAAAATGCCTCCTGGAACTAATTTTAGAGTGACTTGAAGTATTTAATCCTGCAAATTATTGCCAGTGAGGAAACATCAAGGTACTGCTGGATCTTAATAGTGGCAGCCCAGCAGGAGTGGTTCACCCTCATCTGCCTCCTGCTGATGGCTAAGCAATCAGACACGCTTTACGCCCCTCACAAGGTGCAGGGGCAGCTCTGTTTTGTTCCCACTGACTCGCAAAGTGGCCTGGAATTGTTCCTCTCTTCTTTGTGTCTGGAAAGGATCCTTTATCAGCCAAGCCGATTCAGCCCTACTTTGCAAACAGCAGAGAAAAAGGAAGAGGAGAACAAACACTGGGGTACAGACAGCACCCACCACTGCACCCTGCTGGACCCTGTCCCGTGGATGCTCTCCCTTCTTCAGAGGGCAGGGAAGGGCTTATGGAGGGGCACGAGGAGGCAGAGTGCTCTACTCCTTCCTAACTAGGACTTGTCTGATTTGGAAAGACATATTTCTGAGTCCTTGTCCTGCTCATGAGTGCTCATTAATGAGGCTGAGGAGATTGGAGTTATCCTTTCATCCCTCCAGGAGTCAGTTTCTCCTGTGTGAAGTGGAAAAAGTAAATGTCAACCTTGTGAGGACTGTTTTTAGGAATAAGAAGTGGCTGATATGGGACTAGAAACCAACTTCTCAGGTTCTTAAGCTCTATTTGCTGTCATAAATACCTTCAGATTTACAAGCCCCTTTTGTATTTTCATCAGACACCATGTGAGGGAATTAGGAAACTCCATGTTTCTTCCCACTGGGAAGATACTCAAGAATCCTGTTGCTGTGGTGGATAGAAAACTTCCTTTCTTTTCCAGACAGAATTTATTCATAGCCAATTAATACCCTTTTGTTCTTGTGCCAAAATATTCTGTGCAAGATCTACACTTGATTGCTGCAGAACCGAGGAGTTCCCTCTTCCACAAGCTGTAGGAAGAAATGTTAACAACAGAATGTGCTGTAATATCCCATGCAAATTTTGCAGGAGCCTATCCAGGTGTGTGCAAGAATCCATGGACTAACTTCAAAACTATTTCTACTATCAGCTTTCCCAGCTGGAAAGATTTTCTCATCATTTAAAAACAAAGGAGAGGTAACAACACGCACTTTTACATTTACTTGAACACTGTTTCCTAAATAGGAGACCTTCAGTGTCTCCTCCTTTCCAAAATCCACCAGGCACCAGGAAGCATCTCATCCACAGAGACAAGAACTAAGATCCTGCATATTTCATTCAACAACAAGCATTTGGGAATTCAGATTTTGTTTCTTTTTAGACACAGGTATCTTTTTGCACATGCACCACTTATATCTGCAAAACCAAGTGATCAAAATGTCAGAATTAACGTTAAGCATAAACCCTTTTTCATCTGCATTATGATGCAGCCTTTAAATATTGGATTATGTCTTGTTTTCCACCAGATTCCACCTCAGGATGGACAGTGTTCACTTAATAAGCAGATACTCAACATTTTGTTACAGTGTCATTATTCAGCATGTGGCTTGAGGCCTTTTTTACCACAGATTATTCCAAACCTGCTTGGAAGACACAGTTGCTGATTTCCTTGTGAGATTCTCTAGGGCTCTTATCAGTATGGCATATGAGTGCCTTTGAGTGCTTCACAGCACTCATTTCTACCAACAACACCCTGTAAGACAAGAGGATATTATTATTCTTGTTTAACAGATGGGAAACTGAAACACAAAGAGATTCAGGTCAAAACATTCTGCTTTCGTTGGGTGCCCAAACTGAGATGTCTGGGAATTGATTTCTCAGAATGTTTAACGTTGTACAGCATCGTATGTCAGGGGAAATAGCACTGACAGTGTGCTCTGCAAATGGGAACACAGGAAACAGAATCAAATTAATAGCCAGTTGGGAAGAATTTAGTTTATATTGACTTCTCTGAGACTGGGGGACAGTTTTGCAGGATTCAGATGCCTCAGCTGTGAGATCCCCCATTTTCTTTGCAGTTTTCTCCCTTTTATGCACACTCTGCATCCACATCAAATACAGGCCAAGTCCATCAGAGACCAGACTCCTCCTCTGCTCAGCCCTGACTCATCTCCTGAGCAGCTCCACCTTCAGAACAGAACAAGACCAGGGTCCTCCACTAAATACAGCACAGGGGCACGTAATTAAAGACTAGACCAAACGCAGGTACAAAAGGAAACCAAATAAACATTTTGCAGGAAACCCTAATTTCATGAATTCCCGACACCCTTTTCTAAATAATAAGCTTTTCAAGGTGAACACTGTCTCCATTATACATATGTATATATAAGTATATAAATTTTATATACAAATTTTAATTAAAATATAAATTTATATATACACATGTATTTATATGTGATAAATATCTATAATAGAACTGTTATTCTATAACTGCAATAATATAAAATTAGGTGTATTTATATTCCTTTTCCTGAGTCACAATCAGCTGAAATTTTCCAAAAACTGGAAAAAGTACCTGGCATGGTATTCTAAGCCAAAATGATTAAAGTTTTCAAGTTAAAATTGGAGGTGATCAAAACCTGCCCAAGAGGTTTCAGGTCAGCACTTTGACTGTGCCTTTCTGTTTCAGGAAACCAGGAAAATGGGCAAATCAGAACCACTTGTATTTTATAACATTCACTGCTAAAGGAATATGTAGAAGCAGCACTGCAAACTTCCAGTATTCAGGAAATTCAGTTATTTCATAGTTTCGTTTCATTCTGAATCAAGAGAACACCTATGCTTCCCTTGCCTCAAACTTTCAAATTCCCCTTAAAATTTTATTTATGTCAGGTTGAAATTGTTCTAAATAAATCACCAGAGCTGATACCAGCATGGGAAATTTCGATGTGAATGTTCAGAGCCTGATAGAGTTACAAGGAAATAAAGAAGCCTGGAAAGTTTCAAGCAATCCTAGCTACAGGTACATCACCAGCTATTTCTAAAATACCACTGCAGTAGCATCTAAATTGTAATAAAAAACTTGTTAAATGTGCTATGTGTTATTTTCAATATAGTGACACTCAGGAATGTACCCTCCTTTTCCAGGTGCTTTTACTTAGACACAGCAGAGTGAGCAGTGGAGCTCTGTTCTTCCCTCATCCACAGACCTGTCCCATTTCATATACTGAAAGAAGACCCAAATCTGAACTTCTTTAATTTAGAAGACCCACCACCAACCTGTGGAGGAAGAAGCAGCAGCTCTGAGCTTGTCACACAGGGCAGAGCCAGCCCACCTGCAGCTCCCAGCACAGGGAGAGAAGATAGAGGAGACTTTTAAGAGATGAAACCAGAGTTCAGGCTAATTAAACACCATGGAAAAGCTGGACAATCTGGCCTTTTCACTGGTTAATATTTTGTTCTTTGCTTTCTTATCAAGGGCACAAGAAACAACCCAGAAGCCATACAAGAGCACGCTGGGGCTCCTGTGAACCTGAGCTTCTCCTGCTTCACAAAGGATCAGTGAGGACTTGGTGAGAACTGTCCCATCCAAACGCCCTAAGTGAGGATCTTCTATTTTGAAGGGAGAAATGAGGCTGCAGCACTCAGCTTTCCGTAAAGCTCGGGCAGTGGGAAGGCTGAGGCAGCAGCTGCCAGCAGCCAGCGAGGAATTCCCCTGGCAGGAGGGCCATGACTCACACGTGCCCTGCTGCTCCATGGAGGGCCATGCTTGTGGGCTGGGATGTGTCAGGAGAAAGGACCTGGCACAGGTCCCTGTTACACAACCAGAGGCACGATGCACGCGGGGCTGGGAGCTGCTGCAGGTGACACGGGACAGCAGATCCCTTTGTCAGCTGGTGTTTCCTCTCTCCCTTCATATTCCTGAATCCTCTGGGATGATCAGAGGAACTCGGGCAGCTCCTCAACAATGACGATGCTGTTGTAAAAGTCATCCCGTAAACCCAGGGGTTTTTAACGCCGATTCCAGCGGTGTGAAATGAGGCTCCACACAGAGCAGGGCTGACACAGGGATGGAGGTCCCTCTTCAGTTCTCCTCAATAAATTAACACCAGAGCTGCTGCCACAGCAGCCTGAGCAGTTTGCAACATTTGTATTTCTGCTTTGGGTATTTATTACTGTGTTTTGCTCAAGCCCTTTTAATGCCTCCAGGGGTAATTTATGGGGACAGAATAGCACCAAAAGAGCAGATCCCACTCATTTAAATCTCTGGGTGCTGAAAATCACATAAGAGCAAGTTTCACATTGTCTCCTCTCCATAAATAGGTTTCTGAAACAATGAAATCTTGTAATGTAAAAGCAAACAAAAACACTGTACAAACACTGAGATATTCAGGTTTGTTTGGATTTACCCACGCACTGCCCAGAAATTCTCAGGTTTTTTCAGGTTTGGGCTCTGATTTTTTAACTCATTCCATAAAATGTTGCAGGTTTTAGTTATTGTTACCATAACCAACTAGATGTATGTACTAAAATTCCTTTTAACTAATTTTACTACACAAGAGGATTATTTTAATAAAAACAGTTCTTAGTATTAATCATGGCACTTTTCAGGTTGATGAGTAATGTGTGTGACTGTGGTGATTCTTTTTTCCTTTTTTTCCCTTTATTTGGCAGCTCTCACTGCTTCTGCTCCAGCACATGATTTGGACACCCAGGATGGTCCAAGTTTCCAGCAACTGACAGGCTGGTTATTAATTTTATAAAATAAGCAAATTAGTGAAGCATGACTAACAAAGTTTTTGATCCTGTGAACACTCATCTGTATAATCACATTAAGAACTGTAACCTTTGAGTGCTAATAGTAATAGCAGATAAAGTCATAGAATCCCAGAATGGGTTGGGTTGGAAAGGACCTTAAAGTTCATCTCATTCCACCCCCTGCTATAGTAGGGACACCTTCCACCAGCCCAGGGTGCTCCAAGCCCTGTACAAGTGTGGCCTTGGACACTTCCAGGGATGGGGCAGCCACAGCTTCTCTGGGCACCCTGTGCCAGGGCCTGCCCACCCTCACAGGCAAGAATTTCTTACCAATATTCAATCTAAACCTACTTTCTTTCAGTTTAAAGCCATTCCGTCCTGTGATAGGATACAGTGTTTTCTACTTCAACTCCACTATATTTCACATTTTGTCTCACGAGACCAATTCATTACAGTGAGGGATGTAATTTAATAGTATATTTTAAACAACCACGAGTGTACCTGTTTGGCTGCTCATTTTCACTGAGTCATTCAAGAAAGTCAGAAGACTGCCCCATAACTTGTTTGAATAATCCTGGCTTCACGACTCTGCAAGACAGAAGAGAAAGTTAACTTGAGAGGTTTCCTCTGCTGTTAGTCACACCAAAATGCCATAAAAGCAGACAGATCCTTTCACACACTATTTTCCTACAGGGTCATGAAGAGAAATCTCAATCTAGACCTTCATCCAGCAAAAATATCCTGCACCCATGCTAAGCTCCCTTCACTGTTACCTCTGTATAATCAGAGAAAATAATTCACACTGTACAAAAATACCAATATACTCAAGACTTTGCAAAATCCCCACCCTCCCAGACCTGAGCTGTGAAAGTTGCAGGATTATTCCTAATTTCACCAGCCTGATTCAGCAGCAGGAACGTGGAATCATTTTGAGTCACATATAAAGCTGTTTATGGGTATTGGGAAAAGCTGTGTCCCCTGAAGAAAACGTAGCTTTCTCTCAGCTTTGTTCCTGGGTTTAAGGAGAATTAAACCATTCTGGAACTTGCTGGGAAAAGGGGGAGCAGGGGGATAGGGAAGGACAATTTATCTCTAAATTACATTGCTCTTCAGAGTAAACCACTGAGAGCTGTAGTGGGACAAGTAATTTTTTTACATAGCATAATTAATTAGAACCCATAAAACCCAATTAAACAGCACTTTTGAGACTATCAAGTGGCGCATGTTTGAAACTGCAAATATGACAGTATAAGTACGTTTTTATAGCTGGGCACACTCCTCAGGATTATTTTCAGTGCTCTACTAAAATGGGAAATGGCACCAGTTTGGCCCCTGCCAATAAATCGCTTGGAAACAGGCGATATTAATAATCTTTATGGGGGTAGGATGGAAGCCAGATGGGGCAGGGAGGGGAGTGTGAATGTGGCATAATATATTGGCCTGGAAAACATAATCCAGGCCAAAGCAGAAATGTAATCTTGGTGTGTATAGGAGAGGGCTGGGAATATAAGAGGAGAGGTGGTGGCTCAAAGAGGACTCGCCCTGGGAGATCAGGAGGAGGATTTCCAAGGCAAGGAAGGGAACATCCTACAAGGTAAGCACGAGAAAGGTCACAAAGGAAAGAGGTGCTCCAGCAGATTTAACAGCCCCTGGCAAGGAGAGGGAGATGTAAATGGGAACTGGTGCTGGGGGCTCCTCTCCTTGCCCTGCTGCCCTGGCACAGGGCTGTGTGTGCATGCGATGGGCACCACGCGGGTGTATGGGCTTGACACACAATCCAGTGCGAGGAAAAGCTCGCTTGGCCCTTGTTTATTGACACGAGGCCCCGTATATGTTGAACTTGGCAGGCAGGGAGCCCTTGCCGTGTGCCAAGCGCTAATTCCCGGCTGCCCCGGCAGGTCCTGGCGTGCACCTGACAGTCATTACCGCCCGCCCCGGTGGGTCTCACGTTTCCAGGCAGTGACCCGCGGCCACGCAGAGCTCCAGCAGGCACTCCATCATCCCCCCTGTCAGCGGCTCCCAGCCCGGGCACTGCCAGACCACAGCGAGCACGGAGCTTCGTCGCAGCTGATACCCCACAGAGGTCTGCTTTCTCCTTGAATGATGAGTTTGTTCGGCTTTGGGATGTTTTGTCCTTTTGAAAATTAGCAATGCAGCATGATAAATATGTATATATACAGTGAAACAACCCGTGATGGCTGAGCCTCGGTGACAGAACCAGGCAGATACAGTCCCATTCACCCATACGATGCTCCTCGTGCAAGCTGCTCCCAAAAAGGGGTATCTTTATCCTACCAGTCACTCAGAAAATTCCTCCAGAGTCATCTATCAACACAGGAAGAATATGTAATCTAGAAATGCAGGACAACATATTTTCAGATGGTATTTGGAAGGAGGAGCAGAGTGAACAGCTGGCACGGATAGAAAGTGCTGCAGCGAAGACTCGGAGCATCCAAAGGAAGACACAGGGAGGACTTAAGAGCATCAAGGTGATAAGAGCTTCCTGCAGAAATGCTTTGTGCTGTATGTTATTGATGCTCTCTGAAGGTCTGCAGAGTGCTGTCACATTCTCTATATACATGGGGAGGTTATTCATCTCTTAGTTTTTAAAAATCCATTTAGTAAATTAGAGAATCTTATAAATATTTGCATTTCATAACTCTTATGCCATTTCACCTGCACTGAGACCCTTAAGCTTTCTCACCTACATAAATTATTTTAAGATCAGTCTCCTTAGTAGCTCTAAATACTGTCATTTTAGTTTGATAGAGACATTTCTATTTGCTTTGTGTGTTATTTTCTCAATTTAAAATCAACAGGGACAAGGTAACAGCCAGTCCTCGACCACAAACAGGTTTTGGACTGAGTTCTTATGACCTTTAAAAAGAAGGAATGGGAGGCCTAAATCACTGGAGAGGTCCAGATTTCCATGAGGGGGAAGAGCATTATAATTTTGTTCTATGGCAGTCTCGAGGAAAGCACTTTGCCGTCATCTCTAAAATTTATTTAAAAACCAAAAAGTCCAAACAGAGAGACACATTTTTTATTCTTCTTGGAGACTTTTCCAAGGCTTTTTGGAGCCTGCACTGTTGATTGTGTAGTAATTTAGCACAAGACCTCACAGTCAGAATACAACTGTGGACCTAACAAAATGCTTATACCATGCTTCCATATATTACAAAAGTAGGATGTTATCTGCAATATATTAAGCAGATGCTGATATTGATATTTTTTCCTAAGTCTGTATAGTTCACATGCAGTTCACTACAAGCCCTGTATTTCAGGTCTCTCACTTTGCTCATTAAACTGTTGGGCTTTTGAACACTCTGCTTTTGCAGCATCCCTGTGAGATTATCCAGGGCAATACTTCTCACATGAGAGCTGAGGCACTGGCACTCAGAGTATTAATGGCTGGAAATAAAAATGGATCTGAGCATGAAAAAGCTGGGATGATTTAGAGTAAAATACGTGAGGTTCATGCTCCAACAACCCAAAATACAGGTTTACACCCAGGAGGTTTTCTTAATCCAAAAAAGAAAAGGTCCTCTGCATTATACGAGACATGCTGGGCTGAAGAACCTTCCTCTCCAGTTTATGCAACACACATGGCAAGAATAAGCTGTCTGGACACTGAAGAACTGGACACTTAGTAGAGATTCACACAGATAGATCAGAATTATCACATAGTGAAGGAAGGACAGAAAAATTGCCTTAATCTTAAATCCTGGTTTAGATATTTCAAGAAAAAAAAGCACATTTTAAGGAAATTGGAAAGCTGGGACTGCAGCAGACTCATGGTCTAGTTAGTTAGGGGGTAGAGACATGAAGAATATCAGCAGCCATCAACAGGATGGCAAATGCCATTTGTATAGACATGTGTCATTCCTGTACTGCAGCCAAGTGAAACTACAAACACTATTAAAAGTATAAAGAGGCTTTAATTTACATTCCTGCTAAGGCATCTTTGTGTTGCCAGAATATTGCAAGTGGGTTTAGTATAAATGAGAATCTGGCCTTAATATTCTCTAACAGAGAAGTGAAATACACAGACATATTGACTTGGATTCATATTCTCTGCTCTGTCAACCCAAGGTATCTGCACGGACCAAAACTGGCAGAGAGAATATGAATCTTCCTACACGTACATGGCACAGCAGCTTCAATGAGCACAAGTGATCTCAAAGTCACTTTATATGACAGCAAAATCAGCCCTGTAGAATTACAGAATCACTGAGGTTAGAAAAGACCTCCAAGATCATTGAGTCCAATAAGCACTGCCAGGTCCACCACTAAACCATGTCCCTAAGTACCATTTTTTCAATGCCTTAACATTATATATTCCTTTATCTTCAGCATCACATACCCCAAAGCACTGCCTGGATCATCTCTCCCTTGCCATGACAGCAATCATGGTGCTAAAGCCAGAACTCCTACATGCACCTAAACATGAGCCACCCAGGAACCTCCAACACCTTCTAACAAACTTCAGACTTTTAGTACAAAAGACAAAGAGCCTTGAATACCACCAGTGCCCTGGGAGGAAGCTGTGTCCTTTGCTAGAGAGAGGCACAGCAATAAAGCAAGTGGCAGTGATCCCTGTCAATGTGACCAGGAGCAACACATGCCAGCCAGGAGCTTGAGGAGCTTCTTGCTGTCACTAGAAGCATCTCTGCACCCTGCCCCGAGCCCATTTTTAGCTGTGGCCAATTCCAGATGCTCCAGAGGAAGACAGAAGAACAAACAAGCCCAGAGGCCAAGTTAGGAACAAAAGGGGGGAGAAAAAACCAAACAGAAGCCCTCTCTCATGCCTGTGAGGAAGCCCTCGAGCAAAGGGATGAGACATGGGTTTCAGAGCAGACTCTAAAAAGAGCTTTCCATGAAAAAGAAAAATCATCCTATGAAAAACACTCGACAGAAAAGGTAACTCCAAACCCATGTAAGCAAAATGGCAGGGGGGCTGGAGCAAGATGGTCTTTGAGGTCCTTTCCAGCTGAAGCTGTTCTACGAAAAGGGGCAAAATTCTGAGGCTTCTGCAATCAACAGCAAATCTCTCAAACTTCATTCGTGCCAAGATTTTGAGCGGAACATATTTAAGTAGATTCCGACATTTATTTCCAAATAAGAGATCTGCAGCTCTTGAAATGTCTTCTTGGGATGTGTTAATTTTGATAGGAAAATGAAAGGTGCTAATTTGTCCCTGTCGCCGTATAATATTAAACAGTTAAATGTGGTCTGATTTTGAAAATAGTACATGGCAGACATTCTTTTAAAAAATCATTCAAAAGGTATTGAAAGAATAATCTTTTCCAAATCTGTCAACAAGATTCTAGCCACTGTTCCTGGCACGAAATCTAGCTTAATTTGGTAAAACAATCACTTTTGCTCTTGCAAACATTGTAAAACAAATGGGGTCATGGAAAGAGAAATGGGACCATTAAAAAGACCGTTGATAAATCCTCCAGGAGCTGCTGCTGTGTTACTGTGGGGTATTTCCAAGGGCCTGCACAGGTTTTAAAAGTACAAGTAAATGCAGAGGGCAGGAGGGAGCTCAGACTGCAAGGGCCGAGACACTGCAAATCCAATTCACCGCGTGGTTTTGCTGTGAATGCTTTTCCAGGTCTCACACCATTACATAGGATGTAGCATCATAATGATGTCAACCCTTGGACCAAAGAACAGGCTGATTTAAGTTTTATGAGGGGAAGGATGAATACTTTCAAAGGAATGGTGAGTCGAATAATATAGAACTGGTAGGATCACAGTTCAGGGAACTCATGGTTATGCTTTGAACTATTTTTAGTGAGGTACTGCAAGTTCAGGGAGAGTTAAACAGAAAAGGCCTGCACAGCTCAAGTGAAGCTCAGCCCCTCAAAGCATTGACAATTTGCTACCAATTTTGCAGAGGGAGAATCAAAACCTCTCTTCCCTTTCACTGAAGGTGACAGCGTGGCAAGGCTGCTCTGTGTCTGTGTGTGTGAACGAGCACCAGAGCCTGTGCAAGAAGCCTTCCCTCCTCGTGCTCCACCCTGGGACAAAGGACAAACACTCACCTTACACTTGAATCAGGACATGTCCCTCTCTGCTTTCTGCAGGATGCCCCAAGGCACAGGATAATGGGAGGGTGCAGCAGCAGGACCCAGGCTTCCTCCATCCCTGCCCTGCCCACAGCAGGTCCCTTCTTGTCACCATCCATCTCTCTCCCAAAGGTGCTGTACTTCGTTCTGCCCACTCAAGGTTGTACTTGATCCACATGATTTTAGTCCCAGCATTTTCAGTCTGTAGGGAAACACAACACCCCTGAAATTCAGATACAAAAGAAAACACAGGTAGGTAGGTTTTTCATCAAAGCTGCTCCTGTTCCTGCAGAAAGAGCATGTCAACAAAGACCTTCCCCCAGCTCCCTTTGGAAAGTCACTGCAGATGACTTCTGCCAGTTCTTGTTATGTTTTTCCCTTCTTTAAGTGCATACTTCAGAATACCCAGTTATTGCAGATCACCAGGAACACACAAGGAATGGGTTGCTTTATAAGCTTTGCTACAATTATGGATAATGTTGGAAATATATACTGTATATTTCCTGTATGGTGGCACTGCTACAAGCACAGAAAATCCACATTGAGGGGGATTTCTATGCAAGCTATGCAGCAGATGAAGATTGTATTGCAAGCTTGAATTACTGATTCAAGCTGCTTCTTTGCCTCTCCCCACCCACTTCCCTAATAGCTTTTAAACTTAAATAGCCATATAAGTTAAAATGTTCTTTTATAGGGTGAAATAAACAGATTTTATGGTTCAGAAACTGCAAGTTTAGAGATCAACACTTTACCACTAATTCATGCAGGTTTAAGCTAAGGAAATGGCTCATTTTCCTCTCTACAGTTGTTGAGATTTTTTTTCCCCAAAAAATATTCAAGATGCACTTTAAATTAGATGTTATGAAAACTCTGGATGCAGACAAGGCTTTCTCTCAACAAAGTACATCTCACTTGCTACTTTCCAGGTCCCAAATCCCATGAAATCAGAGGGAAATTACTGCTGAAAATCTCAGATTGGCTGAAAATTGGTACCGAGCATTATAATTTATTGTTCATATTATTGGTAGGACCTTAACAATAAACAAATAAACAAACAAAAGCCCCAAAACTCAAAAGAAATGTTTCATATGCCATTCCAAAAATCTGAAGAAGTCTTATGCGTACAAACATAATTAATACTTAAATTTCTTTTTAACTCTCAAAGCAGTGTAAAGAGCATTTAGCCCCAGCCTGTCCAGTACAATCCTTTCCAGTGGAATAGTGGGAAATACCAGTTCCAGCTGTCCCAGGGAACCTGAGGAGAATCAGTACCCCATACCTTATACCATACATTTCCATTACAAGGATTACCCATCAGGCTTCATGGGCAACCCTGGCATTTCAGTGAGCCAGGGGAATAACCATGACCCAGAGAGGAGAATTCCAGTTCCAAGCAGAAATAATTGAAGGGTACAAAAGCCCAGGAAGATACAGCCTGGAAAGTGTGGTATGATCTGAATGCACAGAAAGTTATTTTCAAACCAAGGAAGAGTAAGAACTGGTTCTGTTGAGGAGTGGGAGACTCTGCCCTAAATGCTCTAAAGAAAAATTGTGTTGCCCTGATTGTTTTATCAGAAAAATTACACTGAGCGTGTTTCATTTATTCCTCTGTCTGTTTATTCAACCCTCATCACTATAATTTTTGAGCATCTGATAGATCCAGTAACAGCAGGGGAGTATTTTGATTCCCATTATTATCCCAGCTACGTTAACCAGCATTTAAGTGGTTAAAATGGAGGTTTTGTTTCCAAGCAAAGATAATCCTGTTCCTGAGGACACCAGTAATGGTGGTATATGACAACATAATCAGCAGCACAAGGATATAAACAACTCCCAATTATCCCAAACCAAAATTTTTGAACATCTTGTTACATTTTTTCCTTAGGCCTTAAAATTACTGAGTTGTTATGGTTGGATGCTTTGTGGTGAATAAATCTAGAATAATTCCCTGGAAAGAGTGAATTGCATCGAAATGCTGTTAGTGCAAAAGACCACAGTACCAAGCTTGCTCTGGCTTTCCCATCCATGGGGAAAAAAACAAACCACGTTCTCATCATGTGGGGACAGGAGATAAAGGGGGAGGAGCAGTGGTGATGTGATTTCTAGGAAGTGGGAAGCAGCTGCATGGAAAAAAGGCAAGAGGGAGAGTGCAACAAGAACATACAACAGTGGGATTTCTTGAACATTTGACTTCTGTCAAAACGCCAGATTCTCTGGGCCTCCAGGTAAGTCACAGAAACCCAACCATTAAAAACCTCCACTGCACACAAACACAGCCTGAGTGGAATTTGAGAGGATCTGTAGGTGCCATTTCCCACACAAGGTGCATGGAGGCACTCATGGCTCAGAGCTCTCACAGATAGGAACACCAGATTTTGTGCCCAAAACAGAGATGTCACAGGACATGGCATTCAGATCACAAGGCAGATCAAAGAAACCACACTGGGATCCAAATCCAAGCTTGGGCTTTGAATATACCTCCAAAACATGGATGTTTTTGGAGCTAGAGTTTGGGCTCTGTCATCCATCTAATCTTGAAATGGGTGGATCAAAGATGTTCAGTCTGAGGCTTAGCAAAGTGCTAACAGGCACTTCTGAACAGAAATGGTTCAGTGAAGTGCTCCAAGCAAGAAAGAAATTTGATGGTGGGCAAGTTGGGAAGTGAAAGAGAAGTGAAACTGGCTGAGGAAATTACTATGTATTGCTTTGCTATGTTACCTTGTGAAGGTGGCTTTATTTACAAAAGGAGGGAAAAAGAAGTACAACATGGTCAACATGGTTGAGGAATTGGACCAGAGAGCTGGTAGCAGTGCCAGAAAGGACTGGAAATTGAGAAGGATGCCCAGTGGTTTGAGTGCTGGCTTGGAAACCAGTAGCAATCATGTGTTTGGTTCTCCATCCCAAATTTCCTGTGTGACCTTGGCCAAGTCATCTAGTGTCTCAGCTTCCAAAAAGTGAAATGGAACTCATAAACCTTGTTGAAAAAATAAAAAAACCCCCAAACTTGTGGAGGTGAAGAACCATCTCTCTTTTCAGCTTTATGGCTTAGAGGTAGCCTGATATAATCATTGAACAAAGTAGACTGGATGGCTTGCTGAATGATTCAAAACAAAACTACAGATATACAGTTATACAGAAGAACTGACTGCAGAACACTCAGAGCTGCAGGGACAGGCCTGGTGATGGAGCTGACATTTCCATGCTATAAGGGAGCTGTGCTCCTGTTCAAGCTAAAGGAAAAACACACACACACACAAATGACACAACTCTGGCTGGCACCGGGGTTTGCTCTGTAGATGGCACAAATGCTAACCTTATTTTCTACATTGTTTATGCCAATGTAAAGTGGAAATAACTGTAGGAATTAATCCTGGCATGGGTGAGATCTGGCCACATCAACCACCTCATTTATTCCAGAGCGTGCATTTTCCTGGCCACCATTTTTCAGCCTACCTTAGTCAACTGCAATAACATTTTTGGCCAGTACAAACTTTTGACCTGATGTGTCTGTGCAGATCTAAAAGGAATTTCCCCTTCCACACACATGATCTTCCATTAAGCAAAGCCAGTTCCATGATTCCTGGAAGAATTAAGAGGTACAAATATCCTGTAACTCTGGATCTTTGCAGTTAATATTGAGGTCTTCTTGTAAGGGACAAGAAGGTAGTTCTTTTGCACCTATGGCTGATGGGTCGTTTAGGGACAGTCTTATCACTCTGTGAGTAAAGACACATTCCTAAATAATTCAAAATAGAAATCTCAGATCTTGTTCATTTTCTGCTCTAACTGACCAAGTGTTATGCAAATTTTGGAGTGGAAAAATACGCATTCAGCCTTGCAAATGGAATCACACCCTGGATGGGTTGCCGTGTTCTGGAGGAAGCAAAGGATAAGAATACAAGACCTTATCTACAGACCTTTCAGTTTACCAGTCATGAAGAAGTGCAACACTTTTCCTGCTGTTACACACATTCACTTCATCAATAGTGACAATTAGTGAGGGCCAAGCATTTCTACTGCTGTGTTACCTTTGGCACCTGCTGATGAAGGCTCTTCCTTGAGGCTTTGCTGTCTTTAATGGAGCAACACTCAATGGCAACTGTTCAAGAACAGAAGGGAAGTAACTCCTAAATAACTACACAATTAGAAGTTGAATTTCTACTGAAAGCCCAGTGAATGTTTGCATTAAGGGTTAAGCTTGATAAAGATATTTAGGCAATAAGAACAATAACCAAATCAATCAGTGAAATGAGAATAATGACATTAATTAGCAACAGAGACATAAAAAATATAAAATTCTGGCCTTACAACAAAGTACAGCTTTGAGAAGACTTAAAAGTTGAAACCTTTCCTCCTCCTAAATAGTTCTTCAAGTTGTGATTTTCAAACTTCCATTCAGCTGCTATTTAAACCTGAAACCTCTGAAAACTCCTGGCTGCCTAGTACACCTGTGTTAAAATTGCCCAGAAGTCCACATGGTCCTTTGCTTAGAGTACCCAACTGCTTTGCTTGGAGAGGGCAAAGCTGTTGTGTTCCTCCTGGAAATGTTAAGACAGACTGTGGAAAACAAGAGTCTAAAATCTCCCTCACTCATGGATTTACACTTCTCTACCTTGGAAATGCAGCTCCCCTTGGCACACATATTTGGGATAAAATGCTCAGGTGTAAAACCTGCTGTTCCCTGAATCCCGCAGGAAGGTCACTCCACAAAGGCATCCAACACCATCCATCTACCACACAGGTCTGGACATGGTATTTTCCTTTTCTAAGCAATGTCCAGTTGGAAACCGTGGAAACCTCTTTAGGCACAGAGACATAAAGATGTATTAGAGAACATTCTCACAAATTACATGCATTTATGCAGAAGCAAAGCCAAAGTTAGCTGCTTCTCCCTGTAGTGTAAAAATTCCCGTACAGATTATACACCTTATTAATTCTAGACCAGTGAACTTTCCACCTAGTTTATAACAAAGTGTCACATTATTAGTCAGGCTTTCCAGCATCTTTGATAAAAATGGTGCTTTTATTGCTGTGTAAAAAATACAAGGCGAGTTAAATGTTCAGTATTTTCTTATAAAATATTTAGGTTTATAAACTGTTGCAAACAGGGTGGTGTTTATATAATATTCACAGACATCTGTAATGCCTCTCATGAAAGCTAATGTACAAGCTCTTAGCTTTGCAAAAGGGTTTTAAAGATGCTCTGCCCATCTTAAAGTGTAATTCTACATAGTCTGAAGAGCTACTTTGATAACAGCTTGTTTTGAGCTTAATGTTTATTCCTCTCACTGCTGTCTAGGTTGAAATTTGCTTACTTTATGAGTGAAAGCCCCAGTGCATTTAAAATTTAAATACCTGACTAGGACACCCTTACTCAGCAAAAAGCACACACATGCCTAATTTCAGGTACATGCCTAAATCCTTTAAGTCTCAGGACTCAAATCATATGCCCACATTATTTAACAGACAGAAAAGCAGTTGGGAATACAGGCATTTCTGAGGCAGGAGAATGTAGTTCACAGGGGTAAGAAGCTTCACTGACTTCTTTTCCAGGTGTTGCTCTATCTCTGCCACTGCTAAGAACCAACTCCTGTTCCAGTTTCTAAGTTGCTGTAATTCTTGTTTGTTTTTGTAGATATTTTATTTTTGTTTCTAAAGTAAAATAAATAATAAAGCTTCTGAGACTACAAGTCCACAATTGCTCCCACATCCACCAAAATGCCAAGCAGAGGGGGGATTCTTCTCCCCCATCAAAAGACTCCAAGGTGTCCCATTTGCACCTTGTGTCATTTTGATGTCAAACAGAAACAGGCAAAAACATTGATAATTTTGAGCACATTGTTTAAAACAGAACAATGTCAGAGAGACTCTCCTTGGGTTCCTCCTTCAGCTCTTTCAGAGGCAGCACAGCTGATGCAAGAGCACTCTAAGTCTCAAGCACACAACCTGATGCCAACAGCTGAACAGCACAGGCTGAGGAGAGTCGTGGCATTCCACCACACATCAAGCTCTGAACCAAAAGGCTTACAGTGAGGATCTCAGGTTACCTTCATCTGGCTCCATTCAGCATCTTCAGAGCAGCCCTGCCCAGCAATCACATTATGGTTTCTGCAGATGAAGCTTTTGCAATAGTTCATATTTGAAGAGGCCAAGTGGTTGGTGATGTGTACCAAACCCAGCTCTGCTGAATGACAGGCTTTCTGCTCCTCACACACGTCCCACAGACTGGAAAGGAGCAATGTAGGATGCCACAGCAATATTCTACTAATTGCAAGCAGGTACAAGAACTGAAATGGGGACCTGATGGGTCAACAAAAGTAGAACCCATGAAAGAAATGTCTGAAAGGTCTGAAATTATGTGAATCTACAAGCCCTTGTCTTGGCACCTGATGGAGAAAGGCTGCCAGCAGCTCACTGTGTACTAGATAAATAAGGTGCACACTGACCATCTCCCCCATCTCTTTCCTCATCCTTACCCTGGTTGTGCTGGGACTTTGACCATCTGAATGCAATCACAGGTTAATATGGTGGGAGTCAGTAAAGTGCTACAAGAACGTTTTATAGCTCACCTATCCCAGTCAAAAGACTGATTAAAGGGATACAAAGTGTGGCACCAGACTATTCTGCTGGGAAGCCATAATCATAAATAAATAAAAACAGGTGGTGAAAGTAAAGGATCAAGGGCAGATGTAGGAGAGTTTGGAAAATGTCTTTCCCTTCTAAAGAACACAGTTCAAGTCTCAGAGCTTTTTCTCTTTATTTATCATGACTGATACTTAGTTTGTACTCGATTTTAAGGAAAGTTACAGTGAGAAGTAACTTTATGTGCTGCTTTCCATGAAACATATGGCAGAGCTGGTATTCATCAGTGTGGAGCTCAATGGTGTTTGTCTGATGGGAGGGGAAAACCTGCACAAAACATGAAGTGCACTCAGAGTAGGCTCAAAAGACGAATTTGGTGATCTTATATCTCACTCTGGTACTCAAACAGTGCACAAAAGTAACTCTGGGCTCACAGCTGTAGCTTGGTTTTCCTTCTATACAGTTTTCAAGGGTGTAAGAAAGTATTTGGCACCTTCTGTTGTCTGCATCCCATGCTTATAGATAATCTGGGAATTTTCTGGCTTAACCACATTCACATGTAGTAGCTAAAAGTGTAGGGGACTGGAACTGACCTCAGTGTATTCCCCCACAGCTTTTCTCCTGTGAAGAACAGATTTTTATGTTCTTCTCCTGCACAATTTATAGGGCCTGGGGGTTATAGAGCCTGGGGCTCCTTCTCCACCCACTTCTAAATGGTCTTTAGAGATTTGCAAGCCAGGACTGGGCAAAATGAAGGGTCCCTTCTGCTGTCTTTGCATTTTGCTATACAGTAACTTCATCTCTGCTATTAAACACAGTGGTCAGAAAGATGCCCACTGTTTCCATAGATAAAGGGCATCTGGTTCACAGAGCAACACAGGGCCACAAAGACCTGCACAGACAAACAGCTGTTCTCAAAGATCCTCTGTACAATGCTCATAGCACAGAATATGACCTTCAAAAATTCTTTGCATAGTAAATTAACTCTCCTCAAAGCATGAATTTACAGAAGAAGGAAAAAAACCCCCACAAACCAACCAAAAAACATCAAGACTGAAGAGATTTCATTTACAAGACAAGGCCATTCTAGCAAATTAAAGTAAATTTATCCTTTAAAATAAATTTAAATAATTATAAGCAAGGAATACCTTGAAAACATTCTCTTCTGTGCCCCTTTTAGTTTAATTTAATGAGGGACACTGGTTAACAATGCCAATAATAAACTGTTGTGGTAACTCATCATGACCACTATAACCCAGCTGTAATCAGACAGAAAACTATCAAGGGTTGGCCAGTGCAATCATTATCAGATTGAGATTATTCAAAGAAAGGAAAAAAAAAGGCAAGAAATTTATAAAAAGGACCTTTGTTTATTTGATTAACTCCCTGCCATCTATTTTAATTCTTCCCTCTTCTTCACGCAGTCATTTTCCACTCATCTCTCTCAGCTTCCCTACTTGCTTTGCTTAGCAATGCACTTCTTGAAAGCACATGAAAACTATTCCAATGGTTCCAATCAGGCATATTCTCAAAAGGCAGGCTTACCCTAAAAAGCACTCATAGTCAGAACAAGATGCAAGACAAGTGGATCCAGCAAATGAATAGGAGGCATCACAGTGAGACAATTATGATGAATATAAATAAGCTGGCGAAAAGAAATATCATTTCACTGAAACATGCAATTTTACTGAACCCAAAATCATTCTTGGAGACAAATCTGTCTTCAGAGGGCTTTCAGGATGAGGATTTTTGAGGTTGCGTCAGCTGTGATCTAAGACAGCAACACCCCAGATATTTAGACCGAGTCTGTCCTCATTTTGCAAAGGCAAAGTTTGAACGTGAGAGTTGCCATTATCTGACCATCTTGTGGGGCAAAGTTACCAAGAGCCATTTTTGGGAAGGAGAAGTTAGTCAGTCCATACCTTCTCTTGCTTTTACTTAGAAGTCACTGTGCAACACTACACAGAAACACCTGAGCTCATCCCCCTTGAGCCAGCTCGAGTGCAGGGAGCAGAACAGACACACGACCCCATCCAGCTGCCCAAAGCAGGCAGGAGGAGATCCACACCACACAACTGCAGGTACTGCATGGGGACACCTCGCTCAGGTCCCTCCACACAGCACTGCTCAGCCTCCTCTGGACACCCACACCTCTCTGCTTTAGCCTGAACATGCAGCACTGCACATTTCTGACGTGGTTCAATAAGTCAGGCAAATCTGGTCATCCAAACACTGCCAGTAACTCTGGTTAGCAATGATCTACAGGATGAAAGACATCCAGCAAACTGCAGCAGTTTTAAGGGGTTTATTGTGGGTTCTTTCTTTTTCCTTTTTTTATTCTGATTTTTGCCCCCCATTAGGGAATTATTAATTGTTCCAAACTGTTATTAATTGGCTTACAGTTCCACGTACACTGTCAAACTGCTGGTCAGCTGGCGGGCACACTGTGCTTTCCCAGCAGATTTCTTTCACAGCTGGATTTGCAGTCTGAAAGGTCCTTCCCATTTCCAGCTCTGCAATCCTTCCAGGCAGAAGGGAGAGGAGGAACAGGCAGATGCCTTTCCACAGAGATGTAACAACCCTAGCAGGTTCTCAGCATGTCAATAACAATCTAATCAGGCTGCATTATACTGAAGGGAAAATGAGGTCTCTGACTTTGCCAGAACACTTCACACATCCGCTTGCTCTTACAAACACATACAACACACTCCAGTTCCCAGATGCAGATAAGGATAACCACAGCGTGGAAAACAATCCAAGAACTAGTCTAGCCAATTCCTAGCTGGACCTCAGCCTCTTTCCACCTCCTCTCCTTGCTCTGGAATAACAATTGCTGCCTGTAAATTTAATGAAATTTCACAGACAACTGCTTGGTGGAGATGTCACAGACAGTGCCCTGCTGCTCTGAGGATACACAGGAAAGATGGCTCGACAAGCTGTCCCCCCTCCCTCTGCCTCGGTGGAATCCCAGGGAAACCTGCAAACCTAGTTATGCCCAGGGAGCAGGAATTTGTCCTGGAAGAGTCCTGATGGCACCTCTTGAGAAAGAACAGCTTCAAGGACCTCTCCTCCCCACATGGTCAACCAACTGTACAGAAATGTCCTGTAGCTCACCAAAAAATAAGGCTCCAGGCTTTGCTTCTGCCAGAGCTCCCTCCCTGGGCAGGGCTGGTTAACGCTGACCTAACTCTGACTGGGTTATCATCCCCAGGTGACCGGAGTTAACTTGAATTAGTCACTGGCTCGTGAATCAGAGAGCAAGGAACCACCCCAGACACAGAGCTGCACGCTGGCTCCTTGTCCAGTGTGCTCTGAGACAAGGACTCATACCCAGTAGCAATCTAATCTTGTAAAAAAAAATAAAATTATAAAAGAACACAATAGGATTTTGAGTCCAGATTCACTGCCTGCAGGAAAGAGGAGGATATATTTTTTTTTTCTTTCCTGGCTGATTACTTAAAGAAAGAAGGAGGGGGGGGGGGGGAGGGGGGGAGAAATTGCTAGCTCCAGTGAATGAAAAAGAACCTTTTAGTCCAAATGCCTCAGTCAGGTCATCCAAATTCCCGGTTGCCTTGATCTCTTTTCCAGCCAATGAGCTCCTCTTAAGCTCTGACTGATGCTGTTGTATATTTTAAAATGTGTTTATTCTGACAATTTGCTCTGCTTTTATGTAAGAGGACAGGCAAGCAACTCACCCCAAAACCTCAAGGAAAAAGCACAAGCCTTGGCTGCTAGACTATTTGGCTCCCTGAAGACTCTTGATTCTTGGACAAACTGTTATTCCATCCTTAAAAGATGTACTTACTCTGAAAAAGAAAGTGCACACACAAATATACAACTAGGCATTAAGAGCTTTGGTAAGTCTGTGACTCTGGCCTTGTGACTAAAGTGTCAGCTGCCTCTGCAGAAATGGACATGGTAGTGGAAAAAACTCCCAAACACAACAACAAAGGAACAGGGAACACTGAACTGCCCACAGCTGGACTGAGCTGAACTTCCACTGCAACCTTAGGTTCTCCTCAGTGCTTCAGTGTCACTCAGGTTATGGAAACCAGAGGCAAACAAATGGGAATTTCTAAACAGATCAAGGGCGAAAGGAAGGGAAAAAAAAAGGGGGTGGGGGAGAATAGTCAGAGAACATCCGTTCTGTGGAGGGTTGTGTGTTTCTCAGGGTACCCAAGAGAAGGGGAGATATGCCTATACAAGAGAGGTCAGCGGGTATCAGATCACATCACCCCTTTCCTCTTTCCTTTGGCTGCCTCTTAACACTCCCTTTTGAGTACATTTCCCTTTGCTTGTGGGAAACACATAATCCACCAGCCCTCTCAAAAAGCATGTTGCAGTGGCACTGCCTGAAATAGAAATCAGATTTTTGCCTTCAAGTCCCCTGCCTTTGCTTCTACTGATCAGGCCCAGCCCTAATCCGAGCAGAAAGGACAGGGCTGGGGAGGTGGGCACAGCACGACTGTACACTGAGAGAGAACATGAATTACTCCAAACACAGATGGTGGGCCTCCTTGGTCCCCCTCACTCCCTTCCCCTAATGAGTTTACCCCTGGCTTTAACAGGAATGCCTGCACAGACATGGTGGAAATACATCCCCAGCTCCCCATAAGCATCTGTATGCTCAGGGGTCAGCAGCCCTGAAAACAATGCCCAGCCACATGATGAATAGAGCACAGGGGCAAGATTAAAATAGACTTCCAAATGAAGTTCAGTTTAAATAAATCCCCTTATTTTTGTGGCCACTGACTTGTTTAAACTACATTTAGTCTCTACCATTTGTCTTCTTTCTGTACAAGCTATTTGTAGTTAGCAGAGGCTGCCTTTAAGAGACTGACAACAAAGGAAGGCACAGGAGCTCATCATCTCCCAGGCTACACCCTCACACTGCACAGTCTCATTCCCAAGGGATGCCATTCCCAAAGTCCTTGCTTATATCCAGACCAAGAGCTCCTGGGCTCTCCACCTACCACCCTGCACTGCACGCTGATGCCTATCCTGAAACCCTGTCACATCCACCCTCAGATCACATCCCAGCCTCCTGGGACACAGCTCTGTACTGGGATCCACTTCCCACAGCTATGTCAGCACCCAAATCAGGCTGCTGTGTCCTCACCCCACCACAGCCTGACACCCTGCTGATGTACTGGGGGAGAGAAGATGCTGAAGACCAGACTGAGGGCTGGCCAGGAGATGGGATACAACCTCCCTGGAGGTGGCAAACAGCCATGGAGAGCCATGGGAGGCACCAGCCAGGCTGAGTCCCTGCCCAGTCCTTGCCTCTAGCTGACCTGCTGGAGAACCCACTAGCCAAGCTCACATGGACTACACTGCCCACAGTTCACAGCATCCACTGGCAGGACTCCACTGCCCTCCTCCATGCCCAGTTCCAGGCTGCTAAAAGGAGAATGGAAAAGGATAAGAAGTTCATGCCTGCTTATCTTCAGATGGCATCAGCCCTGGAGAGCAGCCAGGCAGCCATCCCAGACCAGCAGCTTCCTCACCAAAAAGTTGCCACAGAAGCTCCTACCTGAGGCAGTCCTGCATTTCCCATCCACATGGCTTTCCCTGAACCTTTCCATCTGGGACATGGCACTTGTGGATGTGGTTTAATGGAGGGATTGGCAGCGCTAGATTAACAGTTGGACTCAATGATTTTCGAGTTCTTTTCCAACCTAACCAGCCCTGTGTGTGATTCAGACAGGGCTGGAAGGGCTCAGCAGCCTGGATTGCTATCAGCAGGCTGGGAACGTAACCTCCAGGGCACTGTAACAGGACTGCACAGATCCCATTGATCTCCTCCCTTTTAACTTGGCGGAAAGCGAAAGTTTTCAAAAACGATTCTCTTTAACCTCTGTGAAGAAGGAGAGATCTCAGGGATTTGACTGCTGATCATCTTAACGCTGCATTAGCCGGTGAAGGAGCTTGTTTGAGATTCTGCTCAGCGAAGAGCAGCTCAGAGGAGCGGGTCAGGAAATGTCAAAGAGGATCGAGGCTGAAGAAGATGGTTGTGTTTTTAATGAGCTCTGTGCTAAACATGCAAGAGAGAAGCAGCTGGGAGGGAGGGAAAGGGTGTTTGGTGACATGGAGGAAGGGAGAGAAAGCCTTAGCCAGCAAGACAAGCATCCTGAGTCACGCTGCTGGGGAGGTGAGGCTGCTCTGCCAAGGAAAGGCTGACAGACAAAGTCAGATGCCTGGAGTAATTCCATGATGTTTAAAAAAAAAAAAAAATTACAAAGGGTTGGTGCAATTCCAGCCACAAGCAGAATACAGAATCCCACCGAGGTGAACACCAGTCCCCCACAGCTCTGACCACCACACCCTGTCTGTGTGTACAAGCACAGTCCATGCCCGGTGTCCGAAGGAGCTGCAGCCCCCGGGTTGTGCCAGAGCAGCTCCCGGTGAATCCCCCGGGCTCGGGAGGCTCCATCCTCAGCTCCAGGGACCGTCACCCCAGCACAAGCACAGAGAGGAGTCCTGTGCTGTGTCCCAGCCCCAGCACTGGGACAGGCTGCGCCCTGTGCCCGCCCCATCCCATCACCACAGCTCTGAGCATCGCCAAGAGGAGCATTTCTAGATGAGAGAGGAGCTTGTTCTGCTGACTCATAGATGTGATTTTCATAAAGATGCAGGGAATTTGCCGAACTCTGGTTTCACTTTGCCTAGGTCTTCACAGCTCCTTTCTGCGGCTGTAAGGCACCTGGGTTATTAATCCTTTTCTTATTTACTTTTATTTTCTGCTGTAAAACTTTTTACAGTTCACTAAACTTTTAATTAGAAATGCAACAATGAAAATATGATTTCTATTTTTTTATACTATACCAAAATCACTAAGCTACACACCAAGGCCTTTGAAAACACACCACAGTTTCCCTACCAGCAAACCTCAGCTTTTTTTTCAGTTTTAGCTGACAAAGTGTAGAGTGAATACAAGAACCTGAAAAAGAAAATAACATTTTTTCCATCATTACTCAGGCACTAATAAAACATGTCTCGTAGTCCTCTGAGAACTGGAGTAAAGTTGGGACTGACAACAGGAGGAAACCGTATTTCCATTTTGTCTTGTAAATATTTTTCTTGCAGAGCTTTGCTTCAGCACTGAGGGTCTAAGGAGCGAGGCACGACAGTGTGTGCAGGCAGAAATCACATCATTCATTAGATGAACCGGAATAGCTGGGAAAATTAGATACGTTTCCAGGTGCTTCCTAACCAGTCTCTCTTACACACTCACAAAGACAAGTCTATTGAAACCCTTGAGCTCAAGGACTCTGTGGGCTCCTCTTAGGTTTGCTTTCAGTCCTTGTTTCCAGAGGTACAGGTGCTTTTTACAGCTTACCTGACCTAAAGGCAAGGATTAGATCTCTTTAGTTTCAGAGAAGTGTCTCCCCACTCCTTAAACCAACTAGAATCACTCCAATTCTTTAGTAGCTTTGTTTGCTCCCGGGCTCCTTTCTTTTTGATTGTGAAAAGAAATGGCCAGAAGAGTGATTTAAATTATAAATAAACACATATACAAAACTGACAGAAAAGCATAAATAAAAACAATTGCCTTTTATGAAATATCAAGTAGTCTCTTTCTAAACCCTTAATGACTTAAACTCTCACCAAAACCCACATGAGATAATGTTTGGTTGCTCCCAGTACAGTGTCCCTGTGGTGTAGCTGCTGGAGAGCAAAGGAGATGCCCCTATATTTCATACACGTGTGACCAAGCCCCCAGTTCCATCCCAACTCCAGAAACCTCATGGAGAGAGAGGGAGGAGGAGGGTAAGGTGCCCAGCACACCTACAGAGCCAGGTACCACAGACCTGCCACTCTGTGAGCTCAGCAAATCCAGAGGGAAACACAGAGCACTCCTGGTGATCCGAACCACAGCTCGCTGCAAGGGGCTTCTATCATACACTCTGCAAGCATGGCTGAGGGAAAATAGTCCTCAGTGCTGTTAAACACACTCTTATTTAACCTTTGAAAATAAAAGCAGTGATTATGAGAGAGGTGACAAGGTTGTTCTGGATACTCTAATTGAAAAGTGCTGCCACTTTCCCAGCTTCTTTGGATACAGTGCTGCAGTTATTCAGAATTCAGTGAAAAATAGTGCTGTGAATGGGAAAGGGGTTTATTTGCTCTAAGCAGAGGACAGTCAGCAAAAAGCCTATGAGGGGCTGTGAGGCAGAGATCAGCCTACCTTGGCACAGGGACACCTCACAGGATTTTAGCATCATCACAAGGAGCAACCACCACAACCGGAGCTGCTAAAGGCAAGCTCAGCAGCCTGCAGAGCTTTCACACACCAGCAGCAGACCTCAGCAGAGGGCTCGGACTCAGATGCTTTAGCAACAAACAGTGCAGAAAGCCCAAAGGATGACTGAATGTGAAGTCTTTCTTTGGAAGAACAATGGAAAAATCATGCAGCCAGGATCTGAATGAGTAACTGGTCCTGACACCTGAACTACTAGCAATCCCAAGGGCTGCGTTAAAAAGAGCAACAAAATCACAAGATTTGTCAGCAGATTTTCATTATGAGGAAGCTGAGGTCAACCATATTTCTAAATTAATTTTCTAGTACATCTTGGTTAGACTTTAGGTAATAGTCCCTCCTTCCTCCCCCTCCCCCCCTTTTTAATAAGTACAATTTACTAGAGTTGCATAAAAATGAGTAATACATTAGTTTCACTTAGATCCAATATGAAATGAGTCATTTCTTTCCAGCACATGACCAGGCTGTTATGTCTCTCCTAAGTACACCACAGCAAGATAAAGATGCTACATTTTGCCCATAAACAGACACTGTAAATCATCTGATTCTTTGAAGTGACAATGAGTTCACCTCCTGAAAAGGTCCATTTGAAGTGCACCTTTCCCTGTCATACCCACATCCCCACAGCTGTGTCAGGCCCTGGGAAAGGGGCACATGCTTTGTTCCCAGACAAACCATGTCTATCTCCTCTGGCTGACAAGGAGAAAAAAGGTCTCTTTGACAATAGGGCCCCAAAGGGAATAAACATGGTACCTTTTTTTATAGATCCCAGGCTTGATAATCCCATCACTAGATGCTCCACCCCCTCCAGGCTTTGGGTAACCAGTATTTATTCCTACCTTGTTTTGAGCTTTTCTCCCCCATTCATCTTTCCAGCTCTCTGCATCTCAGAGACAATCTCTTTAGGAAGGTGGTGGGTTCTGTCTGGGACTGCAAAGTGCAGTGTTTGTGTAGATAACATGACGACATTGAAATTGCTATTCTGTCTTCCCCAAGCTCACCTTTGCCCTTTGTTTTTATCCCTTATGTTTGATCCAGAGGAAACACAGCATCAGCCATGGATTCCTGATCCTCTCATTAGTTAGGCTCAATTTAAGAGAACTTAGCCAACTAAATCGAGACAGTTTTTCTCTCTTAAAACAGAAATTTGTGTTTAAAATT
Source organism: Xenops minutus (assembly GCA_035221455.1). NCBI lineage: Eukaryota > Metazoa > Chordata > Aves > Passeriformes > Furnariidae > Xenops > Xenops minutus. The sequence continues at coordinate 4,215,613 of JAWWEE010000051.1, read as the reverse complement.
AAAAATACAGCAGAAACAACCACTTCAGAGCAGGGTAGAGCCCTTTGGTCTTTGTGCCTTCTACCCCAAGGCAAAAGAGGGTATTTGCCATCCATGAGGCAGGATTTTCTCAAATAACTCAGGAGGTTTGGGAGCCAGTCCAACCACAGGAGATGGAGAACGACACCTGGTTGCTGTCATGCCCCAAATCACTGTCTTACACACAGCAGGAGGGATCAGCACTACCTTACTGTGTAGTGGCAACAACATTCCTGCAAAATCCATCAGATTATGCTGAAATTAGGGGGGATTCTTTCAATTATTGTTATTCTTTGCTAAATTCACCTCTGACCAGCTCTTTGGGAACTATATGGCAATTATTAGTGTTAAAGGCAGGATTAATGGTAAAAACCAGAACAGTTATTAACCTATTTACTTTAACACAGCCTGACAGAGATGGGTCATTGCATCCAAAAATCTCACCTTAGGGAGGAGCTCCCATGCCCCTTCTGTGTCTTTTACATCTTCTCTGGCCTCCTCCACCTTTGAATTCACAAAGCATGTTTTAAACATACAGGTGGACACTCCAGGATGTCATTCCCATTGACAGCTCCAATCACTGTCAGCAAACGTGCCCTGGCAAATATCCCTGTTATAATCTCACCTAACCTTGCCTTTCACTGCCATCCAGAAACCCCCCATACTTTCCTGACCACAGAATACATGTTTTTGCTTTCCAAGGAAAACTCTTTACTGGACCAACTGATACAAAAGGAAGAGACAAAATACCTTTGCTGCTCCCAAACCTGTTCTCAAGGTCAGGAATGGGAGCAGGAGATTTTTCATTCACACTGGACTATTAGTTTGCTCACTGGCATCACTTGAGTAACTACAGCATTTGCTTTAGTTCCAAAGAGCAACTTTCAGCTCTCTGAAAATGGTAACTGATATATCAACTGATGGATTTTCTATAGGGGAATGCTCACCCTGCAGACAAATATCCAACAGCACTGATGGTATCAGAGTATTCCCTATATTTAAATACACCAATCTTTGGTACCAGTAATGACATTCAGTGTACCACTAGGAACAGATATATACTTTTCTTACCCTCGTAATCAAACAGTTTAAAGAAAAGTAGGAGAAAGGAGAGAAAACTCAGAAACCTTGGAGTCAATTTGAATGAGAGGCAGGCATAAGATCTCACATATTTTGATTTGGTCCACAACACAGTAAGAATTCAACAGTTTACACAAGACAAGAATATTGCTCTGGATTTACATGAACGTGACCAAGACCACGGTGCTGGTGAAAATTCATAAAAGCTGCTCTCTGGCCTTCACATCTGCTATGCAGATCCACATGACCCTTCTGCAAGCTCAACTCCCACCCACTTAGCTCAAAATGGAGCTACAAATAGGTGACTTGAAGCTCCTTTTCAGATCCCAAATCCAGGAACTTTTCTCATATTGCTGAAAGTTTGACCCAGCAATACTGAAATCCCTTTTTTAAAAAAATAAATACATCTTTTTATGTGAACTGTATATCACCACCTCCTCACTTCACAACGTATGCCAGTTTTTAATCCACTGCCTTCCACTACCTCAGTCCTGAGGGTACACTGAGGTCATGTTTCCTATATTTTCTTTGAAATCATGACACCTACAGGGAAGGGGGGTTGAGAAGACTATTTTTTAAGACCTTCTGTAACTCAAGACCTGGAGCTATAAGAAAGGACTGTGCATTGCAGCACTGATGATCAAACCATGAGTTGGCAAGACTGGGCTTTCATTCAACTGAACCACAAATGCACTTGAAGCAGTGACTTGCTTTTCTCCCTTTGTTTCAGATCAGCCCAGCACCTTTGCTGACATAAAACAACAAAGGTCATTTCTCCTCTGAATCACCAGCAAAAAAAGGGAAAGGAGGAAAAGTGAATATATCACTCTCCCCATCTTCATCCCACAGCATATTCCAGAGGGCACAACTTGATCATAACTTCTCTCACTCTCCCGTGACCTCTTGCAAAATAATCCCTCCTCGCATGCAAGTTATAAAGCAAAGCAGTTCCTTTCACACTGAAAGTGCACACTGGCTGTGATGGCAAGATAAAAGTCATCCAACAACACAGACAATTTCAGCTTATCTTGAGAAAAATGATACCTCAGCTTTAAATGGCAGGGGCTGTGCAGTGAGCACAACCTGTCCAAGGTTATGGGGGGGATCCACGTTATGGAGAACTCAGACTCTCCACTCCTGAGCTGCTTCAGCACACAAGTGAGGCAAAAGGCCTGTTCCTCTTAAATTGTACTGAGTATCCACCACAACCAAGCTGCACAGTAGCACTTATCCAAGGGAGCTGCCTTCCCCTGCCCAAACCCTCAGGAAGCACTTGGAGGACATGGTTATGCTGTATCCAGATGGTGCCTCACACAATCACCAATACATGCCCTAAAACAGTGTGACTGTTTTATTCATTCAGGATTGAGGCTGCTTCTTACCGAAGCCTTTGCAGGAGGGAAGCCCATCTGTTTGGGACCATGCTTCCTCCTCCATTTTCAGTCACATGGACACAGCACATGGATGTAGGAGCTACAACATCCAGGACCACAGCCTGGCTGGGAAGAGTGGAAACTCCAGCCCTAGCAAGTGCAGGTGCAGGATCATTTCCAGCCATGCTCCTCTTTCATGCCAGGCTCTGCTCGTGGGGAATAGCCTTCCTCACCCACCTTTCCATCAACACAATCCCACTTCTTTTGCTGCACTCAGAGGTGAACACTGAGCTGCAGGTCATCAATGGTATTTCAGGTTCCTTTGTGTATCAACAGCAACATCTGAGCCAAGTCTGGATGCAGGTTTAGACTTCCTTTGGTTTTGGTGTGTATCCAGGGGAGAAAGTACACCTTGATCCTCTACCAAGGACCTCTGCTCGCTGTCAGACTCAAACTGATCACAGCTGAGGAGTGAGAGAGGAGGGCTGTGTTACACTTCTTGCCTTCAGACAATGCTCCAAAAATCCCTGTGTTCGACTACAGAAAACACAAATGATGTGGTTGCTTAAACCGATCACCCTGGCAGTGATTTAAAAAGAAACAAAACAGAGCCAGGAAACCCCTGATTTACAGACCTGCAGCCCATTTCCTCGCAGCACGAAGGAGAAAACCTGCTTGTATGCACATGCTTTTCTAGCCCCCACATTTCTAATCTGCACTGGTCTTACATCCAGAGGTATTTCTCCAAGATACCTCCAGGTAAGCAGGAATATAATCACAACCCCTTTTCTTGCAAGCCAGATGTCATGAAGGCAGCCAAAGCTACAGGCCTATCTTTTTGTCTGCTCTTGGAAATAAACATTAAGGTTACTGAGCAGGAGAAATACTGGGCCAGTCACTGCTCAGGAACCCCAGGTACATTTCCAAACAGTAAATTAAGACTTGGCAAATGGGACAAGGCCTGCTCTACTGCCACAGGCTCACCTTCCACGTGGCATTCTTCCCTTCATTTCCATCATTAACCATTTTCCTGCATAATCATGCCTTTACAGAAGTGCAATGCCTTCTCCTGATAACATCACCCTTGGGAAGCCAAAGCACTCCAAATGCAATGGCTGGCATTAAACACGGAGAGTTTTTGTTGCACTTCTTATCCCTACTTGAGCTCGATTTGGGCATAGATTAGAAGTGCAGAACAGACAGACAACTGCTGAAAGCAGAGAAAATACTGAGGTTTCTTGTCCAAGGCAGAAGAGGGGGAGGGAAACAGGCTGGAGGTGGCTGTTCCTTAGCCAGCCTTTGCTAATCAAAGCGAGCCATCCTCATCAATATCACTTTGCTTTGGCAACCTTTCAAGATGGGGAGGGGGGAAGAAAAAAAAAAAGAAAAAGGAAAAAAAATCCCACTCCCCCTGTGCAACACACTTTAATTGCTATGTGTATCACACACCAAAGAGGAAAGCCAGGGGGTAGCAGCAACATGATGAGCTGCACCACCTTTATTGCTTTAAAGAGAAAATTCTTGCAGTTGGGGAGCGGGAAGGGGGACGGAGCATCCCCCTCTGACCCACAGGGCACATTCTTTGCCACTCCATCTGCCACCCCCAGCTGCTAAATCCTCCATCACCAGCACAAGGTGATCTCAGAGCGAAGCACACTCTAACACATGAAAGAAAACAACTTTGGCTGGTTGCCTCCTTACAGGCTCCGCTCTCCCCACCCCCTTCCTTCGCTTCCTCCCTGACATGTTTAAAGCATCTGAATGTCAAGGTACTGAGATATCACAGAGCGAGTTTCCCTTTCCCATCCCGCTCAGATGGCTCTTGTCAGCAGCTCCCTTCAGCCCTGTTTTCCATGAGGATTTCCTTCCCTCCTGCTCTGGAGCCACTGCTCTGGAGCTCACATTATTTGATTTCTTGGAGCCTACAGTCTGGAGCCAGTGAGGTTTGTCTGCTTCCCTGGGTTCAGCTAATAAATTGGGATCAGGGGGTCACACAGCAGGGGACTTGGAAGCCTGAGAGCCTCTGACACCATTTTTATTAGTTTTTACTATACATACCATTTCAGGAGCCGGGATGCCATCCCAGTGGGGCCCTACCCATTGCTTAGTAACTAAGATTTTGTAATCTAAGTTTTGACAAGGTCATTTTTTACCTTGGGAGAGGGTGGGGGAGGGAGAACCCCCACATACATTAATTACACAAACACTGTGGGGACGATGCAAATAGGAACCCAATTCCCTTTTGCATCAGGGCCAAAGAACAAAAAAATCTTTTTACTATAGGGCTATTACAAGCCAAGCAGGCCAGGATATTTTAAACAACACACTGATACAGTCCCATCCTCTGCTCGAAGATCGGATGAGTGCATTTCAGCCTTTCTCCTGTCTCTCCCTAAAAAAACACCCCATGCCATCAGCACAAGTGTCCAAACTTGGAGGTAGCCACAGAGCCCAGATGCCCAGGTGGTAATAAATGTCCCCACGCCCCTGAGGGGAGCAGAGTGACCCTGATCAAGCTAGAATTAAGCAGAAAAACTTCCACCAGCATCAGTATCACCACACTGATTAACCCAGTGTTTAGTTAATCAGCACTGGCATGTTGGGTATAAATGACCTTTTGGCAAGTTCTAGTCCCTGCAGACAGAGGTGCAAAGAGCCCAAATACCCACTGGTCCTTCTGGTCAACCAGAGGCAGGGTTTTTTTTCCTGATACAAATTTTCTTAGGCTAACAAGCAGGATGTTTAGAAAGCATGGGAAACAAAGAAACTCTTCCATGGGAGCAGGTACAGGTCAAAGGCAAAGGCACCGGGAACTCTGTGGTGATGCCCCGCTGCCATCGGCGCAGGGAAAGGGTGCTGGTGTGGGGAAATGAGCTGCCAACCACCCCGACCTGCTGAAAACAGGCACTGTGGCCCACAGACACACAGGGTGGTGCAAAGAGCCTTCCCTGGTGCGCTTCGAGCTGTTCTCTACAACTGCAGCTCGGCTGTGCCCATTAACCTTTCTTTCCTTTTTCTTTTATTTTTACATCTGCTATGATAAATTTGTTCTAGAAAGAGGAAAATGGTCCTTTGGTCACTACTACCTTTCACTTCCACCCTCTCCCCCAAGCCAGAGCTGCATGAGGTGAAAGCCTCTGATGTGGTTAAAGTAAGGCTGAGATTGAGTAAAGGCTTTGAGGTCCCTTGGAATGCGTCTTGTTGGCTGTCACCTCATCGGGCTCCAGCACATGCTTTGAGGTTAAGTCCCAGTGTTTGTGTTTTGGGCCTTTGTTGTGGTTCCTTGATATGTTCATGATGGCTTTGGCTCTGCCACCCCACAAGCAAATGCAAAATTCACAAAGTGGTGACTCAGTCATTTTACCCACTGGCAGCAGCGGCAGCTGGCAGAGGCTCAAAACAGATCAGAGAACAGGGCAACAAGTGTCTCCAAGATGGATTTCAGACAAACAAGGAAAAATGAAAAACCTGAAAACGCACGGAGAGAGAAAAAGCCTGATATTAAATAAAGAGACGACAAAACAGCTGGACTGTCAAGTATAGACTGAAGAGATCAAAAGTAAATCAGCTCTGTGACAGACAAGGAGCTGTGCTGTGCTTCGGAACAGCAACACTCAAAATACAGCAACTCACTGGCCCATACGGATTGTTCCATTGGTTAAACTCAGCCTGCATGTCAAAAGAACTTGCTTTTGGCTGCCAGCACTGGAAGCTCAAAGCAGAGCCCACAGATCAAGCTGTTTTCTTCCTGCTTGAGGCAACAGCCCTAAAAATAAAATGACCCTGGAGGACTCAAAGCTGGCTTGCTCGTTTGGCTGATGGTGTATGAAGTAGGATAGCAAGGCTTGTGCTTGTTCTTCTGCAGTTCTATGGGCTCTGTGGGTTTTCAGATAACTAAATACATCCCCAGACATCAAGGGGAACTTCACCATGACCTGGTTTTTGTGTCATGGTAACACCTTCATCCCTGCAAGAGAAAAGAGTGATCCCTATCATATATCCTGTGCTGTCTGAACATACAGTACCACAGGCACTTGCTCAGTGGACACACAGACCTGTGAGTAACATCAGTGAGCAATCACTGAACCAGGCCACGAGTCTGAGCTGAAGCTGTGAGCTTGCCAATGAAAGCAAGACATCAGGAGCTACGATGCACATAAAAAGGATGGTTCTGTATTAACCATGTTTCAGGCTGAACACATGACAAAGTATCACATATGGACTCCTATAAGGAACTCCATAATAAAATATCAGGTTTGTAGAAGCAGAAAAGATGGTCTTGTGCTTAAGCACAGCACCAGAGTCACAACATCTGGATCCTGTCCTTGGTGTGACCCATGGCCATCCTGTGAGACCTCAGGCAAGTCTTGTCTCAGCTATCTAACAGTTATGAAATCACTACAGAGCGTAGTGATTTTTTTTTTCCTTTAACATTTTTTTATTTTTTTCCAACACTGCACAGCAATTTACATTCAGGGAGCTTTACAACTCATTTCTGTCTGTTTGATCTCCAGCCCCAACTTTTCTGGCAAAATAGCAATTAGAGCACAAGTGCTGAGCCGGCTCTTTGTTGCTGCCCATGCCCTACCAGACTCCAAAAATGATTGTGACTCAGTCACCTAAGCTGCATTCTGTTTATTCATGTGTAAACTGGGAATCATTATAATTGCTTTCTAAGCATTAATTGATTATTCCTCATAGCACTACTATAGAATTCCTAGAACAGAGAGGAAGAAAACCAACAAGAGGAGCAGATAGCAGCAGAACTGCAAACTACCAATAGTTTTTTCTTTACTTCTCTTCTTCTGAGCATGGTGCTGAGGGAAGATCTTTCCATTCATGTCCTGGCTTACCATGTGACTTCAGTCCATCCATCTCAGCTTTACTTCCAACTCCATCTTGGAAGTGAAAGTTTATGTTCCCAGGGGTTTCCTAGCTCCCATTTACAACAAAGATATGTCCTATTATATCTTTACGTATATTTATCTTTACCTATCATTAGGGGGCAAGATAGTCAGATGGATATCAGATGATTCAAAAATTTTTAGGGGCAGTTACCTCCTTCTACAACTTCTCTCTGCATTTGTGTATCCCCAGTCACCACTTTTATTTATAAACCCACATTTTCTCCAGCTGGCTGGTCCTTGTGTAGCCCTGCACATCTCCCTGCCTGCTAAAGCAGGAAGTTGGAAAGAAATTGTGACCCACACATTGATTTGAATATAGAGAAATTAATTCCCTTCCTTCCTGGGGCTCAAGTGCCTTGAGTGGAGTATGGATAGAGTAGCAACTACATCCCAGAGTAGGCAAGGAACTCAGTGAGAGTGGCAGTAAGTGTGTTATACAGATTAACTTCCCACCCTTAATCATTTCCAGCAACAAAACAACTAAAATAAAACACAAATCAGACTACAAAACTCGGGCCTGGTTCTCCCTCAGGAAAAAAAGCCCTAACAGTAAAAATTCAAGCCTAAAAGAGCCACCTTTGGAATTCACTCACATGGAAAGAGGCAGGTATATAATACAGCCTGGTAATGCAAACAGTCTCCTTTTCCCTACTGGAGTATATGCTCAGCTCATAAAAAGTACTGCTTTACAGAGTCATAGTTTGAGTTTTGGGTTTTATGATGTTAGAGTAAAATTATTTTACCATTGTAGTTATTTAGTCACAGGTCAATTAGTCACACAACAGCAACTGCTGTCACAGAAGATTAACTGGGAATATGGTCTGCACATTTTACTCCTAAAATAAGCTTCCTCTCATCTCAGGTGACAAGATGGAAATGCATTGAAAGGACAAAACTAACACTCAAACACACTAATAAAGATTCAGGCAGATATTCTCAGCTGTCTGTAAGACACTCAGAGAATTGTCCCACCTGAAACCCACAGGTTTCTTGTGGCAGAGGAGAAAGTTATTTGGGAAAAAACACAGAAGTGAAAAATCAGACTTTTCTGGTAGCAGGCAGCTAGCTGAACACTCATTTTTCTCCTCAGAGAATGTTTTAATGGAAAAACTGACTGATCTGGCAGAGAGCGTTCCAAGACAGTGATACTGAGTCATAAAGCAAAGCCGTAGCTACCATGCAGCCTGATCCAATGGCCCTGAAGTCAATAGGAAGGCTCTGGAACAGGCCCACACAAATTAAATAAAGTTTGCAGCATGGCTGTTATTAGCTCAGACCCACTGGAAGAGCTGGCACTGAAAAGCTGCTGCTTTCAGGACGACTCTGCTCTCATGATCAGCAGTGTCGTTTCTGCCCGAGGATGTTCTGCAAATTGCGACAGGCATCAAACCGAGGGGAGTTCTCTGGACTTTGTTGTTCAAAGAGGAGGAAAAACAGTTTCACAGCTGTAGGCTGAGCATGAAAAATGTGGCAGGTGACAGAAAGAGGGTCACCACACTGTGGGAGTGTCTCTGACAGTGTACGGGCTTGGTTTTCTGTTATACTGTGTGAATTTAGTGCTGGCAAAACATGGAAAAAATGCTAGTCTATTTAAATCCTGAGAGGAGGAGCAGCAGTACCCACCTCTTGATAAGAAAAAAATATTCTCCTTCAGAAGAAAGAGGAAAGAAAATCTATATAAAGGAGAAGCAGTAACAGAAATTGGACATGGAGGCCTAAGTTGGGATATTAAAATAAATAAATAAATAAATAAATAAATAAATAAATAAATAAAAGCAGCTCCAGAAGAGACACTGAACAGGCCTAATTGATCTCCTGATACAAAGTACATCCCTTGAAGTCAGACATCTCTTTCAACAGGGAAGAGGGACCAAAAAATGCCAAAGCACAATAATCTGTCAGTTCAGGAGAACACAGAAGAGAGATACAGGATTGTGTGTCAGAGCACAGAAGAGAAGTGGCAAAAGGAGCCTGTGACCTCTGTCTCCCAACTCTCAGTCCAGATGCAGGACAGGAAGAGCAGGTGTGTAAGAGCTCCTTGTGCTACAATGCTCAAGTCTCACTTGGGAAGACCCCAGGGAGCGGAGGAGAGCACCCAACCACCTTGCACAAACTGGTGCATCAGTAAACCCTGTCCTTGATGGATTTCCATTGAAGACTATGGTCTGAATGCAAAGAGAGGATGAGGGAAAGAAATTATTTAATTAACTATACTGCAATGCCAAAGGCCTGGGTAATAAACAAGAGGAAATAGAATTAGTCATTTATGAGCACTAATTTGACCTAGCTGCTATTACTGAACCTTGTAGAATGATTTGCATGACTGAATGTTTAAATCAATGGTCATAATCTACTTAGATAGGGCCTAGATCTTAGAAGAAAATGAGGAGTGGAAAAGATGGCATTACCCATAACCAAGTCACTGACAATTAAAAAAAAAAAAAAAAAAAAAAAGCTGTCATGAGTGCTTCCTTCTTGATGACCCTGATAAAGCAACAAGATGGAATAAAAGCCATCATCCCATTCCATCCTGCTGGAAACCAGGGTGGCTAAGACAAAAACTGCTTGGTTGTGAGGTGTAGAATTAAAGGACAATCTAACCCCAAAGCCTCCCTCATGAGAGGTCAATGCTAACCCCTCTTAGAACTGCTAAATATCCTTGCTGTAATGTGTCAAGGTGGCAGGGAATCATCAGGTTGGGGAAAACCTCTACCAACTCACTCTTCACAACAACACAGCAGCCAGTGGTAACATAAATAGAATTAATTGTGAGTCAGTCACCCTTGTTACAGGCAACAACATCAAACTGGTCTAAACTAGTAATGTCATATACTTGGTGTTCTGAAATCCTTTCAGCTTTCTGAAACTCTTATGGGCAATTCATTTGAATGAAAAAGTCTCACTGACTGAACGTGACTGGGAACTGTTCATGAACATTGTACCAAGATCCCCAGATGCCACACCTCAACAGAAAGAGGAAAGATGGTACTAGTCAAATTACTGATGTACAGTAACAAATTGCAGAAACCTAATAAAAGCAGGGAAAATTATACAGCCATTAGGGCAATGCATAAAATAGAGTAAATCTGAAGTTTATTAGGAATCTTAAAATGGAATTTGTGCTTAGAGCTAACATCAAAATGCAAAAAGCATTACTAGAGCAAGGTATCTTTCAAGACAATATGCCTAGGCAATTCTCATCTGGATATAAGGACCTAAGAAGCTCAGGAGCTGATATCATTGGTGTCAAAGGATCTTGCAGAAAGAAAAACCAATGTCCCTGTGTAATGATACACACAGTGCTCTCTGCTGAAAATCATGGAGAGCAAGGATTGCCAATCATCATCCACTGACCTTCTACCATCCACTGCATGCAATGACCTTGACCTTATTTTTAACCTCTTCCATGCCATGCCTTGATGCCAGCCCTGCAGGGTTATGCCAGTTGAAGCTCCAGTGATTCTTTCAAAGTCACAGATGGAGTGTCAAAGCAAACAGCATCTGTCCAAAGGGCCCCAGTAGGTGATGCTTCACAGAGTACCTCCTGAACATCTGCAGTAATTAAATGCTTAAGCTGAACAAAATTTAATTTTGCAGACTGTGTTGAATCAGATACAGTTCACTGCACAGGGGTCCTTGATCTGCTCTGCACTCCTAGAAAATAGTGTTGCCCTGTTCACCTTGACCTTCAGAGCTTGTTTGTTCAAAAAATAGGCATTTAGTGACTAGACACGCAACTTGGCATCCAACAAAGTTGTTTCCCATGTCTAAAAGGGGACCAAAAACTCACAAAGAAATGAGAAGTGGGTAAGACCAGAAACTTATCCAAGTGGGAGATATTTGAGTTTGATAGCCCAGTGCAGGGATGAAACACACTCCCTTCCCTCCCACCAAAGGGAGGCAAAGCTTAGCAAGGCAGTATCAAAGACAATAGAGACCATTTAATTTGCTATCATTTACACAGGTGAGACCCACTGCTCACTCATTCCTACCTCTGGCATTCCCAGCAGCTTGAATTGACATGCTCCCTGTGGTCCAGCTCTCTTATTTTAAAATTACAAGAAATATCTCATTTGGGAGAATAGTGATGAAGGCATTACTTTGAAGGAGAACCTGTGACCAGTAAAGCCAAAAAAAAGAAGTTTTAGAGTCAAGTTAAGCAGTCTGAAGGCAGGCAGGTCTGTAGAGAGGAGGCACCACTTAGAATAGATGATGGCTGTCACACTGATAGATCAAGCCTTGCTGTTATATCATGGACCTTACTGTAGCCAAAGTTCCCCAGCTACCAAAAAAACACATTATTTTGTCCTTTCCAAGACAGAAAGGGGCAAGGAAACTAAACCCCTTTGCACTGCTTGGCAGGGAAACTTTATTACAGAGGGACGATTTTCTCAGAGACCCAAATATCTGGTAACCCTGATCATTCTGAACAGGGAACAGGTCATGAGATAAATGCTCAGCCTTCAGCACTCATTACTCAGAGTGCAAGGTTCTCACATGGAGGTTACCATACAATATTGGATTATAGGAATACATTACATTGCATTGCTGGTGGGCTTTACATGGGTGTTCATGTTCATTGCTTTATTCTCCACAGTCTGTATTACTTTGTTCTATATGTCTAATCTATCGTGTTTCTCAGGTGCTTCTCACTTTGAAATCCTTTTCCTGTGAGCAGTAATATATTTCTTACACACAGGATGGATTCACCAGTAACCTGCTAGCACTGGTTCATTCCCTCTCATTCTGGTGGAGAACCCCAAATAGATGGACTGTTGATTTCATCCTTTGCCAAAAGCTGAGGCTGCTGGTGTGGGAATCTTACCTTGCCAACCAGTTACATTGGGTTATAGTCCAAGCCCTTCAACTCTCCTTGCAAAATCATGCTTCAAAACCCCCAGCAAATGTGCTCTCCTACATCTAACTTACTTGGACCCACAATGTCATGGCCAGCTCAAGTTCCTCTTACCTCTGAAATGAAAAACTTCTGATTCTGGACATAGTTTGCATAATTATGTACTTCAGAAGATTATCAAAAGAGATTTCTCCATGTGACAAACCTCAGGCAGTCTTTATGGAAGGCCTAAATCCTCTCATGAATTCCTGGACCAAATAGCACTTTGGACAATCAGAAAAACTCAGGAAGAAAGGAAACAGATAATAGAAAAAGGTTGTGAGAAGGAAGGGAAACTCACAACAGGCTTAGTATGTGACTGGGGGATGGGAAAAGAGGAGACAAAATAAAGGCCATGTCAAATGACTCTGCTTTCCCCTCTATTTCGTTTGGAGAGAAGATTAGGTTACTACAGTTCAACAAGACTCAGTTTGCTTATTGCTTTGGGCATTAAGAACTTAATGCAAAAGTAATGAAGTTAAACCTGTGGCATAGATAATGGTCATTAGCAGCCTTCTTTCGCTGTCATAAACCTGACCCTTGTTAACTCCTGTTTTATCTTTCTATACAGATGACTTTGAGTGGGGCAGGAAGTATTCTCTGCTCTGTCCAATTTGGGGAAAACGGCAGCCTAGTGGACATGCACTGCTGCTTCCAAAACTGGAGCCCCTCTCCCCCACATTAAAGCCCAGGCTGCATTAAAAACTGAAGGGAAACACTAGGAAAAAGGGCAGAAATGGGGCCCTTGGCAGAAAAAGGCATAACTTGTAGTAGAACCGAGAGCTTCCAGAACTCATCTGGGATTGAAATCTCCTAAGAGGAGGATGCTAGGGAAAAGGCAAAGATTAAAAAGTTTGAGCAAGAAACAAATCCTATTTACTGCTTAACCCCTTTAATTTCTGTCCTCTACCTCCCAGATAATGGAGCTCTTTCTCTGCTCATTAATTAAGCTTGTTTAGCATTATATTGACTGAGGGCAAAATTGCCCCTGCACACAGATCCTTGGTAACTGCCTCGGTGCTTCTGTACCACTGCAGTCCTGTTACCACACTCTGCCAAGGAACATCCCCCCTGTATGAGAGATATTTGAATAGAATATGACTAAATACAGTACAATATGACTAAATATCCTATTTCTTCAGTAGTTATCTAAAAATCAAGTATTCTTTTTCCTGAGACACAAAAGGAGCATAATTATAGCCAAAATGAACACACTGTTCATAACTGCATGGGGAAAATTCTGTCTCATTATCACCCAAATCTGAAAAGATCACAGAATCAACTAGGTTGCAAAAGACCTCCGAGATCATCGAGTCCAACCTTAAAATGATGCTCTACTTCAGCTGGTTTTAGAAGTAAGATAATGATTACTAACTTCTTGATGTTTACATAATAATGGTCAGGCTTCCCCCCCCGCCCCGGGAATTATTGAAGAAACTTAATTTAAGGTTCCAAATTGAAGTGGCCATGCCATTGTCTATCTACAAAAGGAGAAGGTATATATAGCAACATTGGCCTTAATGATAATTCATCAATATTGAGTTTTCACTGCCAAGTGAATCCAAACATACCTAAGAGGCAGCAATAGAGCCCTCAAGCAAATTGCAAAATTTCATTAGCTTCAAAGGAAGGATCATCTGGCCCATCACATTTTTCAAAGCGAAAATGCTTCATAATAATGTCAGTCATCACAAGAGTTACACCTATATTTGAGTAACAGGGAGTGGATTAGTCATCACTTGATGAGCAAACAAAAAAATGAATTTTTGAGCTATAGTCCCAGAGAATTATCTGTTTTCTTGTAAATTCACTGGAAGAGAGGAAAACCACAGGCTAAAATCTCAGCTTGGGGTAATTCTGTATTTCATGTTCAAATGGGCTCTGTACAGGACGTTGCTGAATAGACAGATAAAGCAGTCAAACTTTAAGGTGTAGAAGCCAATAGGGCTGCTTGAATCATCTCCCAATCTCCCCTTCAGCTTCTCATCTACTTATTTACACAGACATATGCGATTTTGTTGCCAGCTGGTGATTTGGCAATAAAATGAAATCTGAGCCTAATGTGCCTAGAAGATTTGTTTGGAAAAAAATAAACCCAAGATAAAAAAAACCAAACTAAGTAGTACTTGTTTATAGAAACATTACGGTACCTTTGATCCTTTCTTCTGTTCTGCTTCAATATGCTTGAGTAAAAAGAAAATACGCTGTAAATTTCAGAGAGCAGCATGGGGGCTCCTGTGTTTGTGTTGCAAAGACAGACCGAAGCCTTTAATCAAGACAAACTCCTGTAGGGCAAATTTCCCAAGCCGGCATTAGTGTGGTGGTGTTGCTAGGTGGATCCCCATCCAAGCACTCCACAGCTCCTGTAACTGCTCTGACCCACTTCCGTGGCAGGGCAGCCCTGCAGAATCATTGGGGCATGAGAGAAGGTGAGGAGGCAAGAAGGTGACATACAAGGAATGAAGGTAATAAACACATAAGTACATGGGAAAGTAAGGCAGGACACTTGAAAAAGGCTGAAGACACTGAGCTAGAAATACTAAAGCAGGTACACAAACGTAGTAGTATCCATATGAAGATGGTTCACACATCCACAACCCTGAATAAAACCATTAACAGCAAGTCCCTTGACCTTTTCTATACATACATGTGCCAGACAAATATGTACACACTGCTCTTAAAATCTGATCTTTATTCTCTCTCACATCAAAGCCTAACACCACATGGACAGATTCCCATGGAATATGACCATGCAATAAGCACAGGGGGGGGAAAAAGGCATTAAAGCTGAGTGTCTTATAAAAGTCTCAGTCAGGTTATAATACCAAAAAATAGTGGATACTTTTGTATGTGAAATCGTTGTAATAATCACACTTAAATATGAGATCTGCAAACGTACCCTCAAGGTCTATTAGGACACCACCTTCACAATCTAAAATTTTTCATTGGGTTAGTGCCTTCAAAACACAACCAAGGGCCCTTCAGAAGATTGTCAGCAGTGTATAAGGTCTATAGTTCTATGTTGTGCTTCAAACTGAATTACACTGAGAATTAGAATAAAGTATTCAAATATATGCTGAGAAATACAATATTCAAAAAAGAATGCATTTTAAAAATACAGGAGTATTTTCTTTAAAAAACCCTGTTTTCAAGCAGTGCAATGTATTCCTTTCTGACTAAAACCTTGTTCCTTTTTTCAGAACAGCTGTCCATATACAAAGTTGATTCTGAATTCTCTGTGATTAGATAAAGAGTTACAGTCAGAAACTCTTAAAAAAAAAATAAAAAATCAGAAGGGATTCCAGAACAGCCAAGGAAAAGCATCATTTGCCTCTGCAATGATCCTGTGCATCCCTGACAGCAAGTAAATTAATTTTTAAAGAGAAGTGAGAAATCATTACCAACCACATTTAATTCTGGGAAGCAAGAAGAGGCTGTACTGCAGCCCTGGGTCCCCAGGAGCCATGGAAGGCACATGGGGAAATGTGCACTGCTGGGGCTGCTGCAGGAGCAGAGGCATTAACTGAGCTGCCTCCTCACACCAACATGTAGGAGATGATGTCAGTAATTCCAAAGTCTTCTCCACCATTCCACGTTTGGGCTAAGTCAGGCCTTTGACTGCAGGTGGTGCTCCATGGAGAGGGGGACTGATTGATGTCCTCTCAGTTAAGGGGACACAGTGTAGGAATGGCTGATTGCTGTCACTTTAGAGGGAATGGCAATCTGGGCCTCCTCCAGCTCTGTCAAGACAAGTGGAAGCCACGTGCATCCATGCAAAGGGAGCAGGAGCTGAAAGGTAACTTCCCCACCCATGTGGAGGAGCTTAAAGCCTGCTGAGAACTTCCCCCAGCCAAATGTCCGGGCTCCCTGTGCTGCAGTGATCTCCTCAGCCCTCTCCACCTTGGAAACACGAGCAAGTTATTGTTGGCATACAAAGCAGCTGGCAAAGTGTCATCCCATGATTCAGCATATCGAGAAGAAAGATAGAATAATGAATCATTGTGCAAAAGGGTTGTGCAACAGGGACTGAAACAGTCCATATAAAAGCGCTGTTGCATTGGAATGGAAATGGCTTTTTCATGGAAGATACCCATCTGCCAAAAAAAACTTTGTATAACTAATGTTTTATGAGCAGAAGATCCAGAGGCAGATAGAGACACCAAGGCCTACTGTGACACACACTCATGAGGGGATACTTTGGTTTGCCAGGATGATTTGCTTACAGTTGTAACATCTGGTACAGAAGGTTTTGAAAGAGATTCGTGAATTGGAAAGAGGAGAAAAGATGTCCTGCATCTGATTTAAACTGCACTGTGAATTGGAGATAATCCATTGGAGTCAATGGAGATAACCTGGCACAAAACCATCCTCAATGCAAGGAAAACCAGAGCCAGAGAGTGTCAATGTGCAGAGCTTTACTGAGTTTCTTTATCCAGCCCATGGGAAAGCTGGCAATACCTCAGGCTGCTTCTGCTCTTTCCACATACAACTGTCCTATCACCCCTCTGGCACAGTCCAACAGCCCCATCCCCATTAATTCCTCCCCAGGGGCTCTGACACAGACACTGGCATCCTAGAGAATGCCAATGCTGCACCCCATAAGGGGCTGTGTCTTTTGTCTGTTCCTGCCCCTCCATCTCCCTCGGGAATGGCTCTCCAGCTTGCTAACTGGTTATATTGAGCTGATCTTCAGCAGAAGACCATCCTCGCATCCTTCTTCCCAGCCTTTCCTCCTTGCTGGCAAAAATCAATGTCATTCCTAGGTAAAAGGCTCCAAAACACTCCTTTAAGATTTAAAAAACCATCCAGCCTTTAAAAACCCAGCTCAGTGGGGTCTTTTTGTTGATAGAGCTGATGCCCTAGGAAAAAAAATGCTTCCTATCTCAGGATTTTCTCAGCTTGCCTTAAATGCATGGACTGCCACCAAGGAATCTGGCAAACTTGTCTAAGTAAAGCAAGTTCACACATCCCATGTGGTCCTGCATTTGAGTGGCACTTTGGTGCTGCCTCTGGGTTAAAACTGGGGGAAAAAGGGAAAGGTGCTGGGCTTTCTCTGTACCTGTTGCTTGTGAGCTGATATTGCACAACCACCAGGCTCTGTCCTGAGCTCAAGGCTGCCCACATCAGCACCTCCTTTCTCTGAACAGGGACTGATTCTGGCCAGACTCCCCATGACAAGCCAAGGAGAAAAAGCTCTTTGAATCATCAGCCACAACCCCCTGCATCCTTCAGGCAGCCAGTCCCCATCCTCTGCCTCTTTCCACGGAGAAAATTGGTTTCAGTGCCTTGTTTAACTTTGTTTCCCCTGTCTGTGCTCTCTCTCTGCTGCTGCTGCTGCTTCCTTCCTGCTTCCATGCCCAAGGATCTGTTTTGTCACCGGTTTGTATCTGTTGACTGGCTCAGATGTTATTAATTCTGTTAATAAAGATGGGAGACACAGGCAGCGAGGGAGGGAGAGCACGCTGCTAGAAATAGTATAAATAGATCAAACTTTCACCCTACACACTTCAAATTATGGGAACTTAAAAGCAAGGCAGTAGTTAAGGGCCTCAGCCACTTGTATTGGCAAACCCGTCTTTCATAAGCATGCAATTTAGATTTAATAATATGCTTAATGAATGGTAATTAAAAACAAATTGCAATTAAAACACTATTTAATGAGGTTTAACAGTGATGTGATAGATATGTATCTATCACCAAGTTCAACTTCAATAAATATTTTCTTAATAACAAACTGGCATTTAATTAGTATGGGAAAAATGTTGCTGTTAAATCTAAATTAAATTAAAATATACTTAGGGCACTTACCCACTTAATAGTATGTGTTAATGAAAATTATTTAAAAGGCTTTTTCTTTCTTTTTTTTTTTTTTTTAAAGGGTAATGGCTACAAGAATCAAATAAAAGGAATTTAATTCATTGCAGTATATGAAGACATGATCCAGCTCTACACACAAACACTTCATTGATTTAAGAGGTTCCTAATGCACCATAACTACTCCATGACACATGGAAATGAACAAACAACCTGGCTACAATTTGAATGCCAGACTAAAATTTAACAAATGTGACAGTTTACACAGTCATACTCAAAATTCCCACCACACCTTCCCACTAACCTTTCCATGTCACTTGATGATCCATTATCATAAATATCTGAGCACCTGCCAAAAATTTTTAAATGGAAAAAAAAAGTGGTTTCATTCTTCCTGCAGATATAAAGTTTGAATATTTCATAGAACATTATTTGTTTAGTGGGAGAGGGCAAGAGAAGAAGTTTAGTGCTTTGAGCTTAGCATATGTCAACTATTTTGTTTGAAACTGAGGTTTGTGAAATCTTTATTTCTCATAAAAGGTATTTAAGTAGCTTAAACCCTGATCCTATCTGTCTCCTGTGCTCCCAAGACTCCTTATACTGGCTGATACTTTAATTGCTCCAGCACTCATTATGACTTGGACTAAATTCAAACAGAACATTTTATAGGGAAAAGAGCTTTCAAGAGAACACAACTTTTTTCTTTTTCTCCTCCCCACCCCCCTACCCCCCTAAAACACAGATCCTTATAACATTTAGTATTTTTGATCAACTGTTTGGAACTGGAAAGGACTATGGGAACACAATACAAAAGCTAAACAAGTATTTTATAAACCCTTTTTTACACCATTCTTTACTGACTACTTCAGGACAGAAACTGGGGAAAATCCCAAACCCAAATGTTTTTCCCACAGATGTGACCAGACCTCGTTCTGTGTCTTCACAAACCTGCCACAAGGGGTCTGGCTCACAAGGAGGACACAACAGTAAGGCAGAGTTAAAATACAAATACAAACGGTTCTCCAGGGCAAAAAAAAATGACTTTTCAATGTTTCACTCTGCAGAAATTTTGTATGTAATGATGTTGCTGTATGGCAACATATGGTGTATGTACAGGTGTGTTTCTTATTACTGCTGACAGTATGTACCGTACCTCTTTGCAGACAGAAACAAGCTCGTAAAAAAGTGGCACAACATTAAATGTAATTTTTAAAAAAGGAGGAAAATGGATTGGGACAATATTTGCCATGAGTTCACTATTACTTCCTTTTCTTCTTTTCTAGTGGAAAAGGCTTACAGGAACTAGATATTAAAAGCACAATTTTAGCCTTTAGCTCTGTTCCTCTTGAAGACAACATCAAGAACAGGAGATGATAATCATAAACCTGGTCTCTCTGGACAGCTTCCCACTTAATCCCACCAGCAGCTGCTTGGCTCAAACTTCTTTTTCCTTACATATCACAGACAGACTAGAATGAGGAGTACTAGTTTTAAATTTCACTTATTTTCTGTTGGAGTTAGAGTGTCAGTCTTGGTTTCAGGCAACTGATCCAACGCTGCACAGTATTATTTGAAAAAGCAAAAGAACCAGCCATAGAAAATAGGTAACAGATAAGCAATGTGAAAATGAGTTACCAAGTATAGAATACAATATTATGCCACACATAAACAGAGAGAAATAGTGTATGTACCCAGCCAACCCATGACTGATCCTGAAAGCTTGGAAATATCAGTTGCAGAATGTAAAGGATGTTTTCCTGGCATGTTCCAGCTTCAGATATGATGCAGATACCACTTAGCATTAAATAGTGCTCCTATGATTTCCAGTTTTCAAGCATTTGACAATTCACTGCTAAATGTGACATCCTGGATGAAACAAATGACTTGATTAAGGACTTATTAACATTGAATCAGAACTGACTTCATGACTGATGACAGGTCCTATGGTACATGTCACACTGCATCAGAGCTGAAGACAAAGATACCATCCCTCCTCCAGAAAAATGCAACTCTTTAGGTAGGGAAATACCCCCTCCACAGCAGTAGGCACAGAGGGAGCCTGGTTCCAGCAGGCAGGACAGAAATTCTCATCCAGGTTTTCAGCCCAGTGCCTCCAAGTTCACAGTGGTGGCTGTTGCACACCTTGCCACACTCCTGCTTGGATGGAGCAGAAACCATTTAACTTGAATAAAATCCCTGGGTGTCCTATGAAATGAGTTGTTCACAGAATAGCTGGGTTTGGAAGGGACCTCTGGAGATCAACCAGTCCAAGCCCCTGGCCTAGGCAGAGTCACCTAGAGCAGGTTACACAGGAACACATCCACGTGGGTTCAACTGTTGTGCTTGGAAGAAGACAATCTTCCTCCACTTTCTCCATTAATCAACTTTCTTAGAAGGCATAAAGACCCTTTATGCCAGGGGTTGGTCCCTTTCAGAGACAGGGACTTTGAAAAAATGATTTATGTTATGAATTACTGGATAATTGTGAAAATGCCTCAGTGTTATATCTGGTTCTGATGGCCACTTGTCCTGCTCCAACACAACCCCCAGCTTAGTGTCACCTGTCTACAGCACATGCAGCCACCTCCTGACAGCCCCCAGTCCCAGCCGGACTGTCCTCTGAAAATCCTGAGGGAAATCCAGGAGGTTTTGGCTGTCCATGCAAGGTGCAGTGACTATGGGGGCTCAGCTGAAACTGGAAGTCAATCAGATTTGTCTTCCTAATCACCTCAAATCTTTCCAAAATTTCACTTGGGACACATGAAGAGAAAAAAAGATGGAAAGCACAGGATCAGAAGCCCTGAAGACTCATTTGTTTAGGGTTGGCAGGACTGCACCAAGCATGCATTGTCAGCCAGGAGAGCTGATGCTCTTCCCAAGGGGAGAGCCAGCTACCACTGCTGATGCCACCAAAGATCTGAAGGGTCAGGAACTATACCTCCTCCCTCAAGTATTTTGCACCAAAACTGGCAGTGAGATGCTGATAAAGATGGTGCTTTAACACCCTCAGCTTGTGGCTAACAGTCTGGCATCTCTGGTGATGCTCAGCTCAGGCTGAGACAAACAGGAGGCCCATGCCAAGATGCTTTGCAGTCAGTGGCCTGTTGCCAGAGTGTCATTTTTCACAGAAGGGACACAATACCAAGCAATCTGGCTGAGAATGAATAAAAATGTCATCTGTGTTCGCTCCACTTCACGGGCTCGTGCAGTATTGTTCTCCTCATGTGCAATAAAATTCCAATTGATCCAAGAGACAGATCAAAAGATGCTTCTCAGGGACCTATTGGTCAGTCTTCCAACCTAGACAAGGAACTCACATCAAACCATTACATTTTATAGCAGTGATTAAAAAGGGTTCATTCTTTTCATGAGCTGGGGATGGTTTATTTTTTGCCTACTGGAAATTTGTCGCTTCTTTCACCCAGCAAAAAAGCACAAGACTGAGACAATGAGACAGCACAGAAAAGAAATACGCTTAGCAGAAATAGCAAACCATCAGATTTGCACATTGCTGGAGATACAAAAGGAGAAATGATTGAGAAAAGGCTGCAAAGCCAAAAAAGCACTGACAAGATTTATCTGCCATCTGCGAAAAAGAAAGGAGCAAACAGAAATAAACACACGCGTGAGAAGGCAAGAGGAATGAACAGGGGTTTATTATCGTGGGGGACCTTCCAGTGACTGAACTTGAAAGACTTTTCTGAAACAGAGGCATGTTTTTTGAAAAAGTTTATGTAATTTCTGTCCTCAATGGCTGTATATGCACGGTGAGACAGCCTCCACTTGGGCCCTATCCCAGTAAAAGCACACAAGAGGTGCCCGAGGAGCATCAGGATTACGGGGAGCTTTTTTGTGTCTCCATAGAGATGGGTCTCCACGTTTAACTGGCCCCTTGCACATCATCTGCACTTGCTGTAAGGACATGCATTTGGGATAGTCTGTTGTGCAAGGTAAAGAGGATTCCCCCCTCTGGTTAGACTGAATTCAAGGACTTCTCAAGAGTTGTTCAGCCTCCTCACCTCCTAAAGACAGCAATGGGTGTTGGAGGTATAGAGTAACAAGCAGAAAATCCCGACAAATGGGCTGTACCAGCTGGTACTAATGGGAAACAGTGGCAGAGAGCTGGGAAAAAGGTAAAGCTCCCTTTGCCATCTCAGTGCATTCCTGCCAACAGCTCCTGATACGATCTCATTCTAAACACAACCCTCAAGACTAGATTTTCATGCTTGGAGAGAGATGAGGAACAGCTGACAACAAGTCTCTGTGAACCACCATAGTAAGAAACTGTAAAACAGCAAACAGAAGCTGGTAACAGAGGAGAGCATGCACTCCTCACCTACTCTCACACAGGGAACAAGGCACTGGATATTGAAAATTAGAAGCTTTTTTCTCATTTCCCATGAGAAGCTTTTATCTCATTTCCCATGAGAGGGTCCTGCATCCTCACTACTGAGTCAAGCATGCTCTGCCAGGACATTCCTTGAGCAACAAATGAATTTTTGTCTTGAAAAAAAAGTAATAATCAGAGAATTCCATAGGAGACCTCTGTATTTTGAAATCTGAAAAATGCCCCAAAGAATAAGGACAAACAGCACTGAAACAAGCCATGCTTCCGTTCTCCCACCCTCCTGGCAAGGATCTACTCTCCATAAACCATCCCTGAACATGACTTGGTAACTCCTGACTTAAAAAAAAATCACCAGTAGAGATTACCACAGCCATTGGGATTCTCATCCTAATCCATGTGAATGGGGCTGCAGGGAAGGCATCCCAGCCACAAGTGTATTCCATCCAGCTTGCTCTGTGACCTGAGGATTCACCTGGCTCCTGCTTGGGAGAGGAAGCCCAGGGCAGGACTGAGAGCACAAGGGCAGAGCTGGATTCAGCACCCGAGGTGCACTGCACAACCCATCCATCTGATATAACCCTTAAACAGGGGCTGCAGAAAGAAGTTGCCATAAAGTTTCCATTCCAAAGCACTAAAATCTTACATTTGCTTATTAAATTTCAGCTGGGGCCCCAGGCAATTGAACAGAACACCGGTCTAGCTACTGCGTTTTGCTTTGCTTACTGCTACTGACACACAGCCATAACTCACGGGAAGAAATTACAAAGCCTAGGACTCCAATCTTGGCTAAGCATCCCTTCCACCTCTGGCTGTCAGGGTAAAACTGACAGCACGTTTCAGGTTGGGTTTGGGCTTTTCTTCTTCTTCTTTCTTTCCTTTTAAAAGCATTATGGGAGTGTGGAACAAAGGAAGAACAGCATATCTTCTGTTTAAGAGATTCAAAGACCAGTTGAGTCAATGGCAGGATTTCTATGTATTTTGTAGGGATTCAAGAATAACCCAGTGAGTCCAACTGGAAAGGTGGTGCTCTCAGGGGTCTGCTGGGAATCTCTGCTCCCTGGTGCTCTCACATGGCTGCAAACACAGAGCCCTGAGAAATCCCCTGGCAGCCTGAGGCTCAGACCCACAGAACCACAAGGAGCTGGGGCTGAGTGGGGGCTCTGCTGCCAGGTGAGTGCTGCAAAGTGGAGTCTGAGAGGACAAAACCTGTTGCAGCCGCAGTTACTACTCTCTGACAATCATTTTAGATGGTACAGACTTTAAAGCCCTCAGCCTTTCTCATGCGGTGTTTCTATAATGCTCAGTGCAGTAAAGAAGGATGAATTTTCAAAAAAACGTTCAATAAAAATCAGATTCTCCATAAGCTCGGCTTAAGGGGCTCAAGACATTGCCAGCACTGAGTACTCAAAACAAGTCAGGTCTCAAAAAGGCTTGCAACCGGCTTGAAAAATCCTGAAAAATTAATAAGTCTAGGAGAATTTTTTATGTTCTTTTCGATTTTGGAGCCTAGAACAAAGTAACCATATTGTGTTTTAAGCTCTCTACACCACAACATGAAGGTTAGAAATGTGTGGGTTTGCACCTCTCTAAAGAAGCAATGTGCTGAAAATTATTTTTTTTTTTTTCATAATAAAAGCAAGAGTTCAAAGAACTAGCAAAATTACAAGAGCTCAGGCTTTAGGAGAACCCCCCAGCATTACTGGAAAGATTCACAATAGTATTGCCAGGCTTGGTACCTCCATACTCTTCCTCCAAGGCCAATAATCTCTACTCAGAGCTGTGGATCTCCTTACTGGAGCACTACAGAAAAAGGGTTAAACAGTGGCAATAACTTCAACAACCCCATAAAATATGTAGCAAATGAACAGGGTATTAACACCACTCAGATGGTGTTGCAGCCCCCTAAATTATACTGGATAATTAATATATTAGCCATTCTTCAGCCTTTGCTAATCCTAAAGGTTTATCCCGGCTGGTCAAACCCAAAAATAGCACATCTCAAACAAACAAAAGGAGCAGCACTTCCTAAAACCCAGAAGGAACAGGGCAAAGAGCTAAAGCCTGTGCTTAGCTCTGATCTACAGCGATGCACACACACTTAAAAAGTTAAGCAGGGGGTTAAATATTGTCCTGGCCCGAGACCAGGTGAGCTCTGTAATAAGTTTATTGTTATCATTTCTATGATCATCATTACTGCTGAACAGAGAACAGTCCATGTTAAAGCTGGCTGGCCTTTTGCAAAATAATCTCTTTTCAATCTATTTATTTTCAATCTAATTTTTCTATTTTCAAGCCAATTTTTCTATTTAAAAATATATAAAAATTCTTCTAATTTTTCAATCCAATTTTTCTATTTATTTTCAATCTATTTATGCAGAATATAGTGGCATTTACACTGTTCAGGTTAAGAATTGAAAAGAGCAAGATCAGTGACTGTCTGATTTGTTATGACAAAGTTAAGTAGGTCTAACAGCTACTCTGGTTTCGATAATCTACAGTACCTTAAAAACACCAAAGGATGGAGCAGAATGTGCAACAAGTAAACACTAGCAGGAGTATTTGGATACACAGAGCACAACAATGAGGAGAGCTTAGCCATTCCTATCTTGTTTGTTTTTAAACACAATGTTCCTGCTGTAAAGAGATGGTTAAGAGCAGATGTTGACATTCAAAACTCTTTTTCTTAGTTAAAATACTAATACTGGGTAACATTACAAGAGATGAGAGGATAGTGCTCCTCTAGAGACATTTATTCTTTACTTTTTTTTAAACCAACAGGCATTTCAGGTGTTCAGGAACTGTGACTGTAACACATCTGTATTTTTATTTAATTACCTTTTTCCTAAATGAGATTACAGCATGGCATGTGGTGTCTTTCAAACCAGACACCTGTAGTCAGAATTAGAAGCTTCACAACTACCTCCCCTTAAGTTCCCAAGGGCTGGGGAGGTGGTGGGGAATTGTTCAGCTCAGACACAGGGAAAGCTGGCAACCTCATCAGCAGCATTATCAAGGCCTCTGCAGATCTGAATAGCTTTCCTGTCTGCATATTTTTATATGTATGTATATATATTTATTTATTCATTTTATTTTAAGGCTAGTTCCAACAGGAAAAAGGTAATAGAACAGTGAGAATTTCCTGTGACAGTATAACAAAAAAAAAAAAAAAGCCCATTAAATAAAATAAACCCAGACAAAGCCTTATGTGAAACTGAAATAAGGCTGAGATGCCCCAGGTGCAACATGGGTCAACTATCCTTCCTCTGGCTCAGTGCTGGAATCATGCCCAGCTTTTGTAAAAGGTCCCAAAGCCACGGGAGAAGGCTCAAGATGTTGCCTGGCCTTGGGCTACGCACTTGGCTGCTGCAGGGCAGCGACCTTTGTTCCCAACACAGGGCTGCATTATGATTTTTTTGGTTTTCACCAGAGTTCTTCCTTCTCACAGGAAAAAGAACTGCTTGGCAGTTGGGGTTTGCAGCCTGACATTTTGGCATCTGGGGTTTTTTTCACAGGTAAAACTCTTGTTTAGAAAATGGACTGAAGGCTGCTGTTCATGCTGGTGTCACAGGGCTGGCAGCTCCAGGAGATGCTGGGCTGGAATTCAGCTGCACAGTGTGCTGCAAAGCCCTACCAGTCCACATTGCTTAAGGAAGAGCAGATCCATGGGGAAAAGCCTTGTTTTAGGCATGCTGAGTGTCAGTGACAGCTGGTCATCTGCAAGGGGACATTGTGGGGAGACAGGAACACCACTGAAATGGGAGACACAGGGTGTAAGCAGGTGGTCTCTGTGGCAACAGCATGGGGACAGAAACTGAATTTGGGTTTGGAGAGAAGATTACCAAGAGACAGGTTCCCAAAGGAACTCTAGGGAGGGCCTGTTCTGAACTCTGCTCTCCTTACACACAGCTAAACTTCTCCCTCCTGGGAGGGCTTGTCTTTACTGCTCATAAAAATACTTCCAAGAAAGTAGCTGTGCTCTTCCCAACCTCCGTGCCCTCCTTTTTCAGCTGAAATTAAGAAATGGAAAACAGGACAACTTTTCCAGCAAACACGATTTTACAGCACAAACCTCATCACTCATCCTTGTTCACTTATTATAATAAGGGTATTTTTGTTTGTTTAAATGGGAAAACAAACAAAGGAATCCACTCTGCAACACATGCCCTTATCCCTCACCCACAGAAACACTCCTAAAATACAAGCTTTACAGCTCGTGGCTTGAGAACTCCCTTTCATGTCAGTACCCTCACTGAAGCCTTGGCAGGGCAAAGTGCCTGAACCAGTACCCACTCTCTGCTGTCACCCCAAACTTCCTCCTCCTCCTTCCCTCTTCCTGAACACTGCCTTGCCCTCCAAAAGTCACCCACAGAGAAACAAACCAAAATTCAACTTTGGCTTCATAGAAGTTAAAAAGCAGAGTATTTGTATGATCCTTCACCCTGCCATCAATGAGCTTTTTTGGAGGGCTGCTGGAGTACCACTGATGCACAAGAGGCAATTCTGAGGTTGGTCCTGGAGGCAGATCCTGCAGGTGCCAAAACAGACATGGGATCATACATCTGATTCCCAAGGACCTGCTGCACGGTGCTCCTAACTCTGGCAATGTTTTGGCAACAGACACTGTGTCCAGTTCCACTTCAAAGCCACCTCTGTGCTTTCAGAATCACGGTTAAGTGCTCTCTCTAATTACTACGTGTTTCCAGTATGTTTTTAATCATCATCATTAAAGGATTGAACACAACCCACTGAGATACAGAAGTGTAAACATGAGCAATAATTATTCCAACCTCTTCCCTGGTTTCAGGTAATGATCACACTATATATTTAAAAGCTGCTTCTCAGTTTACGATGGTCTGTTTTAGGATTATTTTATCCTGGCCATTTCTGGTTAAGGCGAACTAAAAGTTAAGTTCTGTAGGGGACGAGGAAGCATGTTTTAAAATTATTTTAAAGCCTTCTAGTTATTTAAAGTCAATGCCTGTGACCTGTTAAGAATCAGCAAAGATGAAGACATCTGCCTTATGCTATTTCAGAGTAAACAGATCTGCTGCAGAACTAGAAGAAAGCTCAGAGTAGGAATTTCAGTTTAATTTATGGTAGACACGCCACTGGAATTTCTCAGCGTAGAAATGGTGATGTTAGTTTTAATCAAGCTAACACGGTGCTAGAAGCACTCCAAACACAACAGCCCAGCACTCACAGATGTGCTAATATTTGCCCTAGTTTTCAAAAAACAAGTGGAAGAGGAAGGAGAGAGCTTGTCATCAAGGCAGGACTTTGGGAGGGTCTCTGAGGCCACGGGTCAGTGCCACACTCCCCAGCCCTCCCAGGCAATGCACAGTGCCCTTCATTGTGCTCCTCAAACCCCCCTCCTGCAAGCAAAGCACAGGGGGCACAGGTTTTCCCATACAACTTTGTAGTTCCTGGTCACTTTTTTGGCCACTCAGCTGGCACAGCCAGGCTAAGCAAAGATTAACAATCCATGCCCAGGGCTCACCTCTAGCTCACCTGCCTGCCCTCACAGCCCCCTGCAGCCACCCCAGTATCCACATGTTCTTGTTCTGGGACTGTCCCAAATGTAACCATTTCAAATCTGACTCATTTGTCCCTTAACAGAGACCTACAGCCTCCCAAATCCTTAAAAGAGGCTAGAGGGCTTAAACACACACCAAAAAAAGACTACACAAGTGCCTTCTGATGGACAATAAATGTCTGTACACATTACTTACTGCACTGTAGGAATGCATTTGAGCCAGTTTAGCTGATTTTCCTTTAAAAGTTACCTAAAAGACCTTACATTTGCCATGGGTGCAAGTGTGAACATCTGACTCTGTGTCTAACCCTAAGCTATGATCTTTCCTGAGCAAAACTGTTTGAATTGTTTTCATCAGGAGGTATATTTTGTTTGGGGGTTTGTTGTTTGACTACTATCTTGTTTGTGTTTTAAAAAATACTTTTCCTTCTTTTCCACTGAAATACCAGACATGGAAAATTATTGTTGACATGGTGTTTAAAACCTTGTGACTTATTTTTTTTAACTTATTTTTCTTGGTAAAATATGAAAGAACTATCTGGCCACTGGAAACTTTGAAATAAATATAATATTTGCAAAATACCTTCTGAAAACTTTTTGATGACCTTCCACCAGACCTGTTCCAGTTTATCCTTGGCTCTGATGTGGAGCTCTGGGGTGACCTCATGACAAAAGTTTCTGTGCCACCATTCCCTATTTGTCGAGATAATAGAAATTCTAGTCTTCAAATAAGTGATTCCTCATCACAAAAGTGACAGTCCATCAGATTGAAGGCTACTGCAGAAATATATCAGCTTTGAATAATTACAGCATTTGTGGGAAATATTTCTCTGGTTCAAGATGGAGATTTCAGTGAAAAAAAAACAAACAAAAAACACTTGATCATCTTAATCATAATACTGATTATAAAAACCTCAAAACAGGCTGTTTCAAACTATAGCAAGGCTTTGCTTTTTCACAAGCTCTCTGGCAAAAAATAACAAGCTGAGCTTTACTCAGGGCCACAAAGGTGGATTTTCATTGCAAGTGCACTCACACCACCCACCAGCCGTGCCCAAACATCCAAAATGTAAATGAAAATCATTAGGCATGTACTGCAAACAGGCTGACACCCACTCTCGTGGGTGCAGTCCAAGGCATGTCCCAAACTGCTGCACGAAGCTGGCAGAGGCACAGAGAGCTCCGTCAAGCCCACTGCCCATCGGCCATCTGTGCCCACAGGTGGGGATGGGAAGAAAGGAAGGCTCCACCCTGTTCCCAGAGGATGGGTTCAACCTCTTCCCCCAAGTGAAAAGAGCTCAGCCAGGCTCACAGTCCTCAATTCATAAGTGTTCATCTATGAAATCGGATTCCCACCCCTCTCCACTAAGAATCTGCTATTTCAACGAAGCACAAGATGTCAGGATTTTTGCCAACATGAGCACAGCTGTCAAAATCTCATCCTTGGAAAGGCTCCCAGATAGACACATGTTTTACCCCAGCCAAAATGGTCAAACTTTGCAGAGAAACATTCAGAGAGGAAAAAGGTTCCATATTGTCACTGCGATAGCTTGGGATTGCTCACAGCCAGACAACTGGGATGCAGGGTTTTAATAGCTGAGCCATTAAGAGCAACAAGCGTCTTGCTATTGACAGCAATAAGAACAGATTCAGTGCCTTTGGCACAAGATTATCAAAAGCAGCATTGCAGGAAAGGAAATAAGCTTGTTTGAATTTGGGAGACAACAAATAAAGGGGAAAATATGCTTGCAATTTTCTATTTCTAGAGTATGTTTTTCTAAACAACTTCAGCACTTCTGCTTGGTATTTCCAATGGAAGTCTGAGGAGTTTGGGGTTTATATTGTCCTTGGCTTCATGTCCTTTCAAGCCTACCTGGAAATCCAAGCCTAAGAGACTTTGCTGGATTTGCCATGGGGGCAAATCCCCTGTGGATTATCCCAGGGACTAGAGACAACCACAGCCCTGCCACGAGCATCCTGCATGGAGGGCAGGAAGCACTGAGACTGTGGCCCTGCTGACAGAGCACACTCTCAGGTTTAAGAAGATCCCTAGCCTGGACTTCTGTTGCTTCCCATGGTAGAACGGAGTAAGAACCAGTCAAGATTCCCAACCCACTGAGCAGGGAGACATCAACATATTTCTCCTGATCTGAGATGTGAAGAGGACAAACGATTTTGCTCAGGTCTCATGTGGGGGCAGTGGTAAAGGCAGCAGAGGTCCAGCAGTGCCTCAATCCTTCTTGCAAACAGTACCTGCACATGTTGCCTTTCTCAGCAGGGCCCAAGCTTTGTGTGATCAGCAGGCAGGCAAGGGGTGAACTCCTCCAGATGAAGGGTGGGGAGGAGAGGTGGCATCAGGAACAGCAACCATTATCCTCTTTACTGGAAAACGTGTATCTGAACGGCCAAATTTACTAGCTGTTCCAGATCTTTATGAGATTTATGAGACTTAAGGAAAAAAATTTACTAGAAAGACATAAAACTTCAGTGGTTTGAAATGGAAATGTTTGCAAGGGACTTGGGATCAGCTGGTTTCAATTGCAGCCCTGTCTGAAGCAGGGAGGGCTTCACTTCAGGGCTGAGGACCTCAAACCTCTCCTGACCTGACCCTCCCAAGACAGCTAGAGATTAAACCTGACTGGAGAGCCAATGCTCCATCACTGGGAGGAGCTGTGGTAGCCCAGATAAAGGAAAGGCACAGATAATGGAGATGATGAGGAGCACATGGCAGAGACACTCAAGTTTACTTGTGCAAACTAGCCCAGCCCTTTGGGGCTAATCCTGAGCTCCAGTTAGTGGTACCTGGTGAATCTAAACTGCATCCTGTTCCTGCACCCATCAGAGTGCCCTTGGCTCTGAGGGGTTTATTAAATGGCATAAAAAGCTCAATCTGACATGCATTTACACCTTGCTGGGAGCAATGCAGCCTGACTTCCTGGCATGCAGAGCTCCAAGGGGCAGGGACACCTGCATGGCTTGGATTTTAGCCCCACTGCATAGGACTGGTTCCCAGCAGAGGCATCTGAACATCTCTGCACCATGCTCCTTGTTCCTCACTGTTCACAGGCAAACCCCTCCTGGTTCTGACAAGGCACATTGCCCCAGGCTCAGCCTCTGCCTTCACAGAGCTGATCCCAAACTCTAAGCTCTGTGAAGAAAGCCTGTCTCTGGGCTGAACATGACCCAGTGCAAAACAGAAACTGAATTCCCCTCCAAGCATAACAGACAGAACAACAAAACACTTAGAAAAATGTTGGTTTTACCATATCAGAAGCCCGAAACCACATTACACACATCCCTTAATGAGGGTAATAAGCTTTAACTTAGCAGCTCTGAACTGAGCTCATCATCCACTTAGAGCAATATTCCCTCCAGTGCCTTGTAGGGCACGTGGGATCGGTTGGCCAACATTTCACACCTTTGCATTTGCCAGCATTTGTTCCTGGCTCTGAAACAAACGCAAAACACGCTGAAGATTTCCAAAGGGTATCCAAGGGGGGTGGGGAGTGGATGGGGATGCTGCTGATGAGCTCATTGCAGTGCTCGCCCCTCTCCTCACCTTACAGGATGCTTAATTACAACGGGCTCCTGTGGGATTCACACCTTGCAGCTCCCAACTGCTCTGCTAGCAGCTCCATTCAGAGGGAGCTGAGAGGTGCACGGGGCTCCCTCTGCCTCTCTCCTCCCCCTGAATTACCAGAGAGTATTTCCCTTCCTTTTTCCTCTTGTTTTATCTCACATCCGACAGAGCAGGTGTGCATCTGCCTGGCTCACCTGGCTGGCAGGTACTCACTGAAAAAGCCAGGCAGTTCCCAGTTCATAATCCTCTTCACTGGGACTGCCTTTAATCCTGTGTAATTGAACACACCAAATGCTGCATTCTAACGCATAGAGAAGTTCTTTTATGCAAAGCCCTAGAGGCACAAGGAGAGAACTGCTGTCCACAGAGGATTTCCCCCAGCAGATCAGCTCACCTGCCCCAGCACCAGCTCCTATTCAGCAGTGCCACATCACAAAATGCACTCACCCATAGTCAGCGTAGCTCTCAGAGGAGACAGTTTTGCATAAATCTGCCCAGGCATCATTTATATCATAAAAATGTGATTTTTGGCTCACTTTCCCTTGGTTGCAAATTACATACAGTGTTTACTTGCCTACTGATGTTTAGAAAATCTTCTAGATCAGTTTAAGACATCCAACTTCACAGCTTGTCCTGATAGCATCTTGAAGGAGGGAAGTCCACAAATTCACCTTGGTCTGTATAATGACGAATTCATCTTTCAAAATTAACATCAGTTTTATCTTTCTACAATCTCTTACCAGACAAGCATGGTTATGAGCCTTTTCTGGCCCTGAAACCTGTTTACTCAGGTAGTTTCACTGAGCAATTAGGTTTTGAAACACAGAAACAAACTTCTCAATCTACTTATAGCAGTTGTTAGGAGCATCTCACAGGCTGAGCCAGTGCTTTGATTAAGATTTCTATAGAACCGGCCAACCATGCTGCCTCAGGAACACATTGCCTCAAAATCTGTAAGTTTTGACAAAGAAATGCAGATGTGTCTCTAGCTTGGAGTACACTGAATGATGTTTTTTCCATCAGCAGCATCAATGTGAGCTGTTGGCTGGAAGGGAATACAGTTCTGGCTCTTACCTCCAGCTCAGTCCATGACATGAAGCAGATGAGCTTCCCTCCCCAGAGATGCAGTTCAGTGCACATCAGGCTGGAGCCGTGGTCCTGCTCTGGTTTCTCCAAGAAAATCAATGACTAAGGGTCCTTGACAAGTCTCGATCTTTTAGGATTCTCTTCCCCCAGGACTCCCATTCCCTTCTCCCTGTCTGTGATTTCAAAAGGAAAGTTCACTGTTTCTGACTCAGTATCACAATTGGTGAAGTCATCTGCAATGCACTGGGCTGTGAACTGCTTCTCACTGCAAGAAGCCCCAAACCAATCAAGGAGCATTGTCCTATGTCCTTCCCCAGTAACACAGAAACATCCTTTGAGGTTTTCTTTCCCCTCCACGTTTCAGTACATCCAAATTTCTTAGATAAACTCTTTACATGACCACATTTCAGCCTGCAGGTTGCTTGCAAACTCTGCACATTGATTACTGACCATGATCCATGACCTGTGCTCCTTGGCTGCCCACCTGAGACACTCAGAGCTAGTTCTGTTCCTGGCTTACATGAGCAAGAGCATAAACTTGAAGGGAGGGATTCAGTAGTGCACAGGCAAACGTTTTCATTAGTGAAAATTAATTTATCTTCTTTTCTGTGAGTTTCCATAAAAAGAAAACTAACGGTGATATGAATAAATCGGATAAGGAATAAATGTGACTGTAGAAGTTTTTGTCCTTAATCTCATTAGTATTTTCCATTGAAAATTTTCATGGGCATTCCTCACAGAATAAAATACTATCCAGCCTAACAAAAGAGTTCAATATGAATGTCTGGTTTTTACCAAAATATGTTTTTATTTGTACTGTTTCAACATTAAAAAAATAGAGAGAATTATAAAGCATTTATGCATATTTATGTTTAAACTATCATGAATTCCTTTATCTGTCAAATACTGCATTCATGAATAGTGATGTATTCAGATATATGAAAGACCTTACTGTTTAGATTTTTAAAAGTTAATGCACTCATATAGCCAAATTGAGTCTTTTTAACTGTTCTGTATTTACCTGCATATTTTTCAGACCATTGACTAAATTCCCATGCCTTAAACAATTAGTTAATGAGCAATGTAATTAGGAAGGAATTGCAATTTTCCAGAAACCTGAGAAACTACGATCACTGAAATAGGAAATCAAATTAAATCAACCAACTTCAAATTCCTTTCTTAGTATTTGGTAACACAGAGGATTGTTAACATTTTCTCCAATATTATTCTTCCTCCCTTTATCTCCATCTCAAAAGGATTTGCAGCTCAGGTCACTGTAATATATTGCACTCTAACATGTTTCACCTGAAATTTCCAGTAAGGCACACAGCTCTTTTTGGCTTTCCACATGCATCAACTACTAATTCTTTCAGGCCCCTCTTTAAATCTCAGCCTTTAATACTGCTGGATATCACGGCACATGTATAGATTTACTACTATAGCTCTCTTTAACCAACCAAAAATAAAGCATGACAACATGGCATTGCCACTTTGGGGAATAGGCTGCTACAAGGAAGATGTACGAGGTCTTGAAATTGATTGTTTGAGGAACACCAGGACACACACAGAGGGGGAAGAAATAAAAGGAGAAGAAAGAGGGGCTGTTTGTAAAGGTAGACAGATCCTTCTTCAGACATCATTCTGGGGATATCTGGTTCCACTGGTCAAGTACAGTTTGTCTAATCCGACTTCAAAATCATTGTTTGCCCCTTAAAATATCTTGGTCATACAAGACAAGCTATGAGTCTGTAGGAGGCTGGCAGGGTGAAGAGAGGAAGAGCAGGAGAAAGACAGAAAGTCAACAGATCAATAAAAGCACTTTAGGATAATGGCTCTAGCTCGAGCAGACCAGGTCTGGATTCCAGGCACTGCCAGGAAATGTCTGTTTGCACCAGTGAAATGTTGAACCCATCGTGGCACAAGGTGGGGTTCTGGTTCTGCCCCATCCTGTTCCAGGGCTGTGTTTCCCTTCCTGCTCATCCTCGAGCTCCCACAGTGTCCCATCCTTGGGCAGCAAGACCAGAGTCAGGGAGCCTGTGGGTTTGCAGCTCCTTGGAAAGAAAGACAGTTTAAAAAGGCATTAGGACAGAGTCGAGTGAAAAGACGGGACACAGAGGTGTAAGAACATTGGTTCACCTTTCCCACCCTTTTGTGGTTTTTTTTTTTATTTGTTTGTTTTTTTCCATGGGCAGTTACATGGAAACAACAAAGTGCCTGAGTCAGGTCAGAGCTGATCCTTAAGTCAGCAGCAATATCTGCATGTGCACATCACCTCCAAGAGTCTTCCCAACTCGGTGGAATTTTATTACAGTAAGGGCCCCACCTACTGCCACAAATCTGCAGTGAATCAAAGCACATGCTTAAATATCTCTTCTTTCATTAAAATACTTCTATTGAGTAACTCCCAGCCATTCCACTACACTTTCCATCTCTCACTTTCATCCCTACACGTGAGAGATCATCCATCAGCAAGCACATCCATTCACCAAGCACACCCACTATGCACAAGTCAGAAAAGGCTGTCCATGCACCAGGAAAAACAAAAAGCTATGGAAAGTTTATCTTCTGACTGTACACCTCCAACCTGCACTTCAAAGGGTTCCATATAGTACGAAGCTTTGAGTTGCTCAGGAGTTTGTAACAACACATGTGAAATCCCTAATTGTATAACTGTGGCACAAAATCAAGTGCTGGAAGCAGAAGAACTTGGACTTGAGTAGAAAACAAAATAATTTAAATGGAACAGAATATTTATATTTATACTAAAATAAAGGCGGTTAATTATGGAGAATAGATCATGCTCAAGGTTTAATTTACATAGTTGGAGTTACTTTGGGGCTGGGAGGTGTTTTAGAAGCTATCAGTATTTTCAAGGCAATTTTTCCCCCCACTAGCACAACAAAAATAGTCACACAAGTGGATGGCCCTATAGTTTGATACCTAAAAGCTCTGTTAGGTGCCCGCACCTCTGTAGGAAGGACCTTCATTCACTGCAAGGTGCAAGAGCCTGGCAGGAAGCAAGGAGTGAATTCTTGCCCATGCAGCCACCCACACACCACCCTCCTGAAAAGAAAGCAGTGGTTCTGTTTCTCAAGACTGAGTAAGGGGAGCACAACAGAATGAAGGGAAACTGTAATAAGGAAAACATCAAAGATTGTTTCTTTTTAATTACCCTCTCTCAGTATCTTTGCTCATCAGCTGGAACTCCCTGTTGCTTTTGTAAAGTAAACAAAACAGTGAGGTTTTAATACTGACCCACCTCACTTCTTTGGTCTGACTAATTGCTGAAACTGGCCATAAATTGTCCATTTTGTGACACTCTGAATGGCCTCATTTATTCTGGACAGCACACATCTGTTTTTGTGTGTGCATGCGCACGTGCACGCTTACACAAACACAGCCCTCTCCTGTGGCCAGGGTACAGTTTCAGCCCCATATTGAGTTTTGGCTGGTGTTGAGGTCCCTGAGGCTGAAGAGAAATAAAGCTCTCAGAGGGGAAATGGCATGTAAACATGGCTCTTACGCTCGTCTGCATGGAAAATGTTCCCTTCAGATGAGGCTGGCGAAGGACTCACATGAGGAAGGTTGGGAGCAAGCTTGCTCGCAACCAGGTGGAGGGGAATGCTGCAAAAGGCATCTGTGCTTTCTCCTCTCGGAGTAGATAGAGCCACATTCCCACCAGGCTGAGCAACCAGCCAGGGGAGAGCACAGCCAGGCAGGGGAAGGTTTGGTGCTGAGTTTTGTGATGCCATTTCAGACCCTCTGTCAGTGTTTCTGATGTGAAAAGGATCTCAGTTTGCACATACATCAACATGTTGTAAGACTAAATGAAGAAAAGGTCTAACCAGCCAATCTACCTTTTTTTTTTCCTCTCATAACACTGAGCAACACGTAAGTAATCCTTTCATCATGGTTACTCCAAGTGCTTTAGATGTACCAATCAATAAGTAGGCCATTTAATTTTAATCAGCACTTTTTCTCACACACATAGGTCCCAACTTGTTGCTCACTTAACACCTAAGCTACTTTTTTTTTTTTTTTAAATCAAACTTCATGACTTTTCATCAACACGTTGATGACAGACATGAAGAAATTCCTCTCTCTGTGGAACACACAGGTTTCTGACAAGCAGCAGGGCGATGGCCTTGGCTCTCGGGATC
The DNA here is from genome assembly GCA_035221455.1 of Xenops minutus. Taxonomy (NCBI): domain Eukaryota; kingdom Metazoa; phylum Chordata; class Aves; order Passeriformes; family Furnariidae; genus Xenops; species Xenops minutus. The sequence continues at coordinate 4,178,820 of JAWWEE010000051.1, read as the reverse complement.
AGTGGTGGCGTGAGCAGCCCAAGCCCTTTCCTGGGGCAGTGGTGTCTGCCCAGGAGAATTCAGAACCTCCTCCCCCCCTCCAGCTTCTCCTGCCCTGCAGTGCTGCTGTACAAGGTGCCACAAATGGCTGGGAACACAAGAAGGGCTCTCTATGCAAGTGCAAAAATTCACCGGGAAGATGATCAGATGCACAATTCACACAGCCACCCATTAACACTAAAAGGAGAATTTCTCAAGAACTCTGACAGAACAAAACATTCAATGGGTTTTAAGGTGGTTTTTTTTTCCTTAGATTTCAAGAGGAGATTTTTTTTTACCTCATTCCTGGTGGGAAAGCTTACGCCTTTAATTCTATAACTATAAACTAAGTAATACATCAGGGTTTTTTTTTTTTTCTGTCAGGCATGGCAATGGTACTGAACGTATGCAAAGTTTCCACTAAAGGTTTTTGTAACTTAATTTTCCTCTGGAGATTAGAGGAAGCCAGATATTCTGTTTCTTGCTGGAACTTGGCTGGTGGCCACGCTGCGCTCCGTTTCCCTGTCATCCATCCCCAGCCCCCGGCACTGTTAATCAGAGGGCTGTATCTTCCCTATATTTCTCCTGTCAAGCTATTAAGTGGATATGGAAGAGAGAAAGAAGTGAATCAGCTGAGATATAAACCAGCCCAGGTCCCAGAGTGCCTCTCCCCCTTCTCAAGGTTGAGCTTGCTGTATTCCTGCACACTCTCCTGCCAGAGTGAAGGAGAACGTGCTTTCCTGCACCCCGAGTAAAAGGCTCCAGTTTATTTCCCAAATGAAGAAGGAACACAGAAATTCTTCTGCATAGAAACCATCACACCCCTGAAAAAGCATGAAACTGCAGCACAGAGAGGGTGAAAAATCACTGAGCCTGGGCTACAGGCTGAGCATATTCCCTTTGGCAATGCTGTGCCCTTGCCTGCAGTGGGGAAGAGCAGCCCTGGCTGGGGGTTTTATGGATTCGATAGCAGAGAGTTATCACGACTCCACGAGTTTTGGCAGCTTCCTTTGCTAGGGAATTCCTGGCACGTGCTCAGTGGTGAGTGGAGGTGGTTGGCTGGAGAAAAAGCTTTGTAAGGTTCACAAAGAACCCCCAGATCCAAGTCAGATTTAGGGCTGAAAACACTGATTTTATCACATCACTCCCTCCTCCTCTGCCTTTGAAGCAGAACAGAAATGCTCAGTCCAACACACCCGACATCTATAGAGAGCTTTGCCTTCCACTGAAATAGTCCATGGAGACCCACTATCTTCACAAGGAGACAAAATGAACTCCCCCCTGGATATCTTAGGACTCTGAAAATTGTTGGATCCCAGCATATTTGGCTGGGTCTATGTCCCATCCATGTACTTATCAATAAATGAGAAACAAAGCTAGCTAACACAGCTCCCACACATCAGAAACAACAACTTTGGCATGATTTTGGCCTAAGCTTCTTCTTTATAACCAACCAGGTGGCAAATAATCAAGAATACCACCAAAGCACTCTATTTTTCTAGTAATTTGAGAGGTTGTGACTGCATCAGAGACCAGGCCCTGCACTCCAGCAACGCACTGCACAGAGAATGATTTTATTTCAGAAAAGTCCACTTTGCTGATCATTGCTCTGATTTTAAAAAGTCCCTAGGTTTTTAAGAGACAGTGAGCTGGGAGCTCACCTCAGCTGTTTTGGAAAATAGAACTTAAATATATTAAAAAAAATAACATAATTACTTGGGTAATCCTTAAGTTCCTTTGAAAATAAAATATTCATGAACTAGCTAAACATCTGTGGAGAAGTATGATGGCACAATGGGTCACTAGACATTTCCTAAATCTATGTTTAATGGAGAGGAAAATCAAATTAATTTACCAATACCCAAGTTTCTTATTCAGGCAAAGCATTTACTTACTTCAGAAAGACTCTCAGATTAGGGAAGGAGACGAAAACTTCTGAGTGCACCTTAATGAAGTGTTTGTTCTAGCCATCCACCTCTAAGTTTGAGCTGATTTCTTGCATTTAGATGTGCTAATAAAAAAATCAATCCCTTTTCCCTGGGATTTTTGTTTTCCTGTGTACCTGGAAAGAGGAAAGAAAAAAAGACATTTCTATAAGTAACAGAGCTAGAGAATATTTAACACATACGCAGCTTGTGTTTCTAGATAAATGTTTGCAAAAGTCCACATAAAAAGGAGGTGAGAAAGAGCACAGAAACACATGTGAGTGCCTGAAGCAGCGAGCACACCTCCACAGCAGGCATGTGAGGAGGAAAGGTGCCACTGAGTTCTCAGCACATCCTTCTAGATTCCAGAGGAGCTCGGCTTTCCTGCTCAGACTCACCTGCCTAAGCCTCCTCCCCAGTCAGGCTGCCCTTGCTGCAACCTTTTGTCTTTCACTTGCCTTTCCTTCCTTTATCTCTCTTCTATAACCATTATCTCCATCAGCATAACTCCTTAAGATACACCTAGACATCATTTCGCCAATGAATGCATTTCACACAACATTAGTCATATTGTGCTGTGGATAATTTTTATGATATTGCTGTGCCTCTCCTTGGTACGTTGTTACAGTTTAATTTGTACATATTCTGCTGCTGATGTAGTGTCACTCAGCTGTAACCAGAGAGAGCACGATGGGTTTGTATTATTGCAACAGATTTTCCCTTGGTGAAAAAAAAAAAAAAAAGGAAAAAAAAAGTAAAGGAAAGAAAAGAAAAAACAAATGAGGAAAAAAATAGAGAGAGAGGGAGAGGCTTTTTCTTAAGAGTAGGTCTGTCCCCTTTCTAGGATTAGTGAACTGTAGATAGGCTTGCAGGGTCAGCAGAGAGCCAGATCCCTAGTTTGCCCAGCAAAAAAAGGATTTAGATTCAGGGTTACATCTGAGGCCTGTTACATACATAAGTATATGCTGCAAATTTGTGTTTTGAACCAATTTTCCACCAAGTTCAGGGCAAGGGTTTCATACCTGCTACAGTTCTTCACACTCTGTCTAGCTACTCATCTCTACCAGCAGAGCTAATCGAAGTATCTGTTTCCCTTCCAAATAGTGATGCCCATTTTGTGGTTGGACTTTGTGTTACAGATCCAATTGCAGCCTCAGGCATCATTTTTACATTTAGCCCTGCTGAAGGCTATCAGCTGTTCTGGGTATCCAACAGCCAATATCAGCATCCACACAGAGCACTGACCACACTATTTTCAGTGCTTCTGCTCAGGGACAGAGTTCCCCATATGGAAATGTTTTGCAAAAATCAGGGATTACTTGGACAGACACTGGGCTAACCCTGCTGAGTATCTGCTTTTCTTCTCCTCAGTTCTCCAGCGTGGAACGTTACTGCTGGTATTTTGGACAGTGACCATAAGGTCATAAGACTGAGTGACTGAAACTCCCTCAGCTCTTTGTTTACCTCTGGAAGACAAAACAGTTGATAATTTCATCTAATAAACAAGAGTTCTGTCTAATGCTTTAAAAATACAAATTTATTTTTAAAGCAGCTAAGTTAGTCCCACATATTTGAACCCTCTCTGACAATGCTCCCCTGAGTAATTACATCTCACTCTTGTTGCAGCCAATCATAGTGTTAAGCCTTTTTTCCCTCTCCTATTGATTTTAATCTAAGACCTATAAAAATATTTCTTGCCCCACAGATTTACTCCTCCAAGCTGAGAACATTAAGCAGACATGACTGGCTTGTTATACTGCCCCATAAGTAGAGTTATTTGGCTCTGAAGATAAAATAATCTGAGTTGCTAAAGAAGAGCTAATCTCTTGGGCTGAGATCCCTGAAAGTATTTTGGTACCTTGAAGGTCTTGGGTGTTCATCTCCCTGAGTTGTTATGAAATAGTCTTGTTCTTGTGGGCTGAGAGAATGCCAGTGCAAGGAGTGCCCTCTCTTCTTTTTCAGGTTCCTATTCTGAAAGAGTAGTTCACTCTCTTAAGCCTCCATTCTCTTTAAGTAAAAGTGGAGGACCACTCACAATAAAAGACCTGGGCATACTTAATATGCTTTGCATTTAATGTCCTGCAATATGGGCAAATTCAAGGAGGAACAGCCACCTTCTACTTCTATTCCTTCTCAGGTCCTCTAAACATGATCATTCAAATAATCTGCTCTGAGAGAAGGCGAACCGTGGTGGTTTCCTAAGCCTTTCCCAAAACTTTCACATCTTCTCTCTCTATAAAAAAGGTATTTAAAGAGGCATTTCAGGTAATCATAGAATGGTTTGAGTTGGAAGATCATTTTTTTTCCTCTTCCATGGGCAGGGACACCTTCCACTAGCCCAGTGTGCTCCAAGCCCCATCCAACCTGGCCTTGGACACTCCCAGGGCTGGGGCAGCCACAGCTTCTCTGGGCACCCTGTGCCAGGG